>JALJCO010008217.1:0-75703 GCA_023101725.1 Atherinomorus stipes | reverse complement strand
TGAGTCTTTCTGGTCCTCTGCTCTAGCAGCTTTATCTCCTTCTTCTTAAAGCAGGTGAGTGTTTCTGGTCCGTTCTAGCAGCTTTATCTTCTTCTCAAGCAGGTGAGTGTTTCTGGTCCGTTCAGCAGCTTTATCTTCTTCTTAAAGCAGGTGAGCGTTTCTGGTGCGTTCTAGCAGCTTTATCTTCTTCTACTTAAAGCAGGTGAGTGTGTCTGGTCCGTTCTAGTAGCTTTATCTCCTTCTTCTTAAAGCAGGGGAGTGCTTCTGGTCCCTTCGAGCAGCTTTATCTTCTTCTTAAAGCAGGTGAGTGTTTCTGGTCCGTTCTAGCTGCTATATCTTCTTCTTCTTAAAGCAGGTGAGCGTTTCTGGTCCGTTCTAGCAGCTTTATCTTCTTCTTCTTAAAGCAGGTGAGTGCTTCTGGCCCGTTCTAGCAGCTTTATCTTCTTCTTCTTAAAGCAGGTGAGCGTTTCTGGTCCGTTCTAGCAGCTTTATCTCCTTCTTAAAGCAGGTGAGTGTTTCTGGTCCGTTCTAGCAGCTTTATCTTCTTCTTCTTAAAGCAGGTGAGCGTTTCTGGTCCGTTCTAGCAGCTTTATCTTCTTCTTCTTAAAGCAGGTGAGTGTTTCTGGTCCGTTCTAGCAGCTTTATCTTCTTCTTCTTAAAGCAGGTGAGCGTTTCTGGTCCGTTTCTAGCAGCTTTATCTTCTTCTTCTTAAAGCAGGTGAGTGTTTCTGGTCCGTTCTAGCAGCTTTATCTTCTTCTTCTAAAGCAGGTGAGTGTTTCTGGTCCGTTCTAGCAGCTTTATCTTCTTCTTCTTAAAGCAGGTGAGCGTTTCTGGTCCGTTCTAGCAGCTTTATCTTCTTCTTATTAAAGCAGGTGAGCGTTTCCTGGTCCGTTCTAGCAGCTTTATCTTATTCTTCTTAAAGCAGGTGAGCGTTTCTGGTCCGTTCTAGCAGCACTTTATTCTTCTTCTTAAAGCAGGTGAGTGTTCCTGGTCCGTTCTAGCAGCTTTATCTTCTTCTTCTTAAAGCAGGTGAGTGTTTCTGGTCCGTTCTAGCAGCTTCATCTTCTTCTTCTTAAAGCAGGTGAGAGCGTTTCTTGGCTGTGTGGTGGGACGGTCGTCTTGCTGAAAGATCCAGCCTCTTTTAATCTTCAGCAGATTCTGGTCCAGAATTTCTCTCTACTTTCCTCCATTCATTCTTCCTTCAATCATATGAAGTCTGCCAGTACCACATGCTGAAAAACAGCCCTCACCATGATGCTCCCACCTCCAAACTTCACTGCTGCTACGGTGTTTTTGGTGCCGTTTCTCCTCCAAACATGTTGTATCTTATGACATCTTGCAGAATTCAGTTCCTGGTCTCATCTGACCAGACTATGTTTCCAGAATGTCATGGGTTTGTCCAGGATGTTGTGTTGCAAACTTCAAACCAGCATCAACCTGCTTCTTCTTCAGAAATGGAGTCTTGCGTGGGTGAAAAGGCATGAAGGCCATGGCGGTTGAGTGCATTCCTTCTTGTTTTCTCTGAAACAACTGTAGCTGCTGGTTCCAGGTCTTTCTGAAGCTCTCCACGAGTGGTCCTGGGCGTTGGAGAACCTTTCTGATGGTTGTTCCCAGCTCACTCCGTCTGAAATCTTGTGAGGAGCACCTGGCCGTGGCCGCTTTGATAACCATGCCGTAGTTCTTTCCACTTCTGGATGATGGTCCCATGGTCCTCCTTTGGAACTTTCACAAGTTTAGAAAATGCACCTGGAACAAATGCCCAGTGTGTTTGCAATAATAAGGTTGCGTAGGTTTTTAGACAGCTCTTTGCTTTTACCCATCATGCACATGCTTCCTTGTCTGACACCTTGGTGATGAGAAACATCTTAAAGACATCAATCAGGACTAAAGCAGCTGATATTACTTTGCTCTGATAGGGGACAGGATTACTTTCTAAATACTGACAGACTTCATCTGCCTTGGCTTTTATACTTTGTCCCATTTCTTCATGTGTTCAATTCTCACCCTGTTTTAATACATAATTCATTTATGGACATAAATGTTAGGATTTCTTTTTATGTGTGCATTACTTGGGTTGTTGCTGACATCTGGTGACAATTTCATGTCAGCAACAATACTAGAATATATTTCTGAGAAAAAATGTTGACGTGTTAAATCTTTTCTACCCGCTGTAGATTTATTTTCTTTTTGTCTTTTTTGTCTGTTTTCATTCATTCAAAGTTTCGGTTATAGTACCGGGAAGTACTGAAACTACTTTCACTGCTCCAGACCCAGTCAAAATGACCCTTTATCTTCAGCTTTACTGTTGTCAGTTCACAAGAGGTATCATTCATCATCAGCTTCACCAGTGCTTTTTATCCTTTAACTTTGTAATGTTTTTTCATATCCCCTCCCTCACTGTAGTGCCTTTAATAATGTTGTGTAGAAGCACTTTGTACATTAAATGTGCTACAAAATAAACTCTGCTTCAGCCTGCCTTGTGTAACATCTCTGCTCGCTGTTTTTGAACATAAAACTGTCAGATTTGCTCTCCTCCTAGATATCGCATCTTAAAATCACACCTCATTTTTCAGCATGCTCCCTCTGGATAAGGGACTGGAATGACTTCTCCCCCTTGTCCACTTTATTGCTGTTTCATTGTTTTAAAACGTTATATTTTTACTATATGTTGGTTTGTTTTTTTTAACTTCCTTCCTTGTATTTTGTTGTTTTGCGCAGTGACCCTGCATGCCCTTAAAGGCACCTATAAATGAAATTTATATCATTGTCATTATGTTTTAACTAATAACCTCTATCAGCCCAGAGATTGTGACTTATGTTTCTCAGAGACTCTGTTTTGAATTTACTGAATCTTATGATCCACCGCTAATTTTCGGTCTCCTGTCTGGGTTCCCACCTTGTTACTTGTCATATTCATAATTCTTTCTCAGGGTTGCATCATTAAAACATTTTCACAAAGGAAAATCTGAAGTGAGACGCAGTTTGAGCCTAATCACTCCTTTAGATGTGAAAGTGAAGTTACGCTTTTGAAAACAAACATTTTCATGAGAAAACTCTGAGGTGCAGCGTGGCTGGAGTTGACCACATTTGTATGCACATTGCAATGAGCTGCACGTCAACAAAACTGAAAATCCTTCTGGTCCCCCCCCTGAAGTGTGCTTTGAAGCACATGCATGATTTTTTTTCTATATTGTGGGTTAACAAATCAATCAGAGCTACTTCAAAGAAAGTCTGTTTAATAAATAGGTTTCTCTTACGGCTGCAGCAGGATACAGCGACTCTGCAGGCAGGCTGCAGCTGAAGAGCTGGGAGGAAAGAAATGATAAAGAAGAAGGCATGTGCTTCTTTTCTTGCAGGTGAACAACATTCGTGTATCTGCTTTTCCTCCCAGGCCTTCTTCTTTATCATTTCTTTCCACTCCCAGCTCTTCAGGTCCAGCCTGCCTGCAGAGTCGCTGTTCCTGCTGCAGCCGTGAGAGGCTTCATTATTAAACAGACTTTCTTTGAAGTAGCTCTGATTGATTTGTTAACCCACAATTTAGAAAAAAAATCATGCATGTGCTTCAAAGCACACTTCAATGACTAAATACTTAAAGGATTTTCAGTTTTGTTGGCGTGCAGCCCGTTGCAATGTGCATACAAATGTGGTCAACTCCAGCCACGCTGCACCTCAGAGTTTTCTCATGAAAATGTTTGTTTTCAAAAGCGTAGCAGCACTTTCACATCTCGAGAGTGATTAGGCTCAAACTGCGTCTCACTTCAGATTTTCCTTTGTGAAAATGTTTTAATGATGCAACCCTGAGAAAGAATTATGAATATACAAGTAACAGGTGGAACCCAGACAGGAGACCGAAAATTAGCGGTGGATCATAAGATTCAGTGAACAAAACAGAGTCTCTGAGAAACATAAGTCACAATCTCTGGGCTGATAGAGGTTATTAGTTAAAACATAATGACAATGATATAAATTTCATTTATAGGTGCCTTTAAGGGCATGCAGGGTCACTGCACAAAACAACAAAATACAAGGAAGGAAGTTAAAAAAACAAGCCAACATATAGTAAAAATATAACATTTTAAAACAATAAAACAGCAATAAAGTGGACAGTGAAACAGAGGTCATTCCAGTCCCATATCCAGAGGGAGCATGCTGAAAAATAGGTGTGTTTTAAGATGCGATATCTAGGAGGAGAGCAAATCTGACAGTTTTATGTTCAAAAACAGCGAGCAGAGATGTTACACAAGGCAAGGCTAGGCAAGTTTATTTGTAGCACATTTAATGTACAAAGTGCTTCTACATAAAACATTAAAGGCACTACAGTGAGGGGGAGGGATATGAAAAACATTACAAAGTTAAAGGATAAAAAGCACTGGTGAAGCTGATGATGAATAATGCCTCTTATGAACTGACAACAGTAAAGCTGAAAGATAAAAAGGGTCATTTGACTGGGTCTGGAGCAGGGGTAAAAGTAGTTTTCAGTACTTCCCGGTACTATAACCGAAACTTTGAATGAATGAAAATTTATTTCAAAACAGACAAAAAAGACAAAAAGAAAATAAATCTACAGCGGGTAAAAAGTATTTAACACTTCAACATTTTTCTCAGTAAATATATTTCTAGTAGAGTTATTGACATGAATTTTTCACCAGATGTCGGCAACAACCCAAGTAATGCACACATATAAAGAAATCCTAACATTTATGTCCATAAATGAAGTTATGTGTAATATAGTGAAACAGGGAATAAGAATTGAACACATGAAGAAATGGAGACAAAAAGATGTAAAAGCCAAGAAAGCAGCTGGAGTCTGTCAGTATTTAGAAAGTAATCCTGTCCCCTATCAGAGCAAAGTAATATCAGCTGCTTTAGTCCTGATTGATGCCTTTAAAAAGGTTTCTCATCACCAAGGTGTCAGACAAGAAGCATTGCATGATGGGTGAAAGCAAAGAGCTGTCTAAAGACCTACACAACCTTATTATTGCAAACACACTGAAGGCATTGGTTCCAGGTGCATTTCTAAACTTGTGAAAGTTCCAGTGAGCACCATTGGGACCATCATCCGGAAGTGGAAAGAACACGGCATGGTCATAAAGCGGCCACGGCCAGGTGCTCCTCACAAGATTTCAGACAGAGGAGTCAGAACAACCATCAGAAAGGTTCTCCAACAGCCCAGGACCACTCGTGGAGAGCTTCAGAAAGACCTGGAACCAGCAGCTACAGTTGTTTCAGAGACAACAAGAAGGAATGCACTCAACCGCCATGGCCTTCATGCACGCACACCACGCAAGACTCCATTTCTGAAGAAGAAGCAGGTTGATGCTGGTTTGAAGTTTCAACACAACATCTGGACAAACCCATGACATTCTGGGAAACATAGTCTGGTCAGATGAGACCAGAACTGAACTCTGCAGATGTCATAAGATACAACATGTTTGGAGGAGAAACGGCACCAAAAACACCATAGCAACAGTGAAGTTTGGAGGTGGGAACATCATGGTGGGGGCTGTTTTTCAGCATGTGGTACTGGCAGACTTCATATGATTGAAGGAAGAATGAATGGAGGAAAGTAGAGAGAAATTCTGGACCAGAATCTGCTGAAGATGAAAAGAGGCTGGATCTTTCAGCAAGACGACCGTCCCACCACACAGCCAAGAAACGCTCACCTGCTTTAAGAAGAAGAAGATAAAGCTGCTAGAACGGACCAGAAACGCTCACCTGCTTTAAGAAGAAGAAGATAAAGCTGCTAGAACGGACCAGAAACACTCACCTGCTTTAAGAAGAAGAAGATAAAGCTGCTAGAACGGACCAGAAACACTCACCTGCTTTAAGAAGAAGAAGATAAAGCTGCTAGAACGGACCAGAAACACTCACCTGCTTTAAGAAGAAGAAGATAAAGCTGCTAGAACGGACCAGAAACGCTCACCTGCTTTAAGAAGAAGAAGATAAAGCTGCTAGAACGGACCAGAAACACTCACCTGCTTTAAGAAGAAGAAGATAAAGCTGCTAGAACGGACCAGAAACACTCACCTGCTTTAAGAAGAAGAAGATAAAGCTGCTAGAACGGACCAGAAACACTCACCTGCTTTAAGAAGAAGAAGATAAAGCTGCTAGAACGGACCAGAAACACTCACCTGCTTTAAGAAGAAGAAGATAAAGCTGCTAGAACGGACCAGAAACGCTCACCTGCTTTAAGAAGAAGAAGATAAAGCTGCTAGAACGGACCAGAAACACTCACCTGCTTTAAGAAGAAGATAAAGCTGCTAGAACGGACCAGAAACACTCACCTGCTTTAAGAAGAAGAAGATAAAGCTGCTAGAATGGACCAGAAACACTCACCTGCTTTAAGAAGAAGAAGATAGAGCTGCTAGAACGGACCAGAAACACTCACCTGCTTTAAGAAGAAGATAAAGCTGCTAGAACGGACCAGAAACGCTCACCTGCTTTAAGAAGAAGAATAAAGCTGCTAGAAGGGACCAGAAAACACTCACCTGCTTTAAGAAGAAGAAGATAAAGCTGCTAGAACGGACCAGAAACACTCACCTGCTTTAAGAAGAAGGAGATAAAGCTGCTAGAACGGACCAGAAACGCTCACCTGCTTTAAGAAGAAGATAAAGCTGCTAGAACGGACCAGAAACACTCACCTGCTTTAAGAAGAAGAAGATAAAGCTGCTAGAACGGACCAGAAACACTCACCTGCTTTAAGAAGAAGGAGATAAAGCTGCTAGAACGGACCAGAAAGACTCACCTGCTTTAAGAAGAAGAAGATAAAGCTGCTAGAACGGACCAGAAACACTCACCTGCTTTAAGAAGAAGAAGATAAAGCTGCTAGAACGGACCAGAAACACTCACCTGCTTTAAGAAGAAGAAGATAAAGCTGCTAGAACGGACCTGTCAATTAAATCTATTTGAAAATCTTTGTAAAGAGCTGAAGATCTGAGTTGACAGAAGAGACCCGGAACCTTGAAGATCTGAAGGCAGTTTGTGGAAGAATGGACCAAAATCACACCTGAGCAACGTTTTCCACTGGTTTCTCCATACAGGAGGCGTCTGGAGGCTGGAACCACCAACAAAGGTTTTTGTACTAAGTAGTAAATAAATATCAGTTAGTGTATTCAATACTTATTCCCTGTTTCACTATATTACACATAACTTCATTTATGGACATAAATGTTAGCATTTCTTTGTATGTGTGCATTACTTGGGTTGTTGCTGACATCTGGTGAAAATTTCATGTCAATAGCTCTACTAGAATATATTTTCTGAGAAAAATGCTGACGGGTTCAGTACTTACACTACTCACAAAAAGTTACGGATATTTGGTTTAGCCACCATTGTTGGTAGATTTTCTTTCAATAAGTTGCTTGAGATGGAGGAATTACCACATCATAATTCCAGTTAAATGGGCTGGACATTCATGATATAATATCAATTAGGTGTGAACATTTGACATTTTCCTTAAATTATAACCGAAAGTTGAATATCCCTAACTTTTTGTGAGTAGTGTATTTCCCCACTGTACGATCCCTTGATATTCTCGCAATTTGCTCTTACATTGGCTTTAAAATGATGGCAGATTAGTCGCAACTTGCTTGTTTGGAGGAAAATACAGTAGCTATGTCCAAATTCGGGGACTCGGTTCTTCAAAGGATGTGTCCTACCCGGTCTACGTAGGCCGGGACCTCCTTGAGGTCCGTTTATGCTCGACGCAGAAGACAGAAACGCAGATGGACGGACAGTTTCGTACATACGTTGGTGCGTTTTCGAGGGGCTTGTTTGTCCGTCCCTCGACGCAGAAGACGGAGCAATACCACCGGAAACCGCAGGGTCAGTGTTGAGCTGTGTAGCTGATATGCAGAAACAAACCAGAGAAGAAGAACAGGAACCAGAAGACAACAACAGAAAAACCGCCGATGTCAAATAACCCTGAGAAAGAAGACGCCAAACAAACAGAGAGCATCTGTAGACATGGATGGAGCTTTTGAGGAGAGGCTGTGTGAGTGTGTCTGAAAATACACTCACATCTACGTACAACATCACATCACCAGGGCACAGGCAGCACTGCCGCCTAGCGGACAAACTGACTTATGAACCATGGGAACGCAGAATACGCACGGAAGTATGAAGGCAGCCACATAGGGCGACGTATGACACGGACGTAGCTATTTACAGTAGGGGAGCATAAATGGGCCTTTAGACTGCGTAAGGCAAGGCAAGTTTATTTGTATAGCACATTTCATGTACAAAACAATTCAAAGTGCTTTACATAAAACATTATAAGCAAAAGGGAAAAAATTAGAAGCATGATTCAAAGTTAAAAACATTTAAGATTAAAAAGAGAGAATACAGAGACGTGCGGATTTTAACTTTTGAATAAAATTTACGTAAATGCAGCTGAGAACAGGTGGGTCTTCAGCCTGGATTAAAATAAACTAAGTGTTTTAGCTGATCTGAGACTTTCTGGGAGTTTGTTCCAGACATGTGGAGCATAGAAGCTGAACGCAGCTTCTCCATGTCTGGTTCTGACTCTGGGAACTGATAAAAGACCGGATCCAGATGATCTGACCAAAAACGATCACCTCAGTTTTGTTTTTGTTTTAAGCTGAAGAAAGTTGAGGCACATCCAGTCATTAATCTCATCAATACATTTACCAAGAGCCTGTACAGGGCCCCGGTCTCCTGGTGACACTGTAATATATACAGTAGCCGTGTGTCATCTGCGTAGCTATGGTAACTAATATTGTTGTTCTTTATAACCTGGGCCAGTGGGAGCATGTACATATTAAACAGAAGAGGCCCCAGGATAGAGCCCTGGGGAACTCCACAGGTCATTTTTGTCTGCTCAGATGTAAAATTACCTCCTGACACAAAGTACTTCCTGTTCTCCAAGTACGTTTTTGACCAGTTTAGTACAGAACCAGAGAGACCCACCCACTTCTCCAGTCGTTGGAGCAATATAATGTGGTCAACTGTATCAAATGCAGCACTGAGATCCAGTAAAACCAACGCTGACATTTTTCCAGTGTCAGTATTCAGACATATGTCATTCATGACTTTGGTCAGAGCAGTCTCGGTGCTGTGGTGCTGTCTAAAACCTGACTGAAAGACATCATAACGGTTGTTTTCTCTTAAAAAGTAATTTAGACAACCATTCAGACTCACATTCATTCCTAGGGACAATTTAGAGTGACCAGTTAACCTAACATCATGTCTTTGGACGGTGGGAGGAAGCTGGAGAACCCAGAGAGAACCCACGCATACACAGGGAGAACATGCAAACTCCACACAGGAAGGCCACTGTTGGAATTGTTCAAATCCTCCCCAGCTGGGACTCGAACCAACCTTCTGACTGTGAGGCTGCAGTGCTAACCACCACGCCACCATGCAGCCATAATAAAGTCATATAACAAATAAAATCAAAATGTCTCTTAAATTTAGACACTCTGCTGTAGAATGTCCCGTTTGACCTGCAATGCATCTTGGGATAGGATTAGCCACGAAGGATACATCGGACCGTCCTTAAAATCTGGGGGACATAAGGCCACATTTAAAGGCTGTATTTGAAGGAATCTGGACAGCCTTGGTCGCATCACTGTGACGTAAGCGGTCTTTAAATCCGGCCTTGGAAGGACATAGCCCTCAAATTTGGACACAGCCCATGTTACTGAAAACTAATCAAATCAGGGCCCAGTTTTGGGGCCCCCCTCCTACCCTGGGCCCAGGACAACAGACCCGTTTGTTCCCCCCTATTGGCAAGCCGGCACTTACACATATGGATCAGTGTGAGCCTACGTCACAACCCGGAATTCACGTGACCACGAAGCAGCAAGGGGGTGAAAAAATGCCTCACATCTGAACGGCGTCTGATGGACTGTCAGCCTCTAAAACCTTTAACACCGGTCTGTCTTTGAAATTATGATGGAATGTCGTCCAGTTACATTGAAAGTCTAACTGCCAAAGCTGGAAGAAGATACGAAGCAAACTAGTGTCTGTTGGACTCAGTGATGTCATCGTCTGCCTGCTGGTGCCTGGTTACACGAACCTACATAACGGCCTGATGATCAGTTTCCTGATCTTGTGATGTATTTGGTTTCATCAGGTAAGCCCCGTGTTCAAACCATTTATTCTTTATAGAATATTAATTTCCTCCAGATTTTTAAGAAATGGTGGTATTTCTTTGCTGTACTTCTCAGGAGTTTACTCTCATCGATCAAGCCATAAATTACTGGCCACTCGAAGCTCATCTGTATTTTACTGATGATGACTTTGTGCATGTTTATAACGCTGCAAATGCTTTTCTGCCATTTTTTTGGCTTTATTCTTGTACAGGAATACTGATGTGATTTTTACCAGTCTGTCCTGGGGAGACGGAAACAGCGGGCGGCGCTGTGATTCCGTACATCCACAGATTTAATGGTGTTTTCTATCATCTGTAGAAAAACAACTACAGGGTTTAAATAGTGAGACCAGAATATACGTTTCTTTATCAGCACAAAGTGATCCGAAAATATTGTTAGATGTTTCCATGGTTTCCAGTGTAAACTGTCAGCATTTATGGGCTTGATAGCCGCTAGCCACTTAGCACGTAGTTCGGGGCATTTTCTGTTGTTTTGGAAAATGGAAAAAACATTTCCTCTTGTCCGTGTGGTAGTTATGTTTATGGCAGCCATACACAGCGGGACTTCTCGGCATTTCCAAAGTAGAATAAACAAAGATTGATGAGTAATAAAGCAGGTAATCTAATGGCTCCTCTATGCAACAATTGTTTTCACACCAACCGGATGGGATGAATTTGGCGAAAATTCCCGGATTCTCACAGTGATCCATTACGGCTGTCAAAAAATTAATCCTAAATTAATCACATTGTCAAACAAGTAATGTTTTTATTCTTTAGTACTGCTATATGTAGAAAATGCATTAACTTTTGTTTTGAAGCTTAAAAGGCTAAAACCAAGCCAGAGATCTGGGAGTAGTCCAGGACTCAGACCTGAGTTTCAGCTTCACATTCAGACAGTTGTGATTCAGCCTGTGAGGATCAGCAGCATTCTGGACTAAACTGCCGCCGTCTGAAGGACTTTAGGGAGACATGTAAGGACAGAGTTTCAGTAGTTTAGTCTACTAAAGATAGATGCAGAATTCCTGCTGAGACACCTTTAATCCTAAATGTGTTCTAGAAATGATAAAAGTAATGTGATTAATCAGGATTAGTCTTTTGACAGCCCTAATACATATACATGCACAAACACATGCGCACACCCACACACATTTTTAAGTCATGAATATTCATATCACTAAAACTTTATTCTACATCCATTCACCTCTGTTAAACATGTAACATATCAATAAATACCTATGCACATATCTATTTAAACTATCTGTACGTTTCCATATCAAATTATATATAATATGCATGACTATTTTTATTCCTCCTCTTCCATATACAGTGCCTTTCTAGAAATAATTCCTTATACCTCTGTTTGAATATATTTATACCTTTGCTCCGTTTTTATCTCCTCCAACCTGCTTCAAACTCACCCTCACTTAATATGCACATACTTTTTTTTGTTTGTTTTTTAATTTAGATCTCCCCTTAGATTGTAGCCCAGGATGTGTCTTGATGTAAATTATTTCTGGCTTTATACATTATCTGAGCTGTTTTAATTTAACCAAATCCATGAATATCAATATGCGTGATTTTATAACCTCTCTCCTGACTTCATGCATTTTAAAATAGCAAAGTCAAAACCCAAACAAATGAAAATAACTATATTTTACTGTAGGCTACGTGCAGGCCCACGGAGAAGGCAGGAATTAAACACTCGACAATATGGTAAACTATTTCTGTTAACTGAGACATTGATAAACATCCAGCATACATTTCTAAAAACAGAGCGACAGATATTTAAATCATTTTGAAGTATTTCAGCCGAGAATGTGTGGAATTTCGTTGGTGTCATTTATTGTTCGTCATTGTTGTCTGAACAAAGAACAGAAAGCTAGGCTACGTGTAAGAAGACTAGTTGGGCTGCAGAAAGGCAGGTGGATATGTGTCGGACCAGCGGGATGAAACGCTGTTTTGGGGTGCGTTCACATTCTGATTGTTTGGTCCGCTTTAAACGGACCGTGGTCTGATTTCATGGATAGTCCGCTTCAGTCTGAACACCATCCGTACTCTGGTGCACCAAAGAAGCGGACTCTGGTCCGCCTGAAAGCCGGGGTCTCGGTTCACTTGCAAACGGACTATCGGACCATCCAGCGGACCTGATGGAAGTGACGTTTGTCGACCGTAATAAAGCAGAAGAAGAAGAAGTAGGAGGAAGTGGGGTAGATTATTGTTTGGGTTGGAGGATAAACAAAACAAACAGCGCGCGTTTGAAGAAGCCGAGGTCAAAATAACAACGAAGAACAACTGGAAAATGTGCAGACAGAGATGGAGTAGCCTAATAATAATAAGCAGAAAGGTTTCCACTCAAATCAGAGTCCAGTTTTCTTCTTCTTCCTGCTTCTTCATCATCATCAGTGGCTGTATTGGGGAGCGTCGCCCCCTGGAGGGCAGTTATAGTAACTACGGTGGTTTAACCAGGCGGTTTGGTCTGCTTCATTTTAGGGGCGTTCCCGAATAGTCGATTCATTTCCAGGACTGAGCTTCGACTGTCAGTCTCTGAGTCGAATAGTCGTAACGTGGTTACCAAGCAAAGATCATACCATCCTGCAGTAGGGGGGTGCTAGACGTTTGATTTTTACACAATATTCTTTTGTTCTTTAAATAATAGGTGTTATAGGTCCATTAGCAGCCGAATAATTCTGTTACTAAATGTGGCAGAATGCAAGGAGGGCCGGGCAGGCGGGTTTAGACCGCAGTCTCCTGGTGAGTCGCGTGCTAAAGAGACGTCTCTGTGACCAAGTAGCCCGAGACATGATGAAGGACCCTCACCTGTCACATCATCATCATCGTCGTAGCTTCTTCCACTGATTTACAGCATCAGTCTGTGAAGGTGGAAACAGTCTGACTGCTGCAGACGTGAACACCGCGTCTACTCGTGCGTAATGAACTTGCTGCGTCAGCTGTTGAACGGCTGGTGGAATGAACGGTGGAGATGTCAGAAGATGCTGAACCATGCACACCACCCCCACCTCCACTCCACCCCATCCAGAGGAGATTCTCCTGTCGGCTTTATTGTGAACAAAGCGAGGAGCACAGCTATCCCGTCCACAAACAGATGGTAACAGGCGCAGTAGAGCACGCTCTATAGCAGGATTTATTTCCTTATTTAGGTCTTGTTTGGGACATAATAAACTTTACCTGGAGACTGTGTGTCTCAGCAGCATCATCCGCTTTTAGCTGCGCACGTTCTAACTTTTACTCACTCTGCGTTTTACATGGATATAACTCATTACGTTATGAGCCTATTTTTTGTTGTTGCGTAAACACTTTATTTTCACTGAAGGTTATTTTATTGGAATATGTTTGACATTTGGAGCGTGCGCACAGACTGCTGCACCCTTTTAATTCTCTTTCCCAATGTTAAATAGTTAAGCAAGAAAACAAATACAAATATCAAGTTTATGCCTAAGTGTTAACTCAAAAAATAAAAAATCTAATTAATGAATTGTTTTACACCAACATACCTTGTAACTTTCTTTTTATTAAATATTTAAATAAATATGAAAAGGACTTTAAACGAGCAGACACTGTTACAGCCTAATCAGTGATATTGAAAAATGAAAGTTAATGGAGACTGTCCTGTTGTTATGCTAAGTGAAAAATTACATTTATTTAATGGGGTGTTATAGCACTTTCTCTGGAGCAGGAAATGCCCAAATGAGACGATGAATGAAAGAAACGTGCAAAATTTTCCTGAAATCCCCACCCATTTGGACCAAGTCCCCAGACTATCCTGGTGTGAATGCACCCTTAGACTGGGAGAAAGTCTGCAACACAATCCTGTCCTGTTCGGTGCTGCACAGCATTGCTCCGGCAGCTAATAGAGCTTCTTTTTCGTCCGCACTCTAAGAACTGATTGGTCAAATTCAACAAATCTGGTGGGTAGTTGTGTGTCTGACCAATCTTTTGGTTGTTTTAACCAAAAAAATTGGTTAGATTACCAATATTTTGGTCAAGGTATTGTCACTTTGACCAAAATATTGGTTAACCAATGTTTTGTCCGCAGACAAGTGGATTTCTTTAATTGAGGAATAATAACAATGTGAAAGCCATTCATGAATAATCTCTGGACAACTCGCGTGTGATTTTGTTAGGATGACATGAATGAGGAGTATAAAGTTGACGTGAAGTGACGTGCTAACTTGTAGGTATAGTTTTTGGATATTTATCCAGCTTTTGAATAATATAGATACCAGAGAAAGGTTACTTTTCAAACTATAATAAAGCTAATCACAAAAATATTTCTGAATAAACCTTCTCAGAGCCTGATCTGCTAAATATGTTTTCACTGTTGCTAGCAAGATCACGTCATTTTAAAATCGGCCTTCGAGTTTTTGCTTGGTATCCTACTTTAAGTAGGCTGTTCGATCACATATTAAATGGGTAAAGTATTTTTCTATTGCAATAAAGGCATTATTTTCAAATAATTTCAACACTACATCAGCTGTAGTAAAGAGTTGCAAGACTTGGAGATTTAACTTATTTTCTGGACGAGGGGCATGTCCACGTGAATAATAAGCTTTTTCATCATTACCAGAAAAAACATTTATTATTGTCGGCACAGAGAATGGAGACGACTCGTCAACATTGCAATAACCAAGCGGGGCTGTGTGTTTGTGTGGTTTAGATGCTGTCTGGAAGAACCACGGATGTAAAGATGCCACAGAAGAGGGAATGATGCGAAACGCCATCTGCTGGTTTAGTTTGGCGGACAGAAGTTGCCCAAGGAGCTGCACCAGTAATAAACTGTAACTGTATAACGGGTCCGTGGCTGAATCACAGGATCATGAACAGATCTGCCGTGGATCCGGGACGAAGGTGCAGCTTGAGGTCCGCCTAACATCAGAATTTCCAATCAGAACGCGGATCCGTCCCCTGTGCAAGTGGATCCATGACTCCGGATCCGGGGCGCCGTCCCATGCTATCTGGGACACTACTGTTGTATGAATGAACTGTATACTTTACCATGTAAGTGAAAACGTTTGGCTTGACATAAATATTACGCCTTGTTAAAAAAAAGGTAACAAATTAACACGGATATAAATGCACTTTAATATTATTTATCAACGAATAAAGTTTAATTTTATTATGATGGGAATGCTGGATCAGCCTCATTCATTCGATATCCAATCCAGCTAACTAGAGAATATCGGAGCCGATATCCGATCCGGGTATCGGATCGGTGCATCTCTAGCTAATAGCACAAACTTCAGATTTTTGCAGGGGCCCTGGAGTCCTGCTGTTACTCCATCCTGGGCATTAAATCATCCCTCCTTAGAGTGCTTACAGGCTGTGTTGGGTAATGAGGTTGTGGGGACCTTGTGTGGTATAAAATCTCGGGGTAAATGTTCCACTAACGCTGTAATAAATACACTATCTGTCTGAACACGTTGAAGCTCCACAGCTCTGCTTTCCTGAGAAACTGAGTGATTAATCAAATCAGCCTCAGTCTCCCACTTAACTCCCCTCGCCTCTCAGGATGATACCTGGTTAATTTAGCAATCCTCAGTGCAAGCTCGCATTATTATTTCTCTCTATTACAGCTGGGCGCCCTTTGCGCTAATAAATCCCATCATCTCTGTATGCAAAGAGAAAAGAAAGAGGGAGTTAAGGTTGTTTGGGTAGCAGCTGATGAAATCAAAAGGACTGAGCATCCCTGACGACACTGCGCGAAACAGCAGCTCGTTGCTGCCTTTAAATATTTCATCAAAAGAGCGGATTTTTTCCCGCCCTCACTCTCGATCCCAACAGTTAGATGTTTTCCTCCATGTTTGTCCGCGCGCTCCTGAAACCTGCGTGGACGTGAAGACTTGTTGAGGCCGTTTCTGCAGGAGCGCCAGCCTTGTTGAGCTTTATCGCCTGTGCGCGTGTGCCTTCCTCCCTCTTGCCTCCCTGCGTCCGACCCTCCTCTTTCTCTCTCCTCCTCCTCCCTCTCTCATTAGTCGTCACACCGGCAAAACACCGACACACTCCCTCTCCCTCAACCCGGGGAATAAAGACGGAGCGGCGGCTGGAGAAGGATCGAGCTCCCCCTCCCCCGGCGCGCACATCCATGGTCCTCCCCTGGATGCCTCTCTGACAGGAGGGTATGTTAACGCATTCATATTTTATTCTCCGCCTCCAGACCTGCTGTAGAATAGAACATGTAGCCTTCCAGCTTTATTTCCTTGTGCTGTTACGCTTTTTTGCGCGCTGGTTTTGGCGCTGATGTTCCAGGCTGCGACATTGGTGTGCTCCACGCACAGGTTTATTTTATAACGCGCGTGGACTTTGGCCGCTCAGTCCGTGCCCGTGGGGGATGGATGGAAATTCTGGGAGCTAAACCGGAGCCAGAAGCAAGTTGTTGCGTCGTTTTTGTGGCTCCTGTCAGCGCGTAGCTGCGGGGAGAGGAGCAAACGCGCAGCCAGCGGGCGCTTAACTCCTCCTCTCAGCTGATTTAATGTCACAGCACCTTGATTTTCAGCTTCCTTCTCCTCTGAAAGCTGCTGCTTCAAAGCTCCTGCAGTCAGCTGCTTCGCCTGTGGCTCAGCCTGTCAGGGAGAACTGGATCTGCTATTGGCTTAGTCAGTGTATTCTCACACACCCATTACTAATAATGCAGCAGCCACAGTACACACACACACATGCTGAGGACTTACACAACGTTGCCCATGTCACACCCTCCTATCAACACTTAACAAAGCAGTTTGTGCTGTAACAAAGTGAAGTGGATTTGGAGCTGATGTGTTATTTTCCCGTTTTGACTCAGTGAGATCATCTGTCAGTGATGTGGTGTGAATGGCTGATGTATGCAAATGACCCGACCTTTGGACCCCCAGCTTTCACATCCTCTGTGGAATTACATACAGTAGAATATTCAGGATGCTGGAGGAGGACGCGTGAAACCACGGCTGGCTTGTGCCACCGCTCGTTTCTTTATATATCAGCACAAAAATGCAAAAGAGATTCAGCGATGAAGTCCAAACTTAACTGGAGTTTAAGCAGAAAGACGGTGAATATTTGGTCTGAGCAGCTTTATTATCCATCAGGCTGAACTCTCTAACTGAAGTTTCTTGATAAAATCTTTAAGTATCTCCTGGAACAGTTTTTCAGGACCATCCATCCCCCCATCGGACCTGTAGAGCTCCGGGTTCGGGGGACGATCCATCCCTCCATCGGACCTGTAGACCTTCAGTTGGGATGTTTCCCCTCGGACCTGTGGAGCTCCGGGTTCTGGGGATGATCCCCCGCTGCCATTGGAACCTGTAGAGCTCCGGGTTCGGGGGACGATCCATCCCTCCATCGGACCTGTAGAGCTCCGGGTTCGGGGGACGATCCATCCCTCCATCGGACCTGTAGAGCTCCGGGTTCGGAGGGACGATCCATCCCTCCATCGGACCTGTAGAGCTCCGGGTTCGGGGGACGATCCATCCCTCCATCGGACCTGTAGAGCTCCGGGTTCGGGGGACGATCCATCCCTCCATCGGACCTGTTGAGGACCGGGTTCTGGGGGTTAAAACTGGGGGTAAAAACTAATAGCCGGCTAAAAACTGTCTTTGTGCTACTCTGCTACAGGCTGAGAGCTCCCTGAAGCAGGAGCTAGCCACTAACCGCCAGCACTAACGCTGACATCCGATCATGCCATCTGTCAATCAAAAGGACACGCCCCTAATTATGTGTAATTTCAAGATTAAATAACATCTAAACAGATGAGTTATGAAAAAATTACCCCTCACAGCTGACATGAAGGTAAACTTGTTTATTTTTGCTATAAATATGTTTATTTAATGGTAAAGATGTTTATTTTGCCGTGAACATGTTTATTTAGCTGTCCAGTCTGCCTTTTTAATATGGGAGTCTTTGGAGATTGACTCTCTTTTGGAGCCAGCCCATGGATTTAAAGAGGCAGGACTGAAATGTGTAGTAAGGCGTCCCTAACTACGTTTAATATGGCAGCCATCTTGCTTCCTACCTGTACTCCGAGCTCTCTCCATCCAGTAAAAGTCAGTCTGATGTTGACCTCTCTTATCTCTTCTTCTGTCCTTTTCTCTCATTCTCTTCCTCCAATAATGTCTGCTTGTGTTTCTTGGATGAATCAGCCATGGTGCATGTTCATGATCATTTGTGGCAGCCCCAGACGTGACGCTACTTTAACTAAAGAGGGAAAAAATTATGTGTGAGTGACAGGCCAATGATGGAAGAGCCTAAGATCTAGTTTTGTAAAATGTTTGTGCGTTACATGTCAACACATTGATTCATTTATTGAGTTGGGAACTTTTTGATGCGCTATTCTTCATACTTGTAGGACAGTGTTTTGTGGTTTATTAAGATATTAATAAGTCCAAGAATAGTACTGAAAATGTGGGAAAAAACGCAAAGTCCAAAGTATGGCAGTATCAGAAATGCCTCCAATACTGCCAAAAGTGCTGATATTGGTACCGGCAAGTACTAAGGTTCGGGAGTCCGATGCCATGCAATTGATTAATACAGGAATCAGAGTTCCCACTCTTTTCTAGAAGTTGTTATTTTCAGGACTTTTCCAGCTGCTACGGTACGAGTCAAGTTATCACAACATAGACTAATAACTTCCACCTCAAGCTTTTGGAGAACTGTTCTACAATTGTAGCTTATATTTGGTACAGCGACAATGCAAAGATGAAGAAAAGACGTAGCAGCGACGAAGCAGAGACGAGGCGCCGATGAATCGGTAAAAAAGCGCAGACGAAGCTGTGCTGAAACGGCCACGAAGCTGCGACAAAACGGCGATGAAGCTGCGACAAAATGGTGACAAAACGGTAAAATAGTGGCCACGTGGCGGCCGCCGAAACTGTGACGAAGCTGCGACAAAATGTCTATGTAGCGGCAACAAAGCGGCGCGAAGCTGCGACAAAAATGGTGACAAAACGGCGACATAGTGGCCACGTGGCGGCTGCCGAAACTGTGACGAAGCTGCGACAAAACGGCTATGTAGCGGTGACAAAGCGGCGCGAAGCTGCTCACTGGATTCTCCCACCAGCAAGACTGTTTAATTAATGCTTCAATCTGCTGCATTTATTCATGTTTTCCATGTTTAACCTGAACCAGGCCTTCGTGATGATCACAGCACAGTCATGCAGGTGGAATGCATTTTTATAACATAGTGGTATCGGTACTTTTTCTGTACATCATTTCTGTCAAATACCCATTTGCACCACTAGATGTCAGTAATTCTTACATTCTGTACCTTTAAGGAAGGGGTGTAATAATACATCAATATTGGTTGATGCAATGATCGTATGCTGCTCCAAAAACCCAATATCGACCAAAAATCGATATCAAACCCACTTTTATTATCAAAATGCCTTTATTTTGAAGGTCCTCTGACACACTTTCACAACAAAATCCACATTTATAGTTGTGCAGTGGATAAATGTGACACAGGGAGATTATTCTGCAAAGCTTACAGTCATGTTACTCGTTACTTATTAATTGTAATGTTTTATATTGTTTCTTATCCATCAGTGGATCATAAATCAAATCAAATCGAAATTGTATCGTGACTGAATTTGAGATATTGGCAGATATAGAATTGCCTGTCCACTGTATTTATATAATATTGTATCAAACCAGCGATTTACAGCCCTGCTTTAATGTTAAATAGAGCAGCTGGAGGTTTTTACTCAGATATATTTGTACTTTAATGTCTCCAGGTTTGTGTTTATTGCTGAACACATTGGTTAGAATATATTATACATGATTTTTTATCCTTTGGAACTTGTTTTTTTTGTTTTGTGGTGTTGTAAGTCAGACCAGAGACTGCTGCGTCCGCCCGCAGCCATGACTTGGTCTCAGCAACATTTTCAGAGCCATGGCTTCTTTCCTATCAGTTTGTGATCATGTGAAGTTCAGCTGCTGCTTTGAAGTGAACCAAACTTCCAGATTGTCTGTTTTCTCTCTGCTGTCGTGCACATGCACACAGAGCCTTGCTGTTGGTGTGTTTGTGCGCTGAGCTCAGATGCCAGGGGCTTCTGCTGGGATTTCGCAGCCCAGCATGCTGCTTAACAACATTTGCAAGTCAAATGAGCACGTACGAAGCATCTGAAGCAGCCCTCCTCCTCTCCGTGACTCTTCGGAGGCAATCATTGCCTGCACTTGCACGTTAACTCGAGCATCTCCGGCTTCTGTGCTGGAGAACGGCCCTGCTGGTCTGTCACAATCGGAGGAGGGATATTTTCACGTGGCCTTGCTTTTGTACTTTTACTCTGTTTTGAATGTGCTGCAGTGTTTGGTGCAGACATGGAGTGCTGCATAATTCTGTGGCGTCACCCTGGTCTGACCTTCAGCGATGACGAGGCATGCAACAGGTTGTGTGTGTGTGTGTGTGTTTGTGTGTCTTGCACTTGGCTGCTGTTGCTTTTGGCTTGTTTGGATATTTTTTGGCTGGTCATATCTTTTTTGGGGGGGTGGGGTGAGTGTAGCCTGAGTCTTGTCTCTTCTTGCCTGCTGACCATCACACACACACACACACACACACACACACACACACACACACACAAAATTGATTTTGAATTGTGATTGGAAATAATAATTTACAAAAACAAACGAGTAAAACTATCCCATACAAATTAAAGCAGAGGTTCTCAACCTTTTTCATGATGGGGCCCAATTTTTCAGTCCAAACTGGTCCAGGGTCCATTCATATTTAAACACTGTATCAGTGTAATGATCATTTTAGGTTTATTTTTTTAATAACTAAAGCAAATCCAGCTGCCTTTAACAGACTGAACCTGTAAAATGTGGCTGATAAACATTAATAACATCATATAAAAATATAATCTGAGATGGTCACAAACACGTTTATATCACACGTATAATTCATGGAATAAAATCAGACTCCTACAAGAACAAATCAGAATTAGGCTATAAACACAAAATCTACAACATTTTACTACAAAAAGAGGAACAACAGAAAAAACTGATGGAAACTGATTTAAAAAAAGAGATAAAATGCTGCAGTAATAGATCACATTGAAAATAAAAAAGGCTCAGTTTAAATAATCTGTAAAAACCTGGATTTATGTGTTTAGACAGGCCATTAAAGCACAAAATTTCATTCAACAATTTATTTATTTAAACTTTTCTTAGAATGTTTTTTAAAGAACGTACAAACATAACAGACATTTTCTGCATCAACAGCTGATATTTTCTCTATTTTTCTTAAAATCTTTTCTTTCCAACAAGTATTAGATGTTTGTTTCTAGATGAAGCTGCAGATGCAGCTTTAGGGCTTCCATTAGCATTAGCATTAATAGGTTAGCATTAGCTGGAGCTCCACGACCTCTCAGCTCTGCTTTGTTATCTCCACACACTAATCCATATTAGGGTGTGGAGATAATGCCCAAATCGCCCCTAAAAAGGGTCAGTTTGGGACCATTTTTGTCTTCATTATTTGGTTTTAATACTTCTTTACAACGTTAGCTACAGGCTAGCAGCTAGCTGAGTGTCTTCTTCTGCTTGTTTGTTGAACTCTGACGAATTAGCACCACCAGGTGGGGGGAAACTATATTGCAACTGATCCAGATATAAATAACAGTGTAAACATACGGTCCTCGCGGCCCACATATGGAAAAGGAAAGTTTATTCGCGGCCCTCTAGCCTGGGCCTCGGCCCCATGATTAAGAATCACTGGATTAGAGCACCTTTCTCATGAACATGGACCAACATACCTGTCAACAGGTGCAGACGTCTGATTGGACGTTACAGAAATACCTGATTGCAGTGATTGCCTCAAAATATTGCTTAACAAAATATTTCGCTTCGGAGCCCCATCATTGCTTGTTTACTTGTTTTATTTTATGCGTGTTTGTTTTTGATATTTCTGTCAAACCACAATTCAAAATCAGTGTCATAATTTTCATTGAATTTTTATTTATTATTACTTTTGTCAATTTTAGCTTATTTCACTAACTTCTTTGTCGTGAGGGTATGAATAATTTTGAGGACGACTATATGTAGACTCTCCAAAGTCCAACTTTAACATTTAATTCCAAATACCGTTATAGTTTATATTCTGGCTGTCATTTCTGACAATACATATTAGGCACTTCCTGCCACAGCGGGGCCGTGAGACGGGTGTGATCCTAACGTCATCCCACCACTCTGTCAGAGCCACTTGGTGTCACGCTGCATCACACTGGGTCTGCGTTAGCATCAGTGTTGGCTGTCACCCTGTCTGTCATATGTGAGCTCTGAGGAAAATGCAAATGCAGGTTTCAGTCAGACAAGTGAGGTTCTTAAAAATAACTCAGGGAGGAAAGAGGTTCAAAAGTACGTCACAATATATGTCCAGGAAAATAACGAGAGAATAACACAAACACAAGAAGCTATACCCAGGAGACACAAACACAGCTGGGTGACAGCAGAGGGAGGAAAACACTGGCTGAAGAGATGAACACAACGAAGGAGCAAAGATGTTAAAGTAAACAACACATTATGACAATATCAAAACTTTACTTCATAATTACTGAGGCCGAAATCGTTCAAATTTGATTTTAACTCATTCACTGCCAGCCGTTTTCAGAGCAGAGTACTCCATACTGCCAGACTTTTTGAGCATTTTGACTGATTTTGGGAGATCCACAGAATATTGTGTACTATGCCAATACAAACACTGAATGTACCAAAGAAAAGTTTAGACTCTCTTCTTTTATCAGAAAAAAACCATTTGTTTCTAGCTTTTTCCATTCTTTAGTAATCTGCAGTAGAAGATGGGCTTGTTTCAGCGAAAATGCCTATTTTTGAGCAAAAAGCGGAGAAAAATGAGTTTGAAACTCGCCGTCCGATTCAAGTGGAAAAGTGTCTTTGATGACAATATTTTTTACTTTAGTAACACCTTCATCTTCTGAACAGCTGTTTACTTCTATGAAACAACAAATACAACATTGAGAAAAGAGTTTTGGAGGCTAAATAATTATTTACCAGCTAAATAAGCCACAACAAGCTTGTTTCACAACAGAATATTTGGCAGAAACAGCGAGCAGAGACGTCTCCCCTCCGCCCCTCCTCCCCTCTACTGCAGCTGCTCTGCGTGCACGCACCCCCCCCCCCCCCCCCCCAACAACCGCATGCTGCAGACTTCGCTGCTGTATTTCCCTCTATGGACGTGTCTCCGATCGATCGTGTCACTTTCTGTCACTGATCACTTTGTCCACAAACTTTCTTTCTTTATCCACCTCCTAAGCCGTTTCGATTACGACCGATCGCCATGTTCTCCCCCCCCCTTGCAGAAGAATCGAGCACACTTCTTGGGCTAACCGGGGCTAACAGCCGCTAGCTAACAAACAACACAAAGCCACATGGCACCTCCTCCCCTTCCTGGAGGGTTTTTTCAAGCTTGTCTGACGCCGCCATCTGCTGGATTTGGTGAAAACTACATCAGAAAATGTCAGATCATCTTTGAACTCTTTCACAAGCTGCACCAGATATTAAAACAGCTTCCCCAATTAAAACCCTTAATTAACGTGTAAACACGTGATTGGCAGTTAACGTTCGGATTTGAATTAACGTGGAAACACGTGAATGGCAGCGAAAGAGTTAATGAGTGTATGAGACTGAAATGAACAAACTATCCTGCCAGTCAAATTAATCTTTGTGTTGTCTGTCCTGATGACTGCTTATAAACTGCGTAGTATGCTAGCAGTACATACTGACTTCACCAATTCTTCGTTCCCCCTGGGCTGGGTGATAAACCGAAAACTTACTGACACCGAAATTCATAGCGGTAACCGATGTCATTTTGCCCATGTTGGTACGTTCGGCGTGCGGCCCCTTTAAAGGGACAAGAGGCAGGAATTCAAAAAAACAAACAAACATGCATGTCCATTTTTTTTAATACTAATGGGTGATGAAGCGCTAAATCCCAAAAAGAGCGAGCCCACCCATGTTTCTCTCCGTTGCCTTGAACAGGCTGTGTGCTGCATAAAGCTGCAATTCGGTGTCTGAATTTCCCGCGCTGCCCTGCGGACGTGACGTCAAATGACGCTAGATCCACAGTTTTGATACAGGAAGAGTTTCGTTTCTTAATCTTGCCTAAAGTCCCTTTAAAGGTGCTATAGAAGATGTTTTTGGCATTTCAGAAAGCAGAGACTGTTAGCGAGTTTTAGAATAATGCGCAAGAACAGCCTGCTAGAATCACAGCCCCCTTCTCCGGCCACAGAACAACGTGTACGAGCCACTCCGGTGTTCAGCAGACAGCAGCTACAGATTCTCCATCATGTCACAAACACAAGTAAACAGATGTCGCTGTCTGAACGTTGCTAACTGCTAGCAGAATGATGTTAGCTACCTGCTGTAAAAATCAGACGAGTGCACGCAGCTTCCGGGATGCAGTATAGGGGATTATCACGCTTACCAGAAGTTCACGGATTTTGACACTTCCTCTTCCGGGCCATGTTAACGACAGCCGTTCCTGCTCTGTTATACTGTTTAAATCAGATAAACTCCAAACATACTTAAGTTTTCATTCCAGACCGAAGTGATACTGGATCAAAAGCTGGATCAAAGTGATCGATTCGCCGCGGTGAAGGGCCGAACTTTATAATAAAACACACGTTTGTTTGTCGCCGGTGGGGCACAACACCGCACGACACCGGCACTTCACAGCATGCTAGCATTAGCCAGCTAGCGTTTACTGACGTGCTTAACATTGTGCGTCTTAAAACACACAAACATCTGAAAATCGGTCTGTACCCCCCCGTTTCCAGTGGAACAACTGGTGACTGCCAAGAAAGGAGACGCTTTCAGATGCTTGTGTGTTTTCAGCCGCACAAAGTTAGGCACATCATCAAGCTGGCTAATGCTTACAGGCTAACACGACTGCGCAGTCTGCCGGCCACAAACAAACGTGTGTCGTTTTATTATAAAGTTCGGTCCTTCACCGCGGCGAATCGGTCGTTTTGATCCACTTCTTCCTTAGCATCACTCAGTCTGGAATAAACTTGGCATTGGCGTTTATCCGATTTACAAAGTTTAACAGAGTAGTAACTCGCTGAGTAACTCTCTGATCAGTAACTCTCTGATAACTCGCTGCAACATTGCCGAAGAAAAAACAACAAAGATTCTCGGTAAAGTGAGAGCACTTACTCGCTCGCATAACTGAGCATACATTTTAACAAAGAGCTATTTTAGAAAAAGATGTCAATAATTAGATCTGAAATCCAAACGTCTTAACTGTTTATTGGCATGAAAAAAACTTTTAGTAAATATCAACTTATTAATTCCTTTTTTAATGTAAATAATTCCCATTATCTCTGTCTTTGACCAAAAGGCATAAGTAGTAGTAGGCACTTTGTTTTGTTTTAAAATGACATGATGTTTATGGCTCTGCTTTAACTTTTCAATAAATACAGTTTTGATCAATTTTAGTAATGATTTCACACTTTTGGCATGAATGTTTATAATTAGCAGATATTGATGCAGAGTGAACAGTAATGTTTCATGTAGACACAGAATCATCTCACTGATGTGATTATATGCATCAAAGCATTAATTCAAGGTTAAGGTAAAATATCAAGATGAATACTGTATGTTGTGACATGCCATAAAAATATCGGGATATTACTAAAAGGCAATATCGCCCCAGCCCTACCATAGACTTATAGTTCCCAAGAACTGGTCTCAAGACTGTAAAAACGGTCTTGAGACCAAAACCGGTCTCAAGACCGTTTTGTCTTGGTCTCAGTCCTGTCACGGTCTTGGCAGTCTTTGGTCTAGGTCTTGGTCTTGGTCACGGGTTTCTCGGTCTGGCAATGTCTCAGACTGTCTGAGCGGTCTTGAAGGGATTTGTAACCTATCATTTCCAGGCAGGTACTGTTTTTAATATTTCATTATTATGCACCCCTTCAAGTACCAAACAGTAAAATCTCATTTTTATGCTAAGCAGCTGAACCCAGTATGGTGCTAGGTTCTACAACTCATGAAAAATGGCAGAAAAATAAAGGTTTTTTTGGTCTCGAGCTGAACTAGTCTTGGTCTTGAGTTGGTCTTGATACTCTCTGGTCTTGGTAGTGTCTTGGTCTGGGTTTACGCGGTCTTGACTACAAGTCTACCCTACTGTCAATCACTCTTACTACGGTAGTAAAAGTGATTGACGAGCCAGTAGACCAGGGGTCGGCAACCCAAAATGTTCAAAGAGCCATATTGGACCAAAAAAACGAAAAACAAATCTGTCTGGAGCCGCAAAAATGTAAAAGTCTTAAATACGCCGGTCGGCAACCTGTTTCAGCCAAACAGCCTTTTAGACCCGTTTCCTACAATAAAGAAAACACTGGAGCATCAACTGACTTTTAACATTGAAAATTAAATAAAACTTTAACGTTAAATGTGTTGCATTTAACATAAAAACGAAAACGAAATTACATTTCTGCATCCAGCAAAAAAAACATTTTAAACTAAAAAAAAAGAAAAGACGTCGGGTTGAAGGTCACTTTTTTTAAATTTTTTTTTTATCTATTTTAGTTGTTGTATTTATGTAGGATGGAAAAAGACGCAGCTTTAATAATCTACCAGCAGCAAACCAAACACGCTGTCCTGTCTGTGCCGTCATCCTTTTACTGGCGCGTGCAGTAAGCTACCCGAAAAATGAAATTACTGTTTCACAAAATATGAACATAGCTACGCAAAATAATCTGGTCAGCAGTGAAAACAAATGAATCTGCCCACGCAGCGCTGAACATGCTCAGTGCATCAGACACTTTTCTTCTCTATCGTCGGCCTACCTGCTGGAGAAGTGATCAGAGCGCAGCATGACAGGGTCGGAGTGGACAAATAAGCTTTTGCTCGTTTATTATTCACTTGAAATGCCAGAACTGCAGCAACAGCGCAACAGAGACGCTCCGCTGTGAGGCGTTCGTGGGATAGTGCGCCAGGAGGAAAGTTCAGCGCTCCGCGGCACGTCCACACTCAGTGATATTCTTTATAATTCCGTCTTTAATGTTTAATTCCGTGATTGCTGATTCAATAGGGCTGTATCATGCTATGCTGCACAATAGCGGCACGTGAGCATGAAGTGCAGTTATTAACACTGATTGGCTGCGTAAAGGTTTGTGAGACGCATCATATCATGCTGGACAGTTACTCGCCGTTTCACTGCAGTTACCTGCTTGTTGCACCTGACACTCAATGGGCTGCTTTGCAAAATGGTAAAATATAAATTATGTCTTTATTTTAATAGTTGAGTTTGGTTTATTTCACGTGCTGCATTTGCAGTGCTCGGAGAACTCGGGAAAAGTGCGCAACTGTACATGAATCCCTCAGAGGGATCATCATAATCCTCAAATTTAGAATAAGATAAGAAACTTTATTGTCTCTCAAGGGGACATTTGTCTTGGTCTTTTAGAATCACATTATTAAAGTGAACCAACCAAAATACAATACACTTTAGTAGAATAGTCATTAATTCATTTTCCAATGCCAGGGAGCCGCAACAGAGGGACTAAAGAGCCGCATGCGGCTCCGGAGCCGCGGGTTGCCGACCCCTGCAGTAGACAAATGAAAAGTTAAGGAATGCAGAGATGATTGGAGGATGTTTTCCAGCCCCATTACTTTCACAGATGATGTATAATAATATTTATCATCTGGGGTAGTGAACCCAATTTTACAGAATATTGCAAAAACTGTTAAAAGAAACATCTTCTATAATTTCTTTAAAGGTGCCATGACATGAAATTTCACTTTTCTGGGGTTTTGGGTGTATGATATTATCTGTTGTGCTCTGATGAGGTCATGTGAATGTCCAGAGTGAGAATCAAAGTTCCTGTTTATGGTCTGTCAGCTTTGTCTCTCTGCTCAGCAACAGTTGAATCAGACAGCAGCTTATCATTCTACGTAGTTCTATCATTCTACGTAGTTCTATCATTCTACGTAGTTCCATCATTCTACGTAGTTCCATCATTCTACGTAGTTCCATCATTCTACGTAGTTCCATCATTCTACGTAGTTCCATCATTCTACGTAGTTCCATCATTCTACGTAGTTCCATCATTCTACGTAGTTCCATCATTCTACGAAGTTCTATCATTCTACGTAGTTCCATCATTCTACGTAGTTCCATCATTCTACGTAGTTCCATCATTCTACGTAGTTCTATCATTCTACGTAATTTAATTGCTCCAATAAGAGCACACTTTCAAGTAAACAGCGCCCCCCCCCCCCCCCCCCCTCTCTCTCCTAACGGTTTATGCACCGTCCGCTCCCCCCTCCCCCTCCCTGTCTGATTCAGCCGTGTATGGAGCTAGTAGTAACTTCTCTGCAGTCAGGTCTGGATTTTCAAACAAATGGATTTAAAAGCAAACTTCTGCAGCAACACTGAGGGAGGGGGCCACAACCTTGTCATTACCTGTAAGTTTATTTATTTTCTAAATGCTGTCTTGTCTGATAAACGTAGCTCTCACTGTCTGAAGTGCCCATGTTGCTAGCAGTTAGCCTTTAGCAAAGTCCGACCGCAGCTTGACCTAGATTCTCCAAATAAGGTCATAGCCAAATAAGGTGTAGCCAATCAGAATGAAGTCAACGTGGTCTCCGGGTAAAGCTCCATATCATCACCGGACCCAACTGTATTACTGAGGAAGTGAGGTCTGGCGTTTCAAAACAATACTCCGCTGTTAAAAATGCCGTTTTTTTCTTTGGAGTATTTACATATGCAGTAATGCCAACAACATAAACTAGTTTTTAACTGTTATGTCATCACTCCTTTAAGAAAGCTGGCAATGGATTTGCTGCACAGGACTTTTTTGTTCTCTCAAACTTGCCGTAGTTTCTGGTAATGTTACATTCCTGCACTGTGAATAAGTGTTTTCCATCATCTTTCGCACGTTTCGAACAAAACCTTAAAGAACATGTTTGTAAATGATCAGTGAAATTTATTTGATGTCAGTGTTCGGTGTTAAACGTTTGAGGGAACGTTGTTTGTGTTAAACGTTTTGACAAAAGTAGCGATGCTAATTACGTTAGCCTGTCTATGACTTTTTCAATGTTAAGTTAGCATTCATGCTAATCGATAGTCGTGTGTGTAGTTAATGGGTACTCATCCCTGTGTTTTTGATGGACACAAAGTATTGTCTGCTCTTATGTAAATAGAAATATCAGTCAAGTCCATGTATGTTTGTATTTTAGTTTCACAGAGCTTCTCATAAACGTCCAAAACGTATCTACCGCCTCCTGGGTGTTTATGGAGGAACCTGTTAGCTATCTGCCAAACTAGAAGTCACATGAAATTACAGAATATCTGTTTTTTTTTTTTTTTTTAATCAAATTGAAAATAAAGTAGTTTCTGTCTGTTTTATAGCTGTGCTCATGTCGCTGAGCTACATGTACGTCTGTAGTCACATGACTACACCCATCCAGTCCATAACCAGTTATCGTCCATTTATCATTACAGAGGTGAACTGCTCAATATATCAGATATTGATTTTAGGCCATATCGCCCAGTCCTCGCTCACAGTATGTGAACTAACTCAGACTTCTAGTACAACTCTGTGTCCTGTCATCTGCAGAAATACTGTATATACTGTAAACACTGTATATACACACGCTGTACTGAGTTCATTGTGCATGTTTAATGTCTGTTTTACTTTTATTGAATGAAATGAATTTATTAAATAAAAAATACTCTGATTACTCTGCAGTTGTGGTGAGAATCAGTGAAGGAAAGAGTTTGGACAAGTTTATGAGATGGTGCAGAAACAATCACCTCATCCTGGAAACAAACAAAACTGAAGAGATGATTGTTGGCTTCAGGAGGAATAGAAGTAAACAAAGCTCTGTTTACATCCTGGGAGAGGAGGTGGAGGCAGTCTGGAGTTCAGCTGCACAACAGACTCGACTGGAAATGCAACACAGAAGCATCTAGAAAGGTCCAGGCAGACTAGTTCAGGAGGAGGCTGACATCATCAACGTCTGCACTGGGGTGCTGCAGATCTTGTAGAAGTCTGCTGTGGAAAGTGACATCAGCATCTGCTGGGGCAGCAGAGCTAACCATGAGGCTGGTTCTGGTCTGGGGACTGATCTGGAGCTGATGGTCCAGAGATCAATGCTGCAGAACATGATGGACAGTTCTTCTCATCCTCTAGACGATGCAGAGAGGAAGCAGTCGTGTTCAGGCAGAGGTGGTCACGCCTGCAGTGCCAGCAGTACTTCCTGGAGCCAGAGACAGGCTGACTGTCAGTCAGGGCACTGTATGGGTGACATGCAGTAGCCGAAGGTTCATTCCTCTTTTTAACGGTCTATGATGTTGACATACTTTTCTCCACGTCAGGTTGGAGAAACACAAACACACGAGCACCGTAGAGTAACCAAGACGACAGCTGTCTGACTCTGTCTGACCTCTATTTGACTTGTGTGTGTCTGACCTCAGTAACTAGCCAGTCACACCTGGATTAATCAGTTTGTCCAGTAATGAAAGCCAGGAAACAGAGGAGCGCTACTAAATTCAGGAAGTAGTGGAGTCATGCATAGAGCCCATCACAAAAAGAAGAGAAGCAGGAAAAGGCCGACTCTGATTGGCTGTTGATTGATCCACACTATGTTTGATCGAGTAAAAAGACTCACAGCTGATCGACCAGAAATTTACCGTGATAATGAAGCACGATATGTGACCGTCCGGCCCGACGTGGGATTTATGCACTGCAGAAAGAATAACAGCTCACTATCGTGCAGCGTTGCTCCCGAGTCTTTCGGCTGGTTCTGACGCAACAGGGGGAGGTTTAAGTTAAGAACAGCTTTTGTTCGTGTCAGAGAAGCTCAGTTTCAGTATTTACTGCCCTGGGAATGAGATTACGTTCTAGATATCTAGATCTAGACTAGCCAGATGAACCAGGGGTGAAATGTAGAAATAGCTCGTATCATGATTTACTGTTGCAAAGCCATAAAATTTGCAAATAAAATGGTCAAACTTGGTGCAGTTCAGGCTACAAGGTGCTAAAGTGTAGATGACTTTTTTATAAGTCATACCTCAGACAACCTTGGTCCTTCTTTTCCCATCATACAACATTCTTCTAAAACCTCCCTTCCTGTCCGGTTGGCCTTTTTTCCACTTCCAAACCACCCGTCTGTCATGTTTCTACCAAACTGACGTATTTAGTTGCTGCAGTCTGATCAATTTAATCCGTTATTGTCACGGATGTGGACGCAGGCAGCTGCAGTTGCACATGTGTCTGCACAGGCTGACACATTCCACACATGTAGTCCAGAAAGCATGATGGGAACCTGCTGATAGCATAAAGAAGAGTCGCTTTGTCCATGTGCACTGACAGCATGGAGAGAGTAAACAAAAGGGAAATGTGTGCGCGACTGCTCGATCAAAATAAGCACAGTGCAAATACAGCGTGCACGTACAGTTTACCTGGGCTGCACACAGCGGTGGAGGAGGGTCAGGCTGATATCGTTGCTTTTTCTGATGGAAACCAGTGCGCCGGTCACAGGGGAGATGCTGTAAATGGGCTCTTTAAAAAAGTGAATTGTTTTTACAATTATCTGCAAAAAAACAAACAAAACAAACAAACAAACAAACAAACAAACAAGTTTGTCTTTTTGCATTTTCCATTTTTTTGGGAGGGGGTAAAATTCTGACACTTTTACTGTTGCTGTCTGAAGATTAATCCTAAATTAATCCCACTGTCAAACAAGAGATTAATTCATTCTTTAGTACTGCTATATGCAGAAAACACGTGAACATTTGTTTTGCAACTTAAAGGCTAAAACCAAGCCAGAGATCTGGGAGTAGTCCAGGACTCAGACCTGAATTTCAGCTTCACATTCAGACGGTTGTGATTCAGCCTGTGAGGATCAGCAGCATTCTGGACTAAACTGCCGCCGTCTGAAGGACTTTAGGGAGACATGTAAGGACAGAGTTTCAGTAGTCTAGTCTACTAAAGATAGATGCAGAATTCCTGCTGAGACACCTTTCATCCTAAATATGTTCTAGAAATGATAAAAGTAATGTGATTAATCAGGATTAGTCTTTTGACATCATTATTTTTACAGGATTTTTTTAGTGGGAATTTTAAGCAATCCAGCCAGTGTTAAAGCTACAGTAGGGTTGGCAATGTTGGAAAAACGGTTTGAGCAAGCGACAGTTTAAAAAAACTGCACCACCCGAAACCACACCTTCAGAGCGCAGGAACGTGTGCCGATGTTTTACCAGCAGGTTAACGATAAAAGCCGAGTGGATAGCTCGTTAGCTTGATAGTACACTGCTGACAAACAACGTTTCTAAAAGCTTTATCACTCACCTCCAACTCCTTCTGCGTGTAAAACGTCCACACTGCAAACGTCAACGCCTCCAAGACTCCAAGACTAGCTATATTTGTTTACAATGAGCGGCACACAGGGGGGTCACGTGGGGGACGGGGAGGGGGAAGGGACAGAAATGAGACATAAAGGCATGGATTCGTTCTTTCTATAGGTTGCGAATGACCAATTCCTGCTTTGGGTGTGAATGTCAGGAGTTGGTCAGAGTTTTCACAGACCTGCAGCTCTCACAGAGGTCTGACTGTTTCTTCCTTTTTATGAACACATGATGTGCTGATGCTGTCAGGATGGAAGAACATTTCACCCAGGAGAACAGAAAGTGTTTCTGAGCAGAACTCTGGCTTTAATGCCAACATTCACTGTTGCCAGCTCTTCAGAGGGAGAAGTCGCTAATGGCCGACCCAAAAGTCACCAGAAGTCGCTTAATGACATCATCGGGTTATATGATTACTTTCCCGCATGTGCAGTGTCAGTTTGCACCACCCCATATTTTTTATTTGTCATGTTGCCATGCAAATTAACAAGGGTACTGAAGTGGTGACATACACATTTGAGTCATGGTGCAAAGAAGACACAGTTGTACCACAAGGCATCATGGGAAATAATCTGGATGAGGAGGCGTGGCCATCTCACAGCAGCTCAGAGGCTGCAGTCTGCAAAGGGACAGCGGGATTGATGCCGGGAAACGGGGAGGGAGGGGCCAACGGCAGGCAGCTTTCGATGAACAGATGGAGAGCAATAGAACCTTCATCTGTCTTCATGAACACCAGGAAAAATTGCTAGATTTGTCGCTAGGTGCTTTTTTGAAAATAAGTCGCTAGAAGGGTCTGAAAAGTCGCTAAATATAGCGACAAAGTCGCTAAGTTGGCATCACTGCCAACAGTCAGTAAACACCTCCTGTGTAACTTGATGACAACCAAAGAATGGGCCCTTTTCGTGATTTATGCATACATCACTCGTGCATGCTCGCAACTGCCGCTGAAGGTCAGAAAGCTTTGGAAAATCATTGGAATAGAATAGAGACTGATCTTTACGGGGTTAATTACAAAAATGCAGGACACATTTCCAACTGCTTTCATGGACGAGGGGAGAACTCTCCTGGACGGGGAATACGTTTTTACTGCTGAAGAAACACCAGCAATCGGCACGTTATCAAGCTGGCTAATGCTAACCTGCTAACAGGAGTCCGCCAGCTACTACTCTGTTAAACTTTGTAAATTGGATAAAAGCCAATACCAAGTTTTCATTCCAGACTGAAGTGATGCTAAGGAAGTAGTGGATTAAAACGACCGATTCGCCGCGGTGAAGGACCGAACTTTATAATAAAACGACACACGTTTGTTTGTGGCCGGCAGACTGCGCAGTCGTGTTAGCAGGTTAGCATTAGCCAGCTCGATAACGTGCCTAACTTTGTGCGGCTGAAAACACACAAGCATCTGAAAGCGTCTCCTTTCTTGGCAGTCCCCAGTTGTTCCACTGGAAACGGGGGGGTACAGACCCGATTTTCAGATGTTTGTGTGTTTTAAGACGCACAAAGTTAAGCACGTCGGTAAACGCTAGCTGGCTAATGCTAGCATGCTGTGAAGTGCCGGTGTTGTGCCCCACCGGCGACAAACAAACGTGTGTTTTATTATAAAGTTCGGCCCTTCACCGCGGCAAATCGATCGCTTTGATCCAGCTTTTGATCCAGTATCACTTCAGTCTGGAATGAAAACTTAAGTATGTTTGGAGTTTATCCGATTTAAACAGTATAACAGAGCAGAAACGGCTGTCGTTAACATGGCCCGGAAGAGGAAGTGTCCAAATACCGGGAACTTCCAGTAAGCGTGATAATCCCCTATACCCTCACAAAGAAATAGTATGGGTATATTATACTTTTCCTGAACTGACAGAGTCTGTTTAGTATTGCAGTTGTTGATTTTTGGGTCCCTGATGTTCCTTGATCCCACAGGGATTAAATAAACTATTTCGTTTACGTGAAAATTGTGAGAAAATGTGTGTAATTTATGGTTTACAGAGGTCATGTGACCTTTGCGAATGTCAGACAGCTACAACTTTGGGCTTAAATGAAAGTCCTGGATGAACAACTGAATATTCACAACTAGGAGAATTTCAGCCATGTTTGGCGAATAATCAATAATTATGACTAAACGGTAACAGCTTGACATCCAGCAGAAATGGATTCAGCACCAAAAATACTGCAGGAGCACCCAAGAAAACACTTTTACCCCAAATGCCTGCAGGATTGCAGAATCCTGAAGTTGTAGCCCTGACTAAATTCAATTTCAATTTTAATTTCAATAGCTTTATTGGTATGACAAGACAGTGCTTATATCGCCAAAGCCTATAACAATACAATAATATCAAACAATATCATACAAGCATTCAAAAACAGATTGTTTTGATCACGACATCCGTGTTTGCAGGTTATACGAGCAGCCTGCAGCTCTGATGTGATATTGTGAATCTCTTCCCGGAGCGTCGCTCCTGCTGCCGTCTGCGACCGGCGAATCTCTTCCCGGAGCGTCGCTCCTGCTGCCGTCTGCGACCGGCGAATCTCTTCCCGGAGCATCGCTCCTGCTGCCGTCTGCGACCGGCGAATCTCTTCCCGGAGCGTCGCTCCTGCTGCCGTCTGCGACCGGCGAATCTCTTCCCGGAGCGTCGCTCCTGCTGCCGTCTGCGACCGGCGAATCTCTTCCCGGAGCATCGCTCCTGCTGCCGTCTGCGACCGGCGAATCTCTTCCCGGTGCATCGCTCCTGCTGCCGTCTGCGACCGGAGCTTTACGTTATGATTTAAACGCAGCTTTCAGCGGCTTGTCGCCTTCCTCAGACTGCCAGACGTCTCCGCTCGGATGTGAGAAGCGGGAGTTATTTCATGCCATGAGACAGTTTAATTTTACCGTTCCATTGCTTATACTGCTGATGGGGGTTGATGAGAAGCATCACTCTGTCCTTCTGCAGGGGGGGCGGGGGCCTTCAGCAGCAGTGGCTCAGCCTCATGATTACAGTGAGTCAGCAGGTTTTCTCTTTTCCTCTTCCTTTGCGTACCTGCACTCATCTTCCTCCATCCCCCCCCCTCGTCTCAACACGATGAGACTCATCATGCTGTCTTGCTTTGATGTGTCACATGATTCCTGAGCTGCTGGAAACTCGTCGCTCTGTTCGGGCTTTTTTCCACCTCGGTCGAGGCTCGTCTGCTGTGCTTTGGCCTCGTTCAACAACTCGTGCCAGCAGCTATTGTTTTCTTTTGGCCACTTCGTGCTCAGCAATCATTGCTTACAGCCTCGGTATTCACCATTTGTGGAGGACGACTAATTCCATTATTGGTTTGTTTATTTCCCCCCAGTTATCTTGCAGACTGTGTATTCGGGGAAAGCTGAATCGGGGGAGACTGGTCTGTGGTGAGGTCGATCTCAATGCAAACCTTTTATAATGGGTGGAATCAGACTGGAGGAGAGCATTAGGAGAGATTACTGCTTCAGAAAGGATTCACAACAATACGCCGCCTCCTGCGGCAGCGTGAGACCCAGTCGCTCTCATTTAAATATTTGTTTAGCAGGATTAAGTTGCATATTTCAGGTAAAGTCGGGCTGAATTTGGCCCACGGTCATGTTTTAGTAATTAAAATTTGTTGCTGCTGCTTTGTGCTTAATGAGATATGAACTTGTGCTAAGGACGGTGAGTATACTCTGACCTCTACATCACATTTCCCTGGTAATTAGGCTGGAGGATGATTGCGCGCCAAATGCCCAGTGAAGCAGGTGGGTGTAGTCTGCATGCAGGCTGCGGCTCGCTGCCCGTTTGCTGGATGGCTCCCAGTGTTTCTCACTGATGAGCAATGCTTACGTTTGGGGGTCGTGTTGCCTCCAAACTGGTCCGACAGGTTGGGAGGGACATCCAGCCAAAGTCACGTCTGCGTACTCTGAACGCTCATGATGAGACAGTGTGTTTACAGGTTTTAGTGGTAATCTGCGGACACACTTTAGACTCCGTTTTGTGTGTTTTTGTTGCACCATCTTTCTGTGTTTGCGGCTCCTTGAAGGATCAACTGTTCTGAACGTGCTCACAGGCCTGCAATTTGGACCGTGCTGCAAAGCATTCAAGTTGTGTTCTTTCTCCTTCCGGCAAATCCCCTTCAAGACATCAGTATGAGATCATTTCCAAGAAATATCTTCATGTAAATCGATGTGGAGTCTTTTATCAGAAATCCTGATTCCAGCTTGTGCAGAGTCGACTGTAGACATTCTCACTGTTTCACAAGGATCATCGAGTAGCTGTTTGCTTTGTCACAATAAAAGATTTTAATCCTTAAAATCTCAAACGTGTTTTGACAGTTTCTGCATCAATATATTGTCTGAAATACACAAATTACTCAGTTTTTATTTGCAGTTTTTCCTTCTTATCCAAAGGGTGGGGCGTGAATTGTCTTGACAGAAACAAGTCAAATGTGAGGCCTTCCAATAGCTATGCAGCTTTAAAGTTGTTTCTACATCTATAAATAAGGAGAACATATTTTTATTTGTTAAATCTTTCCATGATGCAAAATGCACATTTCTAATGGGTAATTTCCTTTGTTGTATATGTTATGGGACGTCAAAGCGAAGCTGAAGGCGGTGTTCCAGATCTTAGCTTTGACACAAACAGGTTGTGCTTATTAGGAAGGATTTTCCTTTATGTTGCAACAGTTTTCTTGTCTTGCAAAAACCCTCCAACAGCAGCCAACTGCTGCCTTTTAATTGCTTTGGACAGTGTTAACTCGGCATTCAGCCTTGCTTGACATGACCCTGCAGAGATGTCTGGCCTTTCCTGGGTTCAGCTTCAGGGAGGATTGATGGGAGCATAACTTCCAGGGTGCTGCGCTCTGGGCTGCAAGGGTGGACGCAGCTAACTGACAACGACGTTTGTATCAGTTTCATCTTGTAAGGCATCAGGCAGCTTGTTTCTGGGGAGGATGTCTGCGGACCAGTGAAAAAGACTTAATTAGGTCACTTATTGCAGAAGGTTGTGATTATCAGAGGAGGCTACAGCGGTGCAAGTTAACAAGGTGATCTGTGTTCATGACGGATTCTGTTTTTAAAGCAGAACTCAGTACCCATTATCATCATTTATCATTACATTTTTGTTTTTGTTTTTGTTTACAGTTGAGTGTAATGAGTCTTGAGTTGAATGATTTTTCATAGGAAAAATACTTAATTACATAAATAAATAGGTAGATAGGTGAATTTGTCTTGTCCTTTTTGTCTTTTGCTGATCCGATCCGTGACTCAAACCGTAAACTAATCTAAACTGTGAGGTTATTGATCCGTTGCACCAGCCACAACATGCCAGGAACACAAAATCAGCTGATAAAACTAAAACACGACACTCTGAGAGCCATCTGGAACATAAATGTGCCATGACCTGTGAACATTACAGTTTTTGCATTTATTGTTCAGGTATTTATCAGTAATACAGTGAAAGTTAGAGAAAATGTGAATATTTGCTGTTGAAATGCGACCGCCCACAAAAATGCGCACGTTTAAAGGAGTTGATCTGAACCTGGATCACATGGAAGCATGTCACCCTCTCCCCAGGAAGAGTAACAACAAGCCCGCGACCATCGTCCGTTTGTTAAGAGAAAGAATAAAATAGCGTTGCAGAAGCACGGTCTCAAGCTCAAAGGAACGAACGTAGATATGTGAACGACAAGAAAGCAAGATACCTGAAGAAACAAGGAAAAAATCCAACAAACGTGGGTCACAAACAGCAAAATTTGTATCAAGTTAAATGGTTCAACAGAGATCCACACAGTCAGACATGTGAAGTATCGGTGACCACATCTGCCTCAGGAATCCATCAAGGTGACATCCCGACTCACAATCCTCATACAGTTCATAAAATTAATGTTATTTATCATTCCATTTACCATCGTTGGTATTTGAAAACATAAAAAAATCAATAAAAAATGTTACCTGTGGCATCATCGGGGTTGAAAATAAAAGAGTGAATGTATATGTGTGTGTGTGGTTATACTCATGAACATGTACAAACTGTTTGAGGTTATCGTTTGTTTTTTTCTCTTGTGCTTTTTTCAAAGAAGCAGCTTTTTTCTTTTTTTGTGTGTGTTTATGTGAATGTATTGTTTCCCTTACAAATTGGGGTGGGGTTTAATACGTCTCACTCCTCCCCACTCCTTTTCAAGCATCGATGAGATTCTTATTTCTTGTAGTTTAGAGAATTTTGGACTTAACTGTCAGCTTCTGTATAGCTCTGTATTATTTGTTTGTTCTGTTCCTGGTTTAATATTTGCTTGAAATAAACTGAACTAAATTGATTTTGGTGTGCACTTTAATTTAAGTTGGGGCCACTGTGCTCCTGATGAATTAACTAAGTTTGGAGCCCTGAAGTTGAAATGTGATGTTGGTAAAATTGGGGATTGAGCTTCAGCTGCAAATGTTCTATTTGGTTTGCCAGAATATTTTACACCGTGTTAAACAGCAGTGTTTGCTGTGTTGATTTATTGAATTCAACAATGAGAACTAAATACGTTGCCCTCACTGCTCACTGAGTTTTATGTGTCCAGCATCGTCCCTCTCACAAGTAAAAGCCTTTTGTGCGCTAAGCTGCTAGTTTGCTCCTGCTTTTCAGACTCAAAAAACCAGCCAGATAATCCATCTCATGGCTGATAAATCACTTCACGAGTGCTAAATGAATATATTTACATTTTCTCCTCCCAACACTTGCCTGATTTCATAAATATTGCATATTCATTGCAGCAGAGGTAAAGGGGTCTAATCCAGCTCAAGGTGGACATAATTAAATGGCCAGTGACTGCATGACTGCTGAATAATATTTGGGAGTCCTACGGGTAATGCCCCCCCAAAATCAGTGACTTTCCAGCATTCTTGGAAGGGAGAATATTTTCTCTTTTCCGAGACAAGACAGTAAATTACTCTGACTTGTGTGTGGTGGTGGTTTGTTGTCTGTAAGCGGTGATCAAGGTAATGACTTTCAGAACAAAGACTCACATTTGTGACCGTGTTTTAGGATAAATCAGATCAGGTAAATCTGGTGTCTAATAAATGGGTAAAAAAACAGCAGAAGGTCAGTGGGAGAGATTTGAGATCAACACGGGATGACCGGTCTGAAACGTTTGCAGAGATCGACGTACTCTCTTATTTCATTTCTCACCTCTTTTTGGGCCATATCGCCCAGTCCTATTAGATGTATAATCCCTTGGCCTTCCTTTTACTTTTCTTTATTTAACCTTTCCTATTAAAAAGATTCCTTCAGTTAAAGATTTTTCAAGGATTTTTCTTTTTTCTTTTATTTCCCATCTAACTGCTGCCCATTACAAATCCACCAAAACATTTCAGTAACCCTTTCTTTCTTTCTTTCTTTCTTTCTTTCTTTCTTTCTTTCTTTCTTTCTTTCTTTCTGAGTATTCCTTGGTGTGTTTGCAGCTGTCCTTGGGATCATTATTCTGTTAAATAGTCCACTTCAAATTCAACTTTCAGACTGATAGCCCGTATTATCTCAAAGCGCTCTGCTAATTTGCATTTGCTCCATTAAAAGTCTTGTGAAGGTCATCTCACTGGAATATTGCAGAAAAAAAATATTTAATGACAGATGGTTACATTAAAAGGGCATCGTCTTCATCAGCACACCCCAATGTCAGTGCTCAACATGAGCAGGTTTTAAAGGTAGCTGTCCCACAGCAATCAGGGAACAAATCACTGCAGCTGGACGTCCAAACATCTGCACATGTGCATGGTGGAATGAACTTTTAATGCATTTGTTTTTGCAGATTAGCACATGTACTGTGTGTTTTACCACATCCACCAGTCCTGCCTCCAGAGCCCTGAAATCTGCAATCATGAAATCACAGAAGAAATCACAGAGTTAAACATTAAAGCAGAACTCAGTAACTTCAGCTCAGGGCTTCCCCTAGTGGCGTCCTTTCACTGTGGTAAAGTTCGTACCCCTCCTACCCCCCCACAGCACACAGACGGCTTCTCTACTGTCTTTCCTCTATTTTGATCCCTGAATATATCTCTAAGCTTTTACTAGATGTTGATGCTACTTTGCTATGTTGGTAGCAGCTCGTCTCCCTCTGCTCAGAGCAGAGTCCTTTCTCTCCTGCAGGGGGACGTTTTACCCACGTTTTGTGGGTAAATATGTCGTGGATTATATTTTTCTCTGATGTTGGTGGGTAGCAGGTAAGAATACAAACTTTTGTTTACTTTTTGTAGACATTGACAAGTGATTACTGAGCCTATTCGGCTGTGAGGCTCGGTGCTGCTTCACCCGGCGCCCAGACAGCACAGGTGAACCGGATCTTCACTCTGGTCCAGCAAAGAGTTGGTTTTAGAGCCAGGAGCCGCTGTTTATGTGGCGGGAAGCTAAAGAACCGGTTTTTAGTCTGGTTCTGGTTCTAACAGCGCTGAAAGCAGCTCGGTGGATCGGGGATCTGAGTGACAGCAGTTTCTGTTGTCGCAAGATCTGTGTGTAACTGCCGCTTACAGACCAGAGGCACCGGGGGGGGGGGGGGGGGGGGGGGGGGGGGCTAGGAAACATCGAATCGCTCCGTAAACACTTTGTTTCTCCCCACAGAGATTCTGAAAAGCATTTATTGAGGTAGGAATGGATGACAAAATTGCAGGTCACTCAATAACGATGATGGTCCATGATAACGATCCGTGAACACCGACTGAGACCTCCTGACTGCTGACCTGGTGTCACTGGCAATGACGCGATGTCTACATAGTTCAGGATTGCAAACCTGGAAGGGGCTTTTATTTTGAAAATGACCTGCTTCTGTGTCGCATTTTCTATGTTTTTGTTGAGAGCTTGATGCTTTCTGGAAACGTGCTCCATGAAAAATAGAAACACGGCGACGAGACGCTTCTGACTTCTGCCGTGCGGCGGCCTGGAGTGAAGTCAACTGTTGACTAAAGTGGCTCCAGAGGCGGCGGCAAGCACGGACCAGCGTGGCCTTTACTGACCAGTAATCTGTCAGCAAATAAATGTGTGAAATAGACTACAGATATAAAAGAAAAATGGCCGAGCATCTGAATGTGGAGCTGAAATGGAGACTCATCAAACCAGCAACGTTCCTCCATCTTCTGTTGTCCAGTTCTGGTGAGTCTGTGTGAATCGTAGCCTCAGTTTCCTGTTCATAGCTGACAGGAGGGGCACCTGGTCTGGTCAAGGGCGCCCCCTACGGGTGGCCAGGGATGGCCATGGCCCCCCTGAACAAAAGCTGGCCACCCCTGCAAAAATGACTTTTTTTCATCAACATTTAACAATATCAGCATGTACTATTAACATGGGGCAGCATGCTTTGCTTATATTTGAATGTCAAAATCTTTATAATTTAATAGAAATAAAATAGATAAAAATCTTACATTAACTTCCATTTTCTGCCATTATTCTTTCGCCGTAGTCCCCCGCAGGTCTGTCACACCTCATTAACTCGCCCTTTCTTATGTAAATTCATCCAGGAAGGCTCCACCCAGAACCTCACCAACCAGTTTCTAATGTTCCTCTCACATCAGCTCCTACTTAGCCCCGCCCTCGTTGGGCCGACACCACACCACCCCAGTTTAGTTTGTTCAGCTCTGGTTTTCAGTGTGAGTGAGGTCATCATCATGAAGTCTTGTGAGGTCATTTGTTTGCAACAAAAATGATTTACACGCACACACTGAGCTGCTTATTACAAGCAAAAAAAAACTTGGCCACTCTTGAAATAAGTAAAAAAAAAGAAAAAGATTTATTTATTTTTTCATTTTTTGCTTGTAATAAGTCAAAAAATTCTGCCAATCGAAAAAGTGAAATTTTCTTATAAGATATCTTGAAATAAGCAAATTAGTCTTAAAACAAGTTCCTATATGTCACTGAAATGTTTCTCTTTAGGTGATTTTGTCTTATTTTGAGTGTGATGAGATATTTTGACTACAAATGAGAAAAATAAACTCGGTGAGATTTGAGTTTTTGCAGTGTATTGGGGAAATTAAGGAGGTTGCTGCAGATAATGTCTTACATAAAGGTCTGTTCATTCTACCCCCTTTATTACCATTATAAATGCGGCTCTGTGGCTAATCTGAGTACAGTAGCGCGCAAAGGAGTCAGAGTGATGCAGGAATGTTACTGGTGAGTAAATGCACGTAAAAATTCCAGAAATAAGGTCTAGGTTGAAAGAAACAAAAGTTATCCTTTAAAGGTGCCATGACATCAAATTTCACGTTTCTGGGGTTTTGGGTGTATAATATGATCTGTTGTGCACTGATGAGGCCATGTGAATGTCAGAGTGAGAATCAAAGTTCCTGTTTATGGTCTGTCAGCTTTGTCTCTCTGCTCAGACGGTTGAATCAGACAACAGGCTATCATTCTACGTAGTTCTATCATTCTACGTAGTTCTATCATTCTACGTAGTTCTATCATTCTACGAGTTCTATCATTCTACGAATTTAATTGCTCCAAAAAGCACACTATCAAGTAAACACAGCGCCCCCCTCCCTCTCTCCTAACAGTTTAGGCACCGTCCGCTCCCCCCTCCCCTCCCTTTATTCAGCCGTGTATGGAGCTAGTAGTAACTTCTGTCAGTCAGGTCTGGGTTTTCAAACAAATGGTTTAAAAGCAAACTTCTGCAGCAACACTGAGGGAGGGGCCACAACCTGTCATTACCTAAGTTTATTTATTTTCTAAATGCTGTCTTGTCTATAACTAGCTGCCTGTCTAAGTGCCCATGTTCTAGCAGTTAGCCTAGCAAACTCCCACTTACCTAATTCTCAAATAAGGTCATAGCCAAAAAGTTAGCCAATCAAAATAAGCAACGTGGTCTCCGGGTAAAGCTCCATATCATCCCCGGACCCAACTGTATTACTAGGAAGTGAGGTCTGGCGTTTCAAAACAATACTCCCTAAAAATCCGTCTTTGAGATTTACAAAAATCCAACAACAAAACAGTTTTAATTATGTCATCACTCCTTTAATAACTCTTGGCCACCCCTAAAGAAAATGTCTGTGGGCGCCCCTGGGTCCGGTCTTCTGCTGCATTCTGGTCCAGACAACTGCTGCTCGCTGGAGGTTTTCTCTTCTTCTCTCTGGAAACTAGAGATGGTTGTGTTACAGTGAAATATGTGATGTAAAGTCTGTCTTACCTCAGATACCATCAGATCCCAACAGATTGGTATGTGGGGAGTTAAAACATTTAGGTTGTTAGAAAATGTCAAAGTAACACTCAGAGCATCGTATTTAACAGGATGAGCGTAGTAATAATGCTTAAAACAGCATTTTAAACTGTCCTGAGTGAACAGTTGTCTCATAAAAGCTCCGGCATTACTCAGCATGTGTGTGATTTTTAGTTCAGAGATGTTCGGGCTCCATCAATCGTGGTTAAATTAGCTCCGTGCCCGTTGTTCCTCCTAACTATTTTGTTCCTCGGCGTGTCAATATTGTGTTCTCACTTCGTTAATGAGGTTGTTGATTTATGATCAGCAGGCGCTCTCATCTGCAGAAGGCTCGGCTGTGAAAATGTACAAGATTTTTTCATGCAGAAACTCGGAAGCTTGTAGTGAAGCCACATAACGGCGACCCGCAGCCGTCCTCGGTGAGCACAGCTGCTTCTGTTCAGGAAGGGCTGGGCTATTTTGGGTTTACGTCGGGGTCCGCCCTGCTTGGCTTTGTTATCTCTCCCTACACCACACTCTCACTTCTCTTCCCCACCTAAACTATAAAAGTCAAGGGCTGCGTCTCAGGAACGGAAACTCGCTGTTTTGGCATCAGCAGCTCCCTCTATGACAAATCTTTTTTCTTTTTTTTTTATGACTACGATCTTTTCTCTGAAAGCAAAGTGTTTCCTTCTGCACGCCCATCTCATTCATAGATTCTCAGTCACGCATCGATTTCATTTTCTCTAATGTTTTTGTACTGGCAGTGATAATGAGAGGCTCCTTCATAATTCATGCCATGATTGATACCCCTCCGCTTGCAGTTTTCATGCTGCAATCTTGCCCGGACACTTCTCTGCCAGCAGCGTAGAGCGCTGCCAGAAACTACGGCCTGCAGATTAAGGCGATTGGTGTTGGCTTTCAGCTGCCATTTAGAAAAGCGCGCTTTGTTGTCCTCACACAGCGGCAGCTGATGAATGGATGACTCTGACTAGGAAAGTTGAAAGACGAGTTATTGTTCTGTTTTAGCTTCAGTCTCTGTGCTTGTCCCGTCTATTCTTAAATAAATAGTATTGAGCTCCTTGTTCAGCATCTTTAGAAATCCTCCGACACAGACGCAGCGACACAGAGAGCTCCTGTAACTCCATTCAGCCTCAGCTCGGATCCAAATAAGGGCATGAATGGCTCCATACAGGCAGCAGGGTTGGCCTGGACATGCGCCCCCCCCCCTCCCTGTCTGCACTCAGGGTGAAAAGTCTGCTTCAGTCCCGTCTGATCAGCTCGATGTCCTCCGCTGAACTGGTCAGCGGACGGTTCAGGGGTGGACGGAGGGGGCGACTCCCACGGCTCCGAGCTGATGAGCAAACCCAAATAAATTCACGGGACATCATTCAGTGACATCAGAGCAGCTGAAAACGGCATGATCGCAGGTCCTGTGGGACGCCTGTCAAGTTTAATTAAACAGAAAAGAATTAGAGTAAGTTTGAGGTTAATGAAGCACCGGGGGAACTGTGAGCGTGGGGGAATATCCGTCTCTGAACCTCAACCGGAGTCTGGAGGTGCAGAAGGCTGAAAACAAAAGCTGAGTTTTCCAGTGAGCGGACTGGTTGTTGGGGTTGATGCGGTCTTTGGGTCCACTGGTTTTAGTCTCTGCTGTAGCTCTAGCTTGAAGCTGATTGGTTCATTGAAGTGATGAGAACAGACAGAGAGACGACGCTGCACATTCACAGAACTTTATCCTCATTTCTCTGGCAGGATAAAACTTAAACAAATGTACACAGTGTTAAAGGAATAGTTCACCCACAGAATGATGTACCTTTATCTTCCACTTCCCCTCATGGTGAGAAAGACTCTGCAGCACTTTTTTAATATCTCAAATGCAGCCGGTGATCAGGAAGGCTTCTCGTTTCCCCCCAACTTTCATATAATGGAGTTCACCGGGGGTCTGAGCCAAAAAGGTCCATAAAAGTCCACAAAAAAGATTTTTAGAGCCTAAACAGAGCTACATCTTACTTTCACGAAGCACGCATAAGCGCGTTCACGAAACTATGGAAGCCTCGGCGTTCAGAGCCTACTCTGCCAATAATACAAGCGTAGAAGAAGAAATTCACTGTTTACATTGTGCTAAGAGCGACAGAGCTGAAGACAAACTGGGACAAACACAGGAGGGTCCAAGAGGGGTTGATGTTTATTTAAAATGAAGAAAGAAAGAAAAAGAGAACGCGCGATCTCGTCTGCTGCAGCTTTCATAGTTTCGTGAACGCGCATCGGCGCACTTGCAGGAGATGCGATGTAGTACTGATGTAGTACTGATGTAGTACTGTTTAGGCTCTAAAAATCTAGTAAATGACATAGTTTCCAGTAAATTCTGGACGCTACCCACTCAGGACACTTGGATTACATTGGACGAGCAGTATGGAGGAATATTGACAAGTTTTTGTGGACTTTTATGGACCTTTTTGGCTCGGACCCCGGTGAACTCCATTGGGGGGAAACGACAAGTCGCCCTGAACTCCATCTGCATTTGACATATTAAAAAAGTGCTCCAAAGTCTTGCTCACCATCAGGGAGAAAGTGGAAAATTAAGTTACATCATTCTGTGGGTGAACTAGTTAAAGTGTATTGTACAAAGTCCAAAGTGCAAATGACGTCACCGATCATCTCCAGATGGCTAATTTTAAATTTTTTTTTTATTGAATTGGGATTTAAGGAGATTTAAAAGGGGGATTAAAGGTTAAATCAGTTTCAAAGAGAGTGTTACACAGCATAAAGAAAGAATAAAGAAAATAGGGGGTGAAGAGGCTTGGCAGAAATCGATGGGCAAAGGGAGGAGGGGGGAGGAAAGAGGGGAAGGAGCAGGGAAAGCGGGAGGGGGGGGGGGAGAAGGCGGTCGGAGGAAGAGTGAGAAAAAGTAGACTTTATCAGCTTAATCTCAACAAGAGAAACTAGATAGATTCATAGATATCCCTTTTTAGAATATTAAGATTAAAAGGGGAGAGGAGAAGGTCGCTAAATATAGCGACAAAGTCGCTAAGTTGGCAACAATAGGTGAACTATTCCTTTAAATTATTTCCATATAACTGGGTACTAGACCTCTACTGCACTCTTAAAAGAGTATCTGGGCTGTAGGTGATATGAAAGACTTATTTTCACTGATCTAAGTGTTGTATAAGGAACCTGTTTGATCTTTTGACCCCCTTACCAAAAAGTAGTATATGCAAGTATGCTTTAATCTTGGTATGTGTATTTGTACAGCACACGAAATGTGCTGCACAGATAAACTTGCCTTACTTATCAGAAATATACTTAAAGTTCACTTGGCATTTACTCATAAATATACTAGAAGTTTAATGATATTTAGCCTATACTTATATTTAAATTTTTGAATGGTATGCTTTAATAGTCGTACATTCATAGTAAATTTCCACACATACTGGTTTCTTTGTGGCATATGGCACAATGTATGCCATGTTGTTTTTAAATCATGTTTTGAAATCCTATCTTGTAAGATTTAGGGGTTAGCTCTTTCACTCTTTCAAAACCCCCATTTCATATCATATATTACTTTTCGTCTACTTAAAAGTGTACTTTAGTATACTTAAAAGTGTATTTTCTAAAAGTAACATTAAGCTTGATGTTTTAGTATGAGTCAACCAAAAATATACCTAGAAGATTACTTTCAGTATACTTGAAAGTGTACTTTTAAATACCTGTACTTAAAGTGGGCCAATTTAGGCCCAAGAAGTATATTTGTTAGTAAACTGCTAGTACATTGGTATCAGTGTACTTGGTAAATAAAAGTACACTTGGGGATACACTTTACTATACTTGAGTATAGTTACTGACCTGTACTTAAGGAATACTTCTTCTTGGTAAGGGCTGTGCTTCTTTGTTATTCCACCATTTTGATGCTCTGTCTTCTTTGTCATGAATTTGGTTCTTGTCGGTTCATGATGCCTCTTCCCCCCTCCAGCTTATTTTCAGAAAATCAGCACATGTAGGATCAGCTGAGAGGACTAAGTTTTGTTGGGTTTTTTGGGAGCGGCACACCTTTCAGTCTGAACTGAGGGAAAACTTGTTCCTGGGGACTGATGGTCTGATCGTGAAGGTTTGAACTGTACTGTAGTGATCGTCACAATCAAACAAAGGTAGTAAAATCAGAAGTTTAAAGACACACAACGTAACTTTTTGCTTTAAAAATCTGCATTTCTGACTCGTTCTGATGACACACCAACATTCACTGCGTTCATTTCTGCAAACTGCACGACGCAACTTTTCCATCCAGGACGCCGAAGCCACGTTGCAGCACCGCGTCACTTACGAGCAAACAGATACGAACCAGACATGAACACAGCGGGTGTTTGGAATGCGCATCATGTCGGATTCTGCAAAGAAACACCAACAAACATTACCGGAGGAAGAGAGGAAAAGAAAGAAAGGAAGAGACAGAAGAAGAGTCAAGATGAGACTGTCGGTTACTGGCTGGAGGGAATCACAGTACAGGTACGATGAAGATGGATGCTAGTTTAGCCGTCGATGGGGGGGTCACTGAGAAAACTGCTAAAAGTTTCCATTGTGGGTGTTTAATTCAGGAAAGTAAAAATTAAGGATGCACCAAAATGAAAATTCTTGACCGAAACTGAAAACAAAAAATGATCAAAACTGCACAGCACGAAAACGGAAACACCGAAAGAAATAGTTAGTTATTAGAATCATAGCATTTTTGGCTCCGATGTGTACTAACCTCACCAAAACCAATACAAAAGCATCAAAATATTTATCACTGATATTACAGCGATGCACAACATACATTACAATTCAAAATAAAATGTTTAGTTTGACCCCACTCGTGTACATTACATAATTTTTTCTTTGTAGTACTACTACAACAAATAATAGTATCCAGACTTATAACTGACTGGCTGCTGAAAGACTGAAATTAAATATGTTCTCACATAATAACACAAAGTGCAGAAGTCGTGTGCTGGATGCGCCGTTTGCCGCCTTTCGGACGTGTTGTTTCGGTGATTTATGTGTTTTGGCTGAAAACTGAAAATGCAAACTTTTGGTGGCTGAATTTTTGGTGCATCTCTAGTAAAAATGTCACCTAAATGTGTCTTCTGAAACTTGCTGTGATGCTTTTAAGCTTTCAAAGCACTTTCAGTTGTTTTGCACATGAAATATGACACATAACCTGCCTTGCCTACATTTTCTGAATCGAAAAAAGCTCCATGAAATGTTCCCGTACAGCCTAAAGTCTTGATACTCGGGAATGGTTAGTTGATTTTGTGAAAATTATACCAATTGTACAACTGCTGTCAGTACAGCAAAGGAGAGATTAGAAAAGTGAAGTAAAACCTGACAGTGGAAGACTCAGAGTCGGTTATTACATCATCTCTTAGACTGAGTACAGGAGATCTGGGAAAACACAGTCGAGTCTTCACCAGAAATTTTGTTAGGGTTTTTAAAAGGGCTGACAGGTGCTGAGCTCAGAACGTGTGCTTGCAATACAAATACATACACACACACATACGCACACGCACACACACACACACACACACACACACACAAAGCCTCAGAAATCAAGTCATTGTCTCTTCTTTTATTTATTTCTGTGAACAGAGTGCTGAAGCCATAAAGGCATCCCTTGTAAAGTGGGTTTACATGTTGCGTAACCGATGTGGGAGTGGAATGGTGCACCGCCACAACATTGTTTGGATTATAAATATATATATATATATCTTTTTGTTCCCTGGTACTGTAGCTGGCATTTCCCCCATATATCTACTCATTTGGCCCTTTGGTGGTACACAAAGGGAATAAATCATGCGTGACTTGTTTTTCTCCAAAATATGAAATAACAGCTCCCACAGGGCAGAGCTTATTTAGAAAGTCTTTGAAGCTGGTTTGGGACACAGCAAAGACAATGCTAAATTAAGTGTTTAATTCAATTTGACAGCATTTGCTAACTGCTTTTTTTCCACACTTAAAAGAGCGAGCCCAGATTGGGATTGTGTCTGAAGGATGAAGTCAGCGCCTCCGGTCACTAAGTTGGACAGCAAACATGATTTAGTCTCTGAGGACCTGCTGCTAACAAAGAGTTTTGCTTGTTAACAGTGTGTTGACAGCATCCTTATTTCAGCCTCCAGCTCTATCAGTTTCACTGATGATTGTCCAGGCTTGTTGCTTAAAGCTTTAATGTGTCCTCACAGGCAGCCAGTCGTAGTTCTCTGGCAGAAGTGTCGTAGTGCTCTCAGATCTGGCTGAAAGTAAAGAGCAGCCTGGACTCTCATTAAGGCTTGAAGAAACAGTCTGTAAACTTTATTTCATATACAAAAGTAAGTAGTTTCTCTCTTATTTTATTCACATTTTTGGTTTTACTTTACTGTATAAGTCACATTAATCAAACAATGTGTCATGAAGAAAAAACAATCTTAGTTGCGCTATAAGTCACATTTATTCAGAAATTGATTTAAAGAAAACCGAAGACCACGAATAGACATTTAATCTGGAAAAACAACTAATTCCTTCCTCGTCGGTCGTGCCATGCTTCTCGCTCCACGTGCACTTGACCAGATGAAAACAAGGGTAGTGCACATGCACGTCGCACCTGAATTCCACCGCGATATTTCATAGGGGTGCACAATAATTGAAAATTATCGGCCCGATATCAGGAAATTATTACATCATTCCGATAAGTCTGATATCACGACGACACCCTGGTAACATACTGTATGTATAATTTTTGTCAGCACAGCGGTGCTCTGCTCACATTATGAGACTACTGCATGTGTTTGCATCAGTTCAAGGAGCCTTTAATTTTGTATAAGCACTGCACCTTATTTTTTTTTTCTTTTTTTTTTTTCTTTTACTTGTCCTGTCCAGCATCGAAGCAAGCAGAATGGAAATCTGATTGCTTTATTCTGTCAGACAGTTTTGCTTTACCAGCGGAGCTTTATGAACATAAGGCTCCACTTGATATCATGTTTATTCATTTTATTTCTTTATTTAAACATTTGTCTATTACACCATTCTATTTCATACTGCTGGGCCTGACAAGGGAGAAATGAAAGTTAACAGAGGTAATGATAGAAAGTGAAACAGAGAGAAAGGAGTAAGGAAGAGGAAGAGAGAGAGGAGAGAAAACATGAATCCACTTACACAGTTCACTGGTACATCTGTACCCGCGTCCCTAAACAACCAAGGTCTCTGTTGGAAAACAAAATCATACAAACACACATAAACACACGCAGAACTACGCAGAGAAGAGGTACAACCTAGTCATCGCAATGGGAAGTAGAGAAAAGGTACAACCTAGTCATCGCAATGGGAAGTAGAGAAGAGGTACAACCTAGTCATCGCAATGGGAAGCAGTGTCACAGTGTCAACATGCATAATAAAGGGTGCTCCGTGGTGATACAGTCATGCAGATGCAACCTCGTCTCTGCAAGGAGGAGAAAGCCCGCAAGGCTCACGACCCATGCCCCCAGCAGCCACCCAGAGGCCCAGATCCCAGCCACCCCCCCCCCCAAGAGCGGACATGCATCCCCCGAAGGGCGGCAAAGGCGGCCCCAGCCGGAGCCCCCTGCAGTCTGGGGGCCCAGGCCCCAGCGGACCAAGACCAGCAGCTGCCGACCCCACCGGGCGCCGGGCGTCCCCCGGAGCGGAGACAGCGCCGGGCCCAGGGCCCAAGCGCCCAGGAGCAGCCACCCCCCCCCCCGGACCCGGGCGGCCCAACCGAAACCCAGGAGGACCGGACCCCCCAGACGACGCCCCCCCCAGGGCAGGCCAGCCCCCACCCCAACGTCCCTGCCCCACACACCCTGACACCAGGGCGCCACCACCTCTACCACCCCCTACCCCGCCACCACGCTCACACACACACTCCCCACACACCTACCCCAACACTAGGGCTGAAAGATATACCGTCACCGCCCCCGCATCGAGACACGGGCACCCAAGACATCAATACCGCAAGAGCAACCACATACAAGATACAGATCCCCCCGCGCCCGCCCCGCACAAAAAGCCCCGGAAGCCACAAACAAAACCGCACCCCCCACCAAAGCGCCCGGCCCCCAACCAACCCGCAGCCACACCGCACCACACCGACACCAAGATGCCCGGCACGAACACCGAGATACGAACCTCCGCCCACACCGCCCAGCCCTACCCAACACCTCCGTGTACCCCCCACACACACACATACACCCACCCACTCTGCTCTCCGACCTTACATACCCACACTCACTCCTCCCTCCACCCCCCAACACTCTCCTCCCTCTACCGTCCACACCTACCCCCACCTCCTCATACCCTCTAACACACACATGCACTCCCCCACATAGCTGCACCAACCCCTCCCCTACCCCCCCACACATACGCCCCCACCTCCCTATACCCCCAATACCCCATACAGTCCCCCCTTACATGTCCAGCCCCGCCCATCCCTCTGACCTATCACACTCCCGCCCTTCCTTCCTTCAGCCCCTCATGACCATCCCTACTAGACACTCACGAGCATGCCACTCCTTCCTCCATCCCCCTTTCCTCCAACCACTTACCCACATCTCCTCCCTCTTCCAGCCCAAGTTCCTCCCTCCCACATTTCCTCTTTCACACTCTCATTCATTATTCTTACATACCCACCTCTCTCTTGCCCATGCCCTCGTGCCTCCTGAGTGGTAGCTCGGGCCGGGGAAGGAGCCGTGAGCTCCAAGCCACCAACACGCCCCCCCCCCCCCACCACCCCCATCCCCCACCCCCCGGACGCAGCAGGCCAGGCATCCCCCAGGCCAGCAGATGCACTAAAGGTGCACTGCACCTTATTTAAAGGTTGAATACGGAACATTTTTATTAAAAGCTATATTTAAAAAAACATAATACCTCCACAGGTCATTTGGGGGTGTACAGAATGAAAGTACAACATTTCCCATAAAAATTATATTTAGCCTAAAAATAATTATAAAATAAATTTTTACGGGTTCGATAATGGCATTTTATTTACGTCTATATGCCGATACACGCCGCCGTTGCGGGTTGCCAAATACGATCTCTGTGTGGCAGCAATACTTTGGTCATAGTCAGGCTTGTACAGGGGAAAACCATGGAGATGACGAGTGAAGCAGCTGCTTCATAACCTGGAGAGATATTGTTATCTGTTTCTGAGGAGGAGTGACCTGAGAAGAGCAAAACCTGGAGTAAATTTAGGTGAAGACTTCACTAAATGGACCCACAGAAACGTTTTCCACGGAGTAAAACACTGAAATGGCGTCTTTCCTCCTGGATCGGTAAGCTAGCTTGTTTGCTAACGTGGCTAACGTTAGCTGTCAGTTATAAACTCCTCTGCGTTACTGGTTGGACACGCTGCAGACTGTTTGACATGCTGCAGACTGTTGGACATGCTGCAGACTGTTGGACATGCTGCAGACTGTGGGACATGCTATAGACTGTAGGACATGCTGTAGACTGTTGGACATGCTGCAGACTGTTGGACATGCTGCAGACTGTGGGACATGCTGTAGACTGTAGGACATGCTGTAGACTGTTGGACATGCTGCAGACTGTGGGACATGCTGTAGACTGTTGGACATGCTGCAGACTGTGGGACATGCTGTAGACTGTAGGACATGCTGTAGACTGTAGGACATGCTGTAGACTGTAGGACATGCTGTAGACTGTTGGACATGCTGCAGACTGTTGGACATGCTGCAGACTGTGGGACATGCTGTAGACTGTAGGACATGCTGTAGACTGTAGGACATGCTGTAGACTGTTGGATATGCTGCAGACTGTGGGACATGCTGCAGACTGTAGGACATGCTGTAGACTGTTGGACATGCTGTAGACTGTTGGACGTGCTGCAGACAGTTGGACACTTGCGTATCGGCATCCCAGCGGCTGAAGTTGTTTTTCTGCCGTTACAACTACAAACTAGACAGATGTGATGTTGCTGTTCTGTCTGTGTTCCATTTGAGCATTTGAGGTATCGATGTTTTGTTTAATATTTTTAAGAGAATGTCTAAAAAAGCTTGCTGATAGTTTCACTACAAACAAAAAAGTTTCTTCATTTGAAGAGTAATGAATCTTTTTGATTTTATTAACGGTATTGATGACATTATTAGGTATGTATGTATGTGTGTTATCGGTTATCAGTTATCAGTATCAGCCTTTAGGAGCTGAAATTTATTGGTTATCAGTTTTAGTTTTTTAAAAAAGGTTATCTTGCATCCCTAATATTTCAACATCTTATCATTCCCTAACACTTCAGCAATATTACAGGGAAAAGTATGATATGACCCAGCCCCTTTCAGAGGGAATACTTAGACCTGCCTGAACGGCTGCACCGAAAATATACCAACACCGACATTTACAACAATAACCAACATCATTTTACCCATGTCGGTATATTCGGTGTACTTGCAGTGGAACTGCTGCAAAGGGGACTTTTTTACTCTCCAGACTTGCCGTAGTTTTTGCAGCGCCATTCCTGCTGGGTGTTTTTCATTATCTTTTGCATGTTTTCTGTACATAACCTTGTCTGCAAGTAAAGTTTTTTGATGTCAGTGTTAGGTGTTAAACGTTAGCGATGCTAATTACGTTAGCCTGTCTATGGCTTTTTCAGTATTAAGTTAGCATCCATGCTAATCAATAGTCATGTGTGTATAATCAAGTAATAAACTCATCACTGTGTTTTACAAGGACACAAAGTAATATTAGCTCATAAGTAAATAAGAATCGGACTTATTTAAGTTTTTTAATATGTACATTTGTATGTTTGCATTTTAGTTTCACAGAGCTTCTCATTAACATCCTAAACGTATCTACGGCCTCCTGGGTGTTTATTGAGGAACCTGTTATCTATCTGTCAAACTAGAAGTCACATCAAGTTCCAGTAAGAGCAGAATTAAGGTGTTTTAATAAAATGAAAAGTGTGTTTTGGCTGTTTCGGCTGTGCTCATGTTCCTGTAAGACGCTGAACTACATGTACCGTCTGTACTCATGTAATATTGAATTGCCTGAATTGCTAAATAGCACTTTTCAGAATGTTTTTCTTTTGCCAGTTAAAAGCTTATTTTTCATAATATAACTTCTTTAAAAAAAAGAAAACAATTCCCCCTTTAGTTATGTTTACTCTTCAAATTGGGTCCAATTTTACCAGCAGTTACCTGACAGATTAGTCTTGAAAACAAAAGATACAATTTATGGATAGCAAAGTCTAGAGTACATTTTTATTAAATTCTAACAAAGATATGAGCATTTTAGCTCATTTTAGCTAACTGTGTTGTCTTGGCGCTTCCTCTACAGTTAACCCTCTCGGCGCCAAATTCACAATATTGCGACAGGCGACTTTACTGAATATAACAGACCTTATCTTTAAATCTATAGTCTTGTACTGTTACTGCTTGGTTTCACTACATCACCAAGACATACAGCGTCAGTTCTGACGTAATTTTTGAGTGTGTTTATATGAAAAAAATCAGAGAAATAAAGGTTTGAAACCCGACACCCGCTGTCTGCGCGCGAAGCTGCAGGAGCGCGGGAGAGAGAAAGAAAAGGCGAAAGCAGCAGCGTGTTGGAAAGAGTGAGAGACAGATCGCGGCTTTTGGAATAAAAAACTAAACGCACAGAGGTCTTTACAGTGCAGAGGAGGTGCTGCACTGATCTCTGCTGCTCAGGGAAAGATCAGCCCTCGTCAGAGACGAATGACTGACGTCGCAGTGCGCGCTGCCGCACTCGCGCCGCACAAACTGTCAGAAAACACACTGATGACGGTGAAAGTTTTCTCTGCCGCGGTGATGGGAGAAAGAAAGAGGGAAGTGTGGGCAGAAGACGGGATAATCAAAATAGGGGAGTTATTGATGATGACTGGGAATGTTTGAGAATTGAGGAAGTGATCCATGAATGGATCAAAGACACTGACGAGCCTGTGTGGGATATCGCAGACACGAGGATCTCACAGATGCTCGTGCATGTGATTTTCTGTCTCTGTTTTCGGATGAAGATTTCTGGAACCTCATCACAAATGAAAGATATGCTCACCAGTACCTACACACACACCAACTCCAGCCAAACCCCAGATTTCATGGCTGGTATGATGGTGTGAGGAGTCAGCTAGATTATGACAAATTATAAATCTATAATAACAAAAAGGGGAATAAAAACCCATAAAATACATTTTTACCTGTTGATATATAAATTTTATTAGCAAATGTACTCTTGTCAGATTTCTGTTCATTTATTCTGAGGATGAGAGGATGAAAAATGATCAGTGAAAAAATGAAAAAAAAATCTACTGTGTAAATATGTTTGGAATTCTGTTTTACTGAGTTTTACCTGCTGATATACAAATTATATTAGCAAAGTTACTCCAATCAAACTCCTGTTTCTTTATTTAGAGCATATGACAGTATAATTTTTTTTTCCTGTGTATAAATATTTTCAAAAATCAGTTTTTTTACTGAAAGTTACACAATCCAATATGGCCGCTACCTGATGACAACACAATATGCAAATTACATGAGTAAATTTACTCCCATCACAAACTTTAGGTCATGATGAATATTTTTCTCATTTACATTATGGATCTATCTCTCACCACCTCCAAGGACAGCATTTTGAAATCTTAAAGTCCAAATGGAGTATTTTCCTAAATAAACTCTGGCGCCGAGAGGGTTAAAGTCCACTAAAATAGGCATGGCTTAAACTCCAGAGACTCCTGCTGACCAGAACACAAGTGCAGGTAAATCATATCAGTCTTGTAATCTCAACCAGCAAGCATGCTTTATAATTTATAATTGTCTCAGTCCTAACAGGACTAAGACACCCCTACCCCTCTGTCCTAACAGGACAGGGACTCCCTCACCCCTTTGTCCAAATAGGTTGTCGAAAGGTATCAGTCTACTACCACATCTCACACACACACACACATCTTGCATATATTTTGATAAGTGAGTTTTCTCAGTACCTAAAAAGCGCACACAGGAACCGATTGTGATTATGACCATTTGCATTTACTGGATGGAAGAGTCTGATCTGTGAATGAGCGGTCGAGCTCACCCACAGCCCCAGTTTGACTTTGTATCTCTCATCGATATTTGCTGCTAGTAGCCTTCAGGATATTTCTGGCTGCCTAAAACAAATCTGTGACCCACCAGGTTCTGTAAACTCCACAGAACTTGGATATGAATGAAATCAAATTTAAAACGTGTATTTATCCCTCAGGGGAAATTTTAATGAAGGGATTAAAAAGATGTAATAATTAAGAATTGATTGACAGATCTTGTTGTAAACGGTGATGGCTGCTGGCAGGCCTCTGAACACAGAACTAATGGGTCACAAGCGGATTGTGCAGAGATCCATATAAATTAAATCAGGTGAGTTGCAGCGGGGAAACATCTCATGGCTGCAGGATAGTCTTCTTCAGAGCCAAGGTTGGGGGTGTAGAGGATGTGAAGGACTCCATCAGTTTTTCCTTTGCATTCATTTAGGGGAGGCGGGCCGCCACTCTTATATCCAGCTGCCGCTCCTTTGTCTTTTTTTTTTTTCTTCTTAAATTGCCATAAATACACCACCGCCACATTTCTCCCTTACACAGTGCTTCCTCTGCACTGACTCAGCCGTGGCCACCCTCCATGGCTACACCTTTCAAAATGCCGGAAACTAAATCGTTTCACATGGACAACATCAAAATGTTTTAATTGAAGCTGCGCTGCCGCCTCCGGCAGTTGAGTTTAATTTGTTAACGCATCATACCAGAAGTTTGTTAATTTGACATAAAATAATACATCAGGACAACAAAAATGCCAAAATACTTAATTTACTGTGTGCTGCTGCCCCAGCAGATGCTGCAAAGCTGATTGCACTTTCCCCAGCAGACATGCAGAAGATCTGCAACATCTTGGTGCAAAGGACGCTGGTCCCTGGGGAGGAGTCCATGTGGTTGACATTAGCAAGTTGACATCTATGGCTGGAGCTGTGCAGAACCATCAGTGCTCACATCTCTGTGTTGTTTTCTGTCATTATTTAATCCCTCAGCGCTCTGCCTGAAAACCATATTTATAATTTATATTTATTACATTCACATTTGAATTTTTTATGTTTGGGGGGCCGATTTCTCACTTGCTGGAGAAATTCATCTTATTTTGGGCTGCTCATATTTAGTCTGTCTGTGTCCTGAAACCTCCAGAAGATGTAGCTCTGTGGGTAAAACAGAAAAGGGTTTCAGTAGAAACTTCCCCCCTTTAAAAAAGAAAAAAAAGTAGTCTTTATGTAACTCTAATTCATATTCACATTCAATCTTCAGATGAGTCAGTCTTCATTAATTCTTCCCTCCCAGTGACCAAACCGCTGTAATTACAGCCGAGTTGCTGCCTGTCCTCTGCCTTGACCAACATGGATCACAACTGCACTGAATAGTTCGATTGATTTATTGTAATCTTTGTGTTTTTGGCTGATTACAGTAGCTGATTATACAATCGTAGCCTCAGACTGTTTCACAAGCCCAACCTCTGCGTGGAGGACAGAACGCCGACTCTGATTCTGACATATGAACAATAGAATAACAAGCCTGGAAAAGAAATGATGATGTAAAAGTAATTTAGATATTCTAATGAACTAATGAGATGAGACATCAGAGCTGTAGGCAGAGCCGGGAAGGTGAAGGAAAAAAACACTCAACTTGTGAGCAGGCGGGTTCATTAAATGTCTCGTGTTGTGTGGACGTTCAAACACAGGATTCTAAACTTCCACCATTTATCTGATGTGATGGGAAGCACGGATAGTCGGCGGATCATTTTCCTTGAAATAATAGGATGCATAAAGACAAAGTAAATACAACAAATGAAATATGATGTCTGCATTAACAAAATGAATACATAATGTCTCCATAATACACTGCAAAAACTCAAATCTTACCAAGTATATTTTCCTTACAGTATTTCTTGTCAAAATATCTCATCATACTCAAAATAAGACAAAATGACTTAAAGCGAAACATTTCAGTGAATTAAAAGGAACTTGTTTTAAGACAATGTAAGAAATCTTATCAAGAAAATTTTGCTTATGTCATTGGCAGAATTTTTTGCTTATTACAAGCAAAATAATCTTGGCCATTCTTAAAATAAGTAAAAAAAAAAATTCTTTTTTTGAGTTTTTGTTAAGTTTTACTGAAGTTTTTCAGGCCCCCCCCTCCAACCCAAGATACTTGTTTGCACCTGGTAACAATATAGTATGTCCCGATCCGTCATTTAAATGATCTATTTATTTCTTATACTGTTATGATTCCTGAGGGGAGACTGGGGCTCTGCATTTCACCATCTCTGCACTGAGAGTATCAGAGAGCAGTGGGCTGCTACTTAAAGCACCCAGGGAGCAGTTGGGGGGGGGGGGGTTGAGGACCTTGCTCAGGGGTCCACAGTGGTTCACCTGAATGGCGTGACGGGGACTCGAACCCAGGTCCTCCATGCCAACGCCTACAACACTACCACGAGGCTGCCCGATCCCAAACTAGCCAGGTATCAAAGGCTCAATCCTTATTGCTTAGTCTTACTTTAAGTACTTTAAGCAGTACTTTGATAGACTTGGTGGGTTTATATATAGTTCTCTAGATGCTTAAGTTCTGATTAAGCATAAGTTCTGATTCAAGGTGGGGCTGCACGGTGGCGTGGTGGTTAGCACTGCAGCCTCACAGTAAGAAGGTCACTAGTGCTCAAACATTTCGGGCTTTTGCAGTTTGTAAGATAATGTGGCCAAACCGTGTGTCATGCATCGTGCAGTATACTAGGGGGTCACGAGAGGCGATTGGCATCTCACAACGAGCTCCCAGTCAGAAATCATGAGTTGCAAGAAAATCAAACCTGTTTGATATTTTGGTTATTGCTCCTGAGTGAACCGCACGTTGAAGCGGTGCCACAGCCAGAATGAGAACTCTTTCCTCTGAGATTTTCACATTTTGCATGCGTGAAACAAAAATGGCAGAAACGATAATTTCTCGTATTTATCACGGTAACGATAAGTGACGATAAAAACTATCAGCAAAATATTTTGTATTATAAATTTGTCACTAAATTCTGTCCTGAAGGCCCTACAAAGTACTAGAAGCCACTAAACTATGTCAATTAAGTTCAAGTAGTGCACCTGTATTGCAAAACTAGTGACAACAATTAAACAAGTCTGAAATATGAGAGACCAAATTCCACATTTATTCAAACGATGCAAACAGCAAAACTAAATTGGCTTATTAAAAAAACCAAAGTAGTGCAACTGCAAACAACCTGATAAATTGTCATCTCACGATAAAAACGATAAGTTCAAATTGTTATTGTGGGGAATTTCTTTGACGATATATCGCACACGATAAAATATCGCCCATCCCTACGAGCAACGATTGAAAATATCGCAGTGTATCACAGGCTTAAGGGGCCAAGCCCAGTTCCTGAAAAACTCCCCCACACCATAATCTCCCCTCCACCAAACTTTACACTTGGCCCAATGCAGTCAGACAAGTACCGTTGTCCTGGCAACCACCTAACCCAGACTCCTTCATCAGATTTCCAGATGGAGAAGCGTGATTGGTCCTCCAGAGAACGCCTCCACTGCTCTAGAGTCCAGAGGCGGCTGCTTTCCACCACTGCATCCACGCTTTGCATTACACTTGGTGATGTAAGGATGGATGCAGCTGGTTGCCGTGGAAACCCATTCCATGATGCTCTCTGTCACTGTTCTTGAGCTGATCTGAAGGCCACATGAAGTTTGGAGGTCTGTAGTGATTGACTGCAGAAAGTTGGCCACCTCTTCTCACTATGAGCTTCAGCATCACTGACCCGCTCCGTCAGTTTACGTGGACGACCACTTCATGGCTGAGCTGCTGTCGTTCCCAAACACTTCCATTTTCTTATAATCCAGCTGACAGTGACTGTGAAATATTTAGGAGGAAACTTCACCACTGGATTTGTTGCACAGGTGGCATCCTATCACAGTTCCACGCTGGAATTCACTGATTCCTGAGAGCGACACATTCTTTCACACGTTTGTAGAAACAGTCTGCATGCCGACCTGCTTCATTTATACACCTGTGGACATGGAAGTGATGGAACACCTGATTCCATCATTTGGATGGGTGAGCAAATACTTTTGGCAGTGTCATGCACAAGATTCTCTCTATTTGCTTATAGCAGAACACAATAGAATAAAACCTGCTTGATTTAAGTATGACTCAGATATGCTGTCGGTTAAATCAGCTGCAGATGATTGATTGTAAACTGACCTCACTGCCTCCATGAGCTCAGCGCGTCTCGCATCCTCGTGCTCATCTGGACTTGATGATGGACCTGCTGCTGCTGTTGTGTCTGAACCAGATGACATCTGTTTTGTGATGTCAGTCTTTTCTAATACTGTTATACTACAGTGGCACCGAAAGGTTCAATATATGGTTGCTATGCACTAAACCATTTTCTAGGCTACACCTACAGACATATGAGTCACGTTTTATTGTTCCTGCTCTCTGACTGTGAACTTCTACTTTATATCTTTTGCAGGCAGGACAGCTTTCTAATTCATGTCACTTCTTTATTTTCTAGTTAATGTTCTGCATGAAGTAATTCTGCAATAATGATCCTTTCTCAAGATAATGTTTTTACAAGGTATTAAATCTGACACAAATGTACTAACAGGAGTTATAATAATCGGACTCTGCCTTATATTCATCATTTATTATGGCCTTAAATTTGGAACAATATCCTCCTGTTTTGTTTGACTAGATTAAAATGATGGTAGATCATTTGTAATTAGCATTTATGGTCTGGTGCATTCAGTTTTTCAGATAACATGATAACAGTAGCATCACAATGCTGAAATTACAAGCATCCATTATACCCAACATGCCATGGCTGATCACTGGGAGGGGGCTAAAACATTGGGACAGCACTGAACTGTTTTCATTGCGAGGACCGTAAAGTCAGCTGATTTGTGGTGGAAAGATCTGTGTTGTAAATGAAGTCTAACATGCTGCCTTCGCTGTTAGACGCATGCTGCTGATGTCAGCTCAACCAGGGAGTTAGTTCAGGTGCTGCTCACCTCTCTTACCATAGAAAGGAGAAAGAAGCTGCTTTCCCTCTCTTCATTTTCTCTTCCTTATTTTTTCAGATTTTCTGGTATCTAGACTTCCCTTTTGTAGGGAAATACAACCTTCCTCTGGCTGTCAGGCTGCTCTCTGTGTGCTAGTAGGGTGAACCAACGGGTGCAGGTGTGGACTAAACCATTTTGCATAACTTTGGGGTGGGGGTGGTGGTGGTGATGGAGCCATCAAAGAGCACCCATCACTATTCATCCTCTGTCCCTTCATTCAACCAGACTGCCTTTAATTGCAGGGCCTGACATTCATTTTTCAAAATGGAGCTAATGTGGTAACTTTGATTTTCACTCCTTGCGATTGTGGGATGTACCATGGTGGTTTAACCAGGGGGGTTTAGTCCGCTTCAGTTTCGTGCAGTTTGAACACAAACCAAACCAAAGAAAAGTGTGAAATTTTTCAGAAATCCTCATCCAATCAAAGAGCCCCTGAATTTTCCTGGTGTGAATGCACCTTTCATGCTTCAGCATACAGGTTGAAGCACTTTGGGTGTCAGGCGTGTTTTTGACGCCCAAAGTTGGACGCTGGGTCACTAAACAGTCAGACGCTTGATTTCCAGCGTCTTGACGCCCTTGACCCGCGGCGAGAGATGTCCAGCCAAGGCGCGCTTGACACGCCTCGGGAGGAGCCCCTCCTTTTTCTTTTTGCTGTCACCGGTCTGCTGCTCGGCTCTATGTGATAAACAAAGCAGGGAACGTCGTTGTTGGGAATCTCTGCTCTGTGTCCGGTTCACCAGATGATTCCAGGTGTTCTGACTGTGATGAGTTTCATCATTTACTCCAGGAGCTGCGCGCTGACGAGGGAAGCTTTCAGCCGTCTGATCCGGCCCAGTTTAACATCCCACTGTCCCAATGCGGGGCAGCATTATCAGCCCATTACATCCCATCAGCACAGCAGCTCGTCAAACCGCCGTCCAGACACCGGGACCGGACGCAGATCACAGTTTACCCTCGTCTGTCTTCAGAGAGAGAGGAGATGTCCCTGGTTCTTCTGGGTGTTTCCCGTCCTGTCATAAAAATGTGTGTGTGTGTCATGACATTGAGTCGCTCTGATTGGTCGATGCCCCGAACTTTGCCATCAAGATGCCAAAGTTCAGATTTTCCAACTCCGGTGTCTGACGCCTGTGATGCGCGCAACGCTCAAAATCTCAAAACTGGCCGCGCGTAATGCGCTTAGATGCACCGTGCCCGAGGTTTTTCGACGCCTCCTCAACGTGCGTTGGCCATTGACTTTGCATGCAAACCTGACGCCCTTGATGCCCAAATCGCCTTTGGTCTGAACTCACCGTATAGCTTCAGCTTGCGCTCCTGTGACGGCTTGACTGGTGGCTGCGAGTAGCTCGTCTTGCTCTGTCGTGGCTGCTGTATGGACAAAGTTGTGTCAGTAGGACAGGAGCCATCACTGCGCAAGAAATGAGAGGGTTCAGTCCAGATGCACCGTAGACTTGTCATCCACAGTCTTTGGTAAAGAGAGAGAGAACGAATTAAACTTATCACGGACGTCAAACTTATTGCTCTTATCACAACAGGCCTAATGATGGCTCCAGGAATGTGCACAATGAATGTCAGTGTATCATCGAAACAAGTCAGGAGAAAAGAGTTTTACGGCTGAGAAGTTATGAAGTGATGCTTTACCTTCCTGTCTTCATGGCTTAATAGTTTGTAAAAACTGAGGTCATACGGCGTGTCATGTCCCCACACTGGTATCATGCTTCTCATTAAAAGGCCTTTTTCCTGGCTTTCTCTCGGATCGGTGCAGTTGCATTGTGGTCACACTCAGTGGACTTGTTTCAGTTAGAAGATGGAAGATGAATGGACTCCAGGGTGCCAACCTCCCTGCATGTTGGCTCATGTACGTCACATATTCCTTTATCATCGTTTGTCATGCCCACATTCATAATTCACACTTATTATACTTTCAAATTTCTCACATTTCATGGGTAGATATGATTACCCATTTTTCAAAACCTCCTGTCCAGCATGGGTTTGTTGCGTTTGCATGAATATTTCATGTCTAAGGATGGAAAGTGAATGGTTGCAGCACATTCAAAGTTGACACAAAATGATTGGTGATATGGTGGAAGTCCTGGCTAATTTCATTTGGGCCTTTGAGCACTGTTGAGTGCTTAAGAACAAGCTGTGCATCCAATTCAAATAATTAAATATAACATTTTCACCTCAGAACTTCTGCGATCGTGGCTGCAAACATAAACTGTTAAAGATAATTATTCCCCAAAATTGCTCTTAGATTGAAACCATGCCAATGACAAAAAATGCAGAATTGATTTTAACATTAACTTTCTCAGACGTGAGGGCGAGTAATGAGTTGGGGGGGTTCCCAACTATTAAAGATTAATCTTTAACAGAACATGTTTGAGATAGAAAGACAAGATTTACTTGTAATCTGATGGATCAGTTCTTGAAAAGGGACATTTGATAATTATTAGTCTTGCGCAACCCGGAGTCCTTCCCACATATAGTTCTGTCTTGCAGTTTGCAGTTTCTGACAGGTTTGCAAAAACTGAAAGTTGACTCAAAGCGAACTTGACGGACCATGACAGACCGTGAGCTTCCCATCAGCCCGAACAGTATTTGTCTTGACACATTCACATCAAAGGAGTTTGCCCATTAAGGTTGAAAAACACGGTAGAGGAGTGACAGTCTACGCACTGGTTTTTTTTACTCTGAATCGTGCAGCTACACTGTGTTGCCAAAAGTATTTTCTCACCATCCAAATGATGGAATCAGGTGTTCCATCACTTCCATGTCCACAGGTGTATAAATGAAGCAGCTCGGCATGCAGACTGTTTCTACAAACGTGTGAAAGAATGTGTCGCTCTCAGGAATCAGTGAATTCCAGCGTGGAACTGTGATAGGATGCCACATGTGCAACAATCCAGTGGTGAAATTTCCTCGGGGGGGGGGTTCGTATAAAATTATTATATTTTTATTTGATTTGGGATTTGGAATTTCCCCTATCCCGTTTTGGGTTTTTATTTGTTTTTTTTTTTTTTTTTTTTTAATTATTAACCTTCCTAGGGTTTGTTATTTTTTTTTTTTTTTATTTTTCTTTCTTTCTTTCTCCGTTTTATTATTTAATTTATTATTTTATTTTTTTTTTTTTTTTTTTTTATTTTTTTAAACACAGAGCATTTTTTCTTCCATCCTCTTTAAATTAAATTTTTTTTATTGTCATATTTGGCTCTACTTTTACTAAAATTTTTTTTTTTCCCTCCCGTAAAAAAAATAAGATATATATATTTTATATATATTTATACTAAATATATTTAGATATAATTTTTTGTCCATATCCCCCAGCCCTACTCCTAAATATTCCACTGTCAGCTGTCAGCTGGATTATAAGAAAATGGAAGTGTTTGGGAACGACAGCAACTCAGCCATGAAGTGGTCGATCAAATAAACAAAATAGAAAAAAATAACAATCCAAACAACATGACAAAAATATATGAATATATATGAGCAAAGACCTTAAAAATGGAAAATGAATTATTATCATTTTTTATCTTTTTTCGCTTTTGTTTTTAACTGTTCTCCCATCTTGTTGTTTTATCTTTTCACTTGTACAGCAGCTTTGAGTTTTATGAAAAGCGCTATACAAATAAAATGTATTATTATTATTATTATTATTATTATTATTATTATTATTATTATTATTATTATTATTATTTCATTTATTTATTTTTTAACATGCCCTGTCCAGCATCATGGCAGCAGAATGAGGATCTGACTGCTGTGTTGTGCCGGGCAGATTTGCTTTAAATTATGTTTAATAGTCTTCTCCAAATGATCACTGTGATTCAGAAGAGACGAATTCAAAACTTCAACCACCAGTTAGTGGACTTATTTACTGTCCTTTTCTTCACAATACCTGAGACCAAATCAAGTAAACAATAGAACAGACAAACTAGTTAGGGCAAAGCTGAGATGCTGCTGCGCGGGCATGATGCTCGTGCTGCTATGGGGGGGCGGGGCCTGCAGCAGCAGCAGCAGCCGCAGCTCGTTGAGAAAAGTAAACGATGCGCGTTTTTACGTCAGTCTGCACGAGTCGCCAGTAACACTGGATTATTCACTCGTCACTTGTTGAAACAAAAAAGTTAACAGAGAGGTCTAAAGTTGCTAAGTTAGCCACACTGTAAACAATGGGTCCTCCGGGGAGATGCTGTAGGGGAGGGGCTGCCTGCAGCAGTGCCTGTTTAAAAGGGCAGAGGCGGCTGATGCTTTCCGAGACTCAGCAGAAGCCAAAGTGGCATTTAAATATCAATACTCGAGCCAATTAATATCTAACTACATACTAATATTTAAAATCGACTAGTTTCTGAGAATTGATTTTTTTGGACATTACTTGTTCAAGTGTAAAGTTTGGTGGAGGGGGGGATTATGGTGTGGGGGTGTTTTCAGGAGCTGGGCTTGGCCCCTTAGTTCCAGTGAAAGGAACTCTGAATGCTTCAGCATACCAAGACATTCTGGACAATTCCATGCTTCCAACTTTGTGGGACCAGTTTGGAGCTGGTCCCTTCCTCTTCCAACATGACTGTGCACCAGTGCACAAAGCAGGTCCATGAAGACCTGGATGCAGAGTCTGGTGTGGAGGAACTGGACTGGCCTGCACAGAGTCCTGACCTGAACCCCATAGAACACCTTTGGGATGAATTAGAGCGGAGACTGAGAGCCAGGCCTTCTGGTCCAACATCAGTGTGACCTCACAAATGTGCTTCTGGAAGATGGTCAAAGATTCCCAGAAACACTCCTAAACCTTGTGGACAGCCTTCCCAGAAGATGAAGCTGTTCTAGCTGCAAAGGTGGACCAACGTCATCCTGAACCCTCTGGATCAGCAATGGATGTTACTGAAGATCATATGTGAGTCAGAGCAGGTGAGACGATACTTTTGGCAGTATTGTGTACAGTATGTTACTTTGGTCCCTCAGAAGGTAAAGCTTTCTGTACTCTTCGTGGTCACCACAGTGGCTGCAGACACTCTGGAGGAGAGAGTTGCAGCTGATGCATTTTGTGCTTTCAGCCGTCGTTGATAAATCCTACACATAAGACCTCTAATATTGGGATTGCCATAAATCTAGCAACCCTCTGCAATCCTGGTGCCAGCAAGTGAGTGTGTGCATGTGAGGGGCTGTTTGACAGAAAATACTGTTTCATCATGATAGATGATGGTTTTTACTGTTATCATTTAACGGTCCACATTAAGTGTTAATCTAAATGCCAGTGATGGATGTTTAAATGTGATTTACAGTTATTATGAAATACAGTCAAAAGCTCACCATAAATTTACATGAAGTGCACAAGCAGTTTCTGCACTTTGCTTTAAGTATTTGCAGAAGTAAATGAACTGCAGCATACTGTGGCTTTTACTGGCATTTAGAAATCATATTTTAACAGGTTATGCTGTTTTAGAGCACAACTTTGCAAGTTTAAGGCTGTGTGTAATTTAGTCAGTAACTTAAGATACAGTGGTCTCTTTGTAATTTGTATTATAACATGAAAGAGTTCCATGTAAACTCAGACATATGTGACCAGACGGTATACTCGTAGTGACTTTCTTTGGTTTACGGGGAGCAGACAAGTTGCTCTTGATTTGTCTGGAGAATACTCCATCCAACAAGCTTTCATCTCTACTTTTAGTTGATCCCTCTCCTTTTTCCACTTCATGCCCACTCTGGACAACATCCCACTTCAGACACACCTTCAACCTTCCATCTTTCTTGCATTGAACGTGACATGGGCATCTTCGCCAGACTTGGAGGCAGCATCGATTAAGTAGCGACAAGTTATTAGCTTTCTTTTTGTTTACCCAACTCAACAGACCTCAGCAGAGTCAAGAGCAGGTAGCAGAGAGCGAATCAATGTCTCATTCAGAGTTGGGCCTCTTTATCACGTCGCATCAATCACAGGTGTCTGCCACTGAGCCATTTCTCATACTCATTTGATAGAATCCTAATTTAGCCATCCTCCCCAAGGTTATCACAATCTAAAACTGAGCCGTTTGTTGAGGTTGGACCGAGTGAACTCTGAAGTAAAAAGCTGATGTGTTTGCAAAGTTTGCACACATATTTGACCCTGGATGAGTTCATCCTCTGCATTTGACCCTTCACAACTTCCTATGAGCAAAGATTAGCTGTTGTGCTGTTCCAGGGGATCACATCTAGCTCAATGCTTAAGCTAAAAACAGTGGTAGCAGTATTTGTAATATCAAACATGCATTGTTTTCTGTGTAGGAGGAAGTCAGGATAGCCAGAGGAAATCCACAAAGACATATCAAGAGCATTCCATTTCCACATGGGAGCGAGCATGTTCCCCTCGCCACTATAGATAACTCTCCATCTGTCTATTTATCTATCTTGAGTTTTTTAGATAATAGTTTTACTGCATCTTGTGAAATTGTGTCTTATGTTGTGCGTTGTTTGTCTGATTGAGGTAAACTGGCGTTTCACTTGAGCACTTTGTTTAATTTTACTTGTTAAAAGCTGTGCAATATCAGAAAAAACTGATTTAGATTCATTACATGGATTAAATCCCAGCAGTTTTATGTCTCATTGGATCTATTATATTGAATTTAAAAAAACCTAAAAAAACACTGGCAATCCGTTGACCTCTCCCTAATAGGATTTATTTTGATTCCTCTTTTTACTCTGAAGTTTAAAATGGTTTATTTGTTTCATGCTCTCTTCATCAGTTTAGAATGTTGCGGGACATTTATTAATGTCACGTCTGCAGTTTTCTGCACTGCATCCAGAGTCTGACTGGCAGCTTTGATATGAAATTTGAGGATAACACATGAATATTTTTTAACAGATTAAAAGTTGAGAGGCAATATTGCACTGACAGAGTTCCAACGCGTCCTGGAAAACCTGGAAAATGATTGAACATTTTTCCAGTCATGGAAAACACATGGAAAATGAGAAAAAGAGTAAAATGTCCTGGAAAATGATTTTTTTCTCACTCTCGTCGCCACTTCGATGCTGCTTCGACGTCGCTACGTTGCTGCTACATAGCAGTTTTCGTCACAGATTTGTTGCAGCTTCGTCGTGTTTCATCGCTGCTTCATCACCATTTCATCACGTTTCGTCATCATTTGTCATCATTTCATCGCTGTGTCGTCACCGTTTTGTTGCCGTTTCATCGCAGCTTCGTCGCAGCTTTTTCGCCATGTCGCCGACGTTTCATTGCAGCTTTGTTACTGCTATGTTGCAGCTACATTGCAGTTTTGTCACCGCTTCGTCTAAGCTTCATCGCTTTGTCGCCGCCTGGTCACCATTTTGTCACCACTTTGTTGCGCTATTTCCCAGCTACGTTGCCGCTACGTTGCAGTTGTGTCACTGCTACGTCGCCGTTTCATCGCAGCTTTGCACCTGCTTCGTCTTTGCGTTGTTACTGCTTTGTCGCCATTTCGTTGTATATTCAATGCCGTTTCATCACAGCTTTGTCGCAGCGTTTTCGCCATGTCGCGACGTTTCATCACAGCTTTGTTGCTGCTATGTTGCAATTTTGTCACCGCTTCGTCTTAGCTTCATCGCTTTGTCACCGCTTGGTCTCCATTTTGTCACCACTTTGTCGCACTATGTTGCAGCTATGTTGCAGCTTTTTTCGTTGCCGTTTTGTCACGCTGCTTTCTCACAGCTTTGCATATTCGTTGCATATTCGTTGCCATTTCAGAGCAGCTTCGTTGCCATGTCAGCACCGCTTCGTAGCTGTTTCGTCACTGCTATGTTGCTGTTTCATCGCAGCTTTATTGCAGCTTCATTGCCACCATGTTGCTGTTTTGTTGCAGCTTCTTCTTTCTGCTATTTTGCCGTTTCGCTGCAGCTTTGTTGCAGCTTTATCTCCGCCTCGCCCCCATTTAGTCTCTGCTTTATCTTTTCTTCGTCTTTACTTTATGGCTGTAAAAAAATATAAGCCACAATTGTGTTGTGATGACTTGTACTGGAGCAGCTGGAAAACTCCTGAAAATGTCCTGGAAAAGTTCTGGAAAACAACTTCTAGAAAAGAGTGGGAACCCTGCTGGAGTCTTCGAACATATTTAGCATAGATGCCGTATTTTGATAAAGGCTCTTATCTGCGGATCAGACTGACTGATGCAAAGTCAGGAGGACGGAGCTGACTGTATCAACGTTTTACGACTTTTAAATGACAAGAACAGCGATGCACTGGCTCATTTCCTCAGTCTGACCCCAGATTTATATACCAGTCATGCAGCCAGGACTCTTATTCATCTCAGTGGCAGACAGGCTGGAGAAATGTCGAGTAAAAAAACATAGTTTGGGGAAAAAGTCCACTTTGGTAATTATATTTGCATTTCTCGTAGCCAGTCTCATTTATTCATTGTAAATACACAAGGACCCAGAACTGCACACTATTTTCTCAGTGTAGGAGTGTATGATTGTGTGTGTCAGAGAGATTGTGAGTGTGTACTACCATTCAGTCCCTCCACGAACAAGGCCAACAGGACAGATAGTCATTTACCTACACTGCTGGGTCAGCATGTTCGGCCTCTCTTATTTCACCGTGGCAGCTTGCCAGCTTTCCCATGAAAGAGGGAGGGAGATGACTGAGGTGTTTTTGTGTTGGTGAGCTGCTGTCTCTTCTTTTACTACATCCAGCCGACTCACTCTGGGTTGTTTGGCCCCGCCTGCTGCTGTTGTCCTTAAGTGGCTGATTCAGGTGAAGATGGGGCCTTTATTTCAAAGTCACGGACGTGGCCAGGATTCACATGCTGCTCAGACTCGATTTTACCCCCATGTCATAAATATGTTAAATTCTGAGTGTTTAATCATGCAAATTTAAAGACAGAAGTGCAATATTCATGAAATCTTTGACTGGACTACAAATGATGGAGCTGCCATTTGAGGCCTAATTTTTTTAGTTCATTATTGTGGAAAATATTCAGAGAAGTGGAGGACTTTGGGCGAGTTTTTATGATAATTATAGAAAAGGAGGAAAAAAAATTCAATTTCCTGCCAATCTTGTCTGTGAATACTAAAAATGGCCCCCACCCAAACTTGTTTTTCCAAAGTAAAAAGTAAAAATGGTCAGGTTAGCTTTGAAAGAGCAGCATTTATCAGAAACAGTCCTTAAACTCTAATTCCTGGCTGCAACAACACAATTCTGTTTTTGTTCTTTTATTTTAGAATATCATTGTCTTTGCAGCTTTTGCACAATAAATCTTCTAATATTACTCCTAAATTTGGCTTTATACAAATTCATCAGGTTCAATGAACCATTTAAACTGTGACCCCCTGCAAAAAAAGCTGTGCGTCATTTTGAAAACAATTAATTTATAAACTTTTAGTGATTCATTTATTCATATCAGAGTCTTTTAATTACAGATTAACCTTTACTGATGTCTTGTTGAAATGCCAGGGTTTAATGATCACTCGTTTGTGTTATGTGAGCCAAATTATGCAACTTCAAGAAGTAAAATGTGCCTTTAATATTAAACTGAAATGTTCTTACTGCAGACAGACTGTCCCCATGGCTGCACTTTCATATCTCATCTCAGCAGATGAGCTCTTGTACTTTTTCATAGAGGAGTTACATGAGATGCATTATCTAATGCTGGAGTCATTATTTAAAAAAAGAAGTAACTTTTAATACCAGGCTGCAACTTATGTTTGCTCATAATGTAAATTGCCAGGTTAAACTTTCAGTTGTTCTACATCAAATGACGAGTTTGTAACAATATTTAAATCAGTTCTAAAACTCAAAGTATTGATATTCTTGTTTATTTTATTTTTAAAGAAAAAGTTGATGGTGTAGCGACACGTCTGTAAAAAGTAGTTCCAGGGTGACGTTTACCGCTGTGTAGCATCTCCTCTTCTTTTAACAACTGTCTGTAAAGGTCTGGGAAGTGAGGAGACCAGTTGTTGGAGTTTTAGGGGAGGAATGTTGTCCCGTTCTGGTCTGATGCCGGATATTAGCTGCTCCTCATCAGGGGGCTCATTTTTTAAACGTTGCGTACGCACAAAATGGGGCCTGAAACTGGCGTACGCTAGTTTCCACGCAAAAGTTGTGTTTAAGCAAACTTGGGGGAAAATGTGAGGTCTTTCACGTTCACTCTGACCCATTTGTACTAGGGATGCACGATATTGGAATTTTGGACGATATCCCATATGCCGATATTTTAAAACTCATATGGGATATCAGAAATCCATACCGAGATTAAAACTGAAAAATAAATTATGTAATATTCATTCCTTGTGCAAAATTAGAAAAATACCTCAACTTGTGTTACAAGTCAAGCTCAATGACAGTTGTTCGAACAAAACTAATAGGATATGTGCGTTATATCCTCGAAACGATATGGATTCTGTCCTCCCTGAGAAAAAAACAAACAAAACCCAAAACAGGGATATTTGGTACGGGTGAGAAAAAATATCAATACACTGAAATTTTGCGATATTTTCATATGCTGATATCATATTGATATTTAAAAATGCGGTATCAATCTATTTTTCTCACGAAACCTCACGATTTTGTCTGTCTGTTACAAAATCTCGCAGGTTTTGGTGAAATCTTGCAAGTTTTTGTAGGTAAAATAGATCAACATTGCATTTTCAAATACCAATATGAAATTTGCATAGGAAAATGTCACGATATTTCAGTGTATTGATGTTTTTTCCCTGCCCTTACATTTGGTATTAACTCTGTTCACACAGAACATCCTAAAATAAACTGTCTTACAAGTTTTAAAGTCTGTAAAAAAGAAGTTTCTGTTTTTTTTACTTTAGAAACAGCAGCCTGATCGGTTAAATATGGGTAAAATATCGGTGAGGTGCCCGATGTCCGATACTCAGTTTTAAGGCTGATACCGATAGGGGGCCGATTATATCGCGCCCCCCTAATTTGCATGCTGGTTTTGGAGACTGGGGGAACTGGCGACACAGATGGTGAGGTGGGGAACTGAAACCACGCTGCATCATGACTCTCCTGCTGTCAGCGCGGCTCCTGTCACTTGCATCTAAGTAATAGTGTGATAATGTGCCCCGGCTATTGAACTGTAAGCATTGACCTTTGGCTGACTGGTTAGCGCGCATGACTTATGCGGGAGACCGGGGATCTAACCCCGTCCAGCCTCTCCTTACATCCTGTCGCTCTCAAACATTTAATTCCCCCTTCATATCAAATTTTAATCATAGACTGACTTTATAGTCAGTCTATAAGTCAGCATTATTTATGCTGCTGGTTTGAATAGGATATGTGCGTTATATCCTAGAAACAATATGGATTCTCTCCTCCCTGAGAAAAAACAAACAAACCCCAAATGCTGCAGCTCACCTGCACCATTTGGGGTTTGTTGGGGTTTCTAGATGAACCGCGGCTAGACAAAGAACAAGCATTATGAGAGGATCTGGTTGTCTCTGACTTGCCATTCATCAGTTCAGCAATCACATCCGTAGACCAGGTCTTGCTGTGATGGATCCAGCATGTGGACCAGGTCTTGCTGTGATGAATCCAGCATGTGGACCAGGTCTTGCTGTGATGGATCCAGCACGTGGACCAGGTCTTGCTGTGATGGATCCAGCATGTGGACCAGGTCTTGCTGTGATGGATCCAGCACGTGGACCAGGTTTTGCTGTGATGGATCCAGCATGTGGACCAGGTCTTGCTGTGATGGATCCAGCATGTGGACCAGGTCTTGCTGTGATGGATCCAGCATGTGGACCAGGTCTTGCTGTGATGGATCCATGGTCTGCTTTAATGCAGAATACCACCAGCATCCAGCCTTGTCCCCGGCACACAGAGATTCCTCCTGATTCTCTCCATCTTCTGGTGATATTTTACACTGTAGATGGTGAATCCTAATTTTACATGAAGGAACAGTTTTCTTAAACTGTTCTACAATGTTTAGATTGAAGATTGTAAGATGGAAGTCGACCTGCTGCCAGGTCCTGTAAATACATGATAGAGAGCTGACGGGGTGGAATAGAAACATTAAGAATCATTAATGTTGTTTCTTATAAACTTCAAGTGTTTCTGCTTTTTCATGAATCTGAAATGTAATAAATCTGCTCTGAAAACAGCCAGTGTCTCTGCATTGCTGCTTTTCTCTTAAGTTTTGGTGAAAGCTTGAAGTTGGAAAAAAGAGAAAACTTCAGGGAAACAGAAAAGCCCCTGTCTGTGCATTAGTTGAATTCCTCCAGCTCACATTCTTCTGAGGTGTCACATGGTGCCTCTTCATGGCCCGAGGACGATGCAGAAGTTGCCTTTAAGTCCAGAGATGCATTATTCAAAAGGGTGCCTTCTGAAATAAGAAGCGGAGTCATCAGCAGCAAAGAACGCTGCTGATCGGAACTTCTTCTGCTGAACAGAAGCAAACACCGGCACGAACGTGGAGAACGGATGCACGTCTGGGATTGTCACGTTACAGGGAAGGTAGCTGCTCAGCCTTCTCCTGGATAATTTAGAGGGTTTGATGATGGAGATGCAGCTCTCAGGCCCCTCCTCTTTAATTATTCATCCCCTCAGGTTCCAGCTCTGCCCGTGTTTAGATCGGATTGATAGATTTTATGGCTGGCAGGTTTTTCCGTACGTCCCGGTTTTTGCCCAGGCTGAGTCCGGGCGGAGCAAACAGGAGATCATCTGCAACACGTTCTTCTGTCCGCCTGTGAACGTCGCTGAAGCCGGGGAAGGTGTCGGCCTCAGATCCAGGCTGATGTCATGGTTTTTGGGAGTTGGTGGTACAGGACCCAGCCTAACTGAAGAAGAGGTGGGGGGTGGGGGGGTGGGGGTTGGCTTCAGCATTAACACAGACCTGGAGGGTTTTTAGGTTTCTGTGGAGCTGCAGCAGAGCTCTGTGTGCACGTCTGTGTGTGCGTGGACACTGGTCTGTCTTTCATGTCCCAACGTCAGCTTTGCTTCATGTCGATCAGCTCAACCTTTTTCATGATGGGGGCCAAGTTTCCAGTCCAAACTGGTCCCGGGTCCATTCATCCACACCATGACGCCCACTTTGCCATGTTCGTGATGCTGCTGACGTCTTTTATAGCAGCACCACATTGTTTTCAAACCACGGATTTCTTGTCATGTTTTCCATCTTCCAAGTATCGCCAAACTTCGGACTCGTGTCCTCAGATATGCTAAATATGTCCTCTCCACCTGCTGTCCCCTCCCTCCATGTTTGCTGTTTACTCACTGCAGCTGTGCCACCCGGCTCCCATGTTTTAAAAACAAAAGTTAAAAGATAGTGATGGTACGTTCAAGGTGCCTCGGAAATATGTGTAAAGAGGAGACAAACTATGTAATAATCGGTGTAAACATGGGTTTTTACCGATTCAGACACACCAAGAAAGATATTTTGCACAGTTGTATCTGATACTCTGAAGCTGCTGGTGCAGTCGCATCTCACACGTCTGTGTTAGAATATCGATTCAGATCGGGGAATCTCTGCATCTCTACTGTAGTCTAAACCAATTTCTAAATTCCAGGTCCCTGATTCACTGAGCTTTGCTCTGGTTTTGGTCTCCACCAGCACCAGTGTGGTTGCTGCTGACTAGCAGGCTCCTCTTGGTGCAGCTAGCTGCAGCTTTGTCTGCTCTCCGGTGCAGTAGATGCTGAGCTGCTGGTGTCCTGTGGTGCTGCAGAGCTGCTTGATGTGATGATAGTGAGACAGTGAACAAAATGTGAGAAGTTGTGAAACGGACACGAAAGCAATGAGCCGGAGCTCAAAACTGCTGGTTCAGATTACACGTTTCAAGACGTTATGCGTCCTGTTGGAACTTCATCATCAGAGCCAGTGGATCCTCTACTACGGTCAACTGTGTAACTTTGGTAGTACCAAAGGTCGCTACTTTCATGCTACCATATGTAAATACATACATACAAACTGTATATATATATATATATATATATATATATATATATATATATATATATATATATAGTGGTGTGAAGAAGTTTTTGCCCCCTTCCTAATTTCTTACTTTTTTGCATGTTTGTCACACTTAAATGTTTCAGGTCATCAAACAAATTT
>JALJCO010008216.1:0-21258 GCA_023101725.1 Atherinomorus stipes | reverse complement strand
GTGGGAGACCCTGGCGGTCCGACCCCCGGCTGCAGAAGCTAGCTCTAGGGACGTGGAATGTCACCTCTCTGGTTGGAAAGGAGCCTGAGCTGGTGCGCGAGGTCGAGCGGTTCCGACTAGATATAGTTGGACTCACCTCGACGCACAGCTTGGGCTCTGGGAACACCATCCTCGAGAGGGGCTGGACCTTGTTCCACTCTGGATTTGCTCCGGGCGAGAGGCGGCGGGGGGCAATGAGTATGCCCACCCCCGCTCGGCGCCTGTACGTTGAGGTTCACTCCGGTGGACGAAAGGGTAGCCTCCCTCCGCCTCCGGGTGGGGGGACGGGTCCTGACAGTTGTTTGTGCCTATGCACCGAACAGCAGTTCAGAGTACCCACCCTTTCTGGAGTCCTTGGACGGCGTGTTGGAAAGCGCGCCCTCCGGGGACTCCATTGTTCTGCTGGGGGACTTCACTGCCCACGTGGGCAGCGACAGCGAGACCTGGAGGGGCGTGATCGGGAGGAACGGCCCCCCTGATCTGAACCCGAGCGGTGTTTTGTTGTTGGACTTCTGTGCTCGTCATGGCTTGTCAATAACAAACACCATGTTCAGGCACAAGAGTGTCCACATTTACACCTGCATAAGGACACCTTAGGCCGCAGTTCCTAAGTTCTTCGTAGTCTTGTCATCGGACTTGCGGCCCCTTGTCCTGGACACTCGGGTGAAGAGAGGGGTGGAGCTGTCCACTGATCACCACCTGGTGGTGAGTGGGCTCAGATGGTGGGGGAGGTTGCCGGTCAGACCTGGCAGGCCCAAACGTGTCGTGAGGGTCTGCTGGGAACGTCTGGCTGAGTCCCCTGTCAGGGAGAGCTTTAACTCCCACCTCCGGGAGAGCTTCACCCATGTTCCGAGGGAGGTGGGGGACATCGAGTCGGAATGGGCTATGTTCCGCACCTCTATTGCTGAGGCTGCTAGTCGGAGCTGTGGCCGTAAGGCTGTCGGTGCCTGTCGTGGCGGTAATCCCCAAACTCGCTGGTGGACACCAGCGGTGAGGGATGCCGTCAAGCTGAAGAAGGAGTCCTACCGGGCCTTCCTGGCCTGTGGGACTCCTGAGGCAGCTGACAGGTATCGGCGGGCCAAGCGGAGTGCGGGCTCTGGCGGTCGCTGAGGCAAAACTCGGACATGGGAGGAGTTGGTGAGGCCATGGAGAACGACTTCCGGACGGCTTAGGCGTTTCTGGTCCACCATCCGGTGGCTCAGGAGGGGAAGCAGTGCACCGTCAACACTGTATACATTGGGGATGGTGGGCTGCTGACCTCGACTCGGGACGCCGTGGGCCGGTGGAAGGAATACTTCGAAGACCTCCTCAATCCCACCAACACGTCTTCCGAGGAGGAAGCAGAGTATGGGGACTCAGGGGTGGACTCTCCTGTCACGGGGCTGAGGTCGCCGAGGTAGTCAAAAAGCTCCTCGGTGGCCAGGCCCCTGGGGTGGATGAGATCCGCCCGGAGTCTCTTAAGGCTCTGGATGCTGTGGGGCTGTCTTGGCTGACACGCCTGCAGCATCGCGTGACATCGGGGGGCAGTACCTCTGGACTGGCAGATCAGTGGTGGTCCCCCTCTTCAAAAGGGGGACCGGAGGGTGTGGTCCAACTTCAGGGGGATCACACTTCTCAGCCTCCCTGGTAAAGTCTATTCAGGGGTACTGGAGAGGAGGGTCCGTCGGATAGTCGAACCTCGGATTGAGGAGGAGCAGTGTGGTTTTCGTCCTGGTCGTGGAACAGTGGACCAGCTCTACACCCCTCTTCAGGATCCTGGAGGGGGCATGGGAGTTCGCCTAACCAGTCTACATGTGCTTTGTGGACTTGGAGAAGGCGTTCGATCGTGTCCCCCCGGGATTCCTGTGGGGGTGCTCCGGGAGGACGGGGTGCCGGACTCCCTTGTTCGAGCTGTCCGGTCCCTGTACGACCGGTGCCAGAGCTTGGTCCGCATTTCCGGCTGTAGGTCGGATCCATTCCCGGTGAGAGTTGGACTCCGCCAAGGCTGCCCTTTATCGCCGATCCTGTTCATAACCTTTATGGACAGGATTTCTAGGCGCAGCCGAGGTGTTGAGGGTATCCGGTTTGGTGGCCTCAGGATCGGGTCTCTGCTGTTAGCAGATGACGTGGTTCTGTTGGCGTCATCGGGCCGTGTTCTCCGGCTCTCGCTGGGGCGATTTGCAGCCGAGTGTGACGCGGCCGGGATGAGAATCAGCACCTCCAAATCCGAGACCATGGTCCTCGCCCGGAAAAGGGTGGAATGTCCTCTCCGGGTCGGGAGCGAGGTCCTGCCCCAGGTGGAGGAGTTCAAGTATCTCGTGGTCTTGTTCACAAGTGAGGGAAAAATGGAGTGGGAGATGGACAGACGGATCGGTGCGGCGTCTGCAGTGATGCGGACTCTGCATCGGTCCGTCGTGGTGAAGAAGGAGCTGAGCCAGAAGGCGAAGCTCTCGATTTACCGGTCCATCTACGTTCCTACCCTCACCTATGGCCATGAGCTGTGGGTCATGACCGAAAGAACGAGATCGCGGGTACAAGCGGCCGAAATGAGTTTCCTCCGCAAGGTGGCCGGGCTCTCCCTTCGAGATAGGGGGAGGAGCTCGGTCATCCGGGAGGGACTCAAAGTAGAGCCGCTGCTCCTCCGTATAGAGAGGAGCCAGATGAGGTGGCTCGGGCATCTGGTCAGGATGCCTCCTGGACGCCTCCCTGGTGAGGTGTTCCAGGCACGTCCCACCGGGACCAGACCCGGGGGAGACCCAGGACACGCTGGAGGGACTACGTCTCCCGGCTGGCCTGGGAACGCCTCGGGATCCCCCCGGATGAGCTGGCGGCTGTGGCCGGGGTGAGGGAAGTCTGGGCTTCCCTGCTTAGGCAGCTGCCCCCGCGACCCGATCCCGGATAAGCGGAAGAAGACGGTACGGTACGGTACGGTGGTATTTCTTTGATGTCCTTTTCAGGAGTTTACTCTCATTAATAAAGCTATAAATTACTGGCAGCTAGAAGCTCATCGGTATTTTACTGGTTATGACTGTGCATGTTTATAACGCTGAAAATGCTTTTCTGCCACTTTTTCTGTTTTTATTGTTATGTGGGAATATTGATGTCAGTAATCTGGATGAACGTGAACGTGATCCTGAGGAGACAGGAACAGCGGGCGGCGCCGTGATTCTCTACATCCACTGATTTAATGGTGTTTTCTATCATCTGTAGAAAAACAAATACAGGGTTTAAATAGTGAGACCACAATATATGCTTTTTTATCAGTCACAAAGTGATCTGAACATATTGTTAGATGTTTCCATGGTTTCCAGTGTGAACTGTCAGCATTTATGGGCTTGAGGGGGAGGCTATTTACTTGATAGTTTGCTCTGATTGGAGCAATTGAATCACGTGTTGTTCCCTTGATTTGTTACTTGGTGTGTACAGTGTCCTTGGGTTTCTTGAAAGGCGCTTTAAATAAAATGTATTATTATTATTATTTTGTAGAATGATAAAACTACGTAGAATGATAGCCTGCTGTCTGATTCAACCGTTTTTGAACAAAGAAACAAAGCTGACAGACCATAAACAGGAACTTTGATATTCACTCTGGACATTCACATGGCCTCATCAGTGCGCAACAGATCATAGTATACCCCCAAAACCCCAGAAAAGTGAAATTTGATGTCATGGCACTTTTAAAATCTTTCTGCATTGGCAGATTATTTCATTGGATTTATAGTTTCGTTCATTATGATAAAATACTGTAGATCATTTTTGTTCTTAGTGGAAGATCACTGCAGGAAGCCTGGAGCTGCTCAGGAACATCGTAGCCATGTCTCAAACTGCGGACTTGCCAGAGTGCACTGGAATTCAGTGCGTAGTGCGCACTGTGTACTTCGTCTGTAGTGCACACTATTATTGCTAAATGCTGACCTGAATAGAGCACTGTACTTACCGGAAGTAACAGATTTGCATTGGTCGTTAACGTGAGCTAACTCTACTGAGCCGGTATAACTGCGTCCTCAAACAAATGACCAGATCATCACTGTCATCAGGGAGTGAACAGCTTGGTAGCATGCTACAATACACATAAGTAATTATAGCTGAATGATTTAATCGACGTTACTTACATCAGTACAATACAGCCTCCGCTGCAGCAGGGGTTGCCACCACTTCGTTCACTGCCATTATTAAGCTCTGAAAACAGTTTGAAAGTCCCACCTCTTCCGCTATGTCAGTAGATTTCGTCCATTTAGTGCAAGTCATGTGTTTTGTTCTGCACTGCATTTTTGACTGGTTTTAGGGCAGCATCCAGCTATTTTAGAGCACTGAATTTGAGCTGAAACCGCATGTGCCCTCAAAAGTAGTGTACCACGTAGTGCAAGTGCACGGCCATGTCTCAAACCGTGCACTTGAGCCCTTCAAACACTATTTTTGAGTGTGTAGTGTGTTCATACTGTCATTTAAGTGAAAATTCAGTGCTCTGAAAGTACCCCGATGTTGCCCTGATAACCATCAAAAAACAAAGTGCAAAACGAAGCACACTTCTCACACTAAACGGATGCCATCTTGCTGACGTAGCAGAAGAGGCGGACTTTCTAACTGTTTTCAGAGCGAAATAATGGCGGTGAATGAAGCGATGGCGACCCCTGCTGCATCAGAGGCTGTATCATACTGATTTAAATAATGTTTATGAAATTATTTTATTTTAATTACTAACGTATATGTAGCATGCTACCAAGCTGTTCACTCCCTGATGACAGTTATTATCTGGTCATGTGTTTGAGGCCGCGGTTATAACGGCTCAGTAGAGTTAGCTCACGTTGGAGGTCAATGCTAGTTCGTCATTTCCTGTAAGTGCAGTGCTCTATTCAGGTCAGTATTTAGCAACAATAGTGTGCACTACAGACAAAGTACACAGTGCGCACTATGCCCTGTATTTCAATGCTCTCGGGCAAGTGTGTGATTTGAGACACGGCTAGACCCCTTGTGTGTATGGGTGTGTGTAGGTTACGGATGGATCAATAAAGGCTCTAATTAAAGTGTGTTTCTGTGTGCAGCTGTCTCAGGCTGGTGATCTTATCATCGAAATCTACTTGGAGATGAAGATCCCCGACTGCTGCATCACCCTGAAGGTACATCTGACTGTCAATGCTGACACTGCCCAGATGTGACCCAGATGTGACCTGTGTGGCCTCTGTCCCTCCAGGTGTCTCCCACCATGTGTGCTGAGGAACTGACCAATCAGGTTCTGTACATGAGGAATGTCCCAGCTGGGGACAAAGACGTCTGGATGACGTTTGAAGCCATCGAAGACGGACAGCTGGGTGAGCGAGGACTGCCACACCTGCCCTTCCCTCTTTCTGGTGCACCTGGATGAATCAGCTCATGTGTTTGTCGTTGTTGTCTCAGAGCGGCCGCTACACCCCAAAGAGAAGGTTCTGGAGCAGGCGCTGCAGTGGTGTAAACTGGCCGACCCGAGCTCTGCCTATCTGGTGGTGAAGAGGGTTCCTAAAGGAGAGGGCATCACCATCCTCACCTGTAGGTCACACACACCCTTACCAAAAAGTATTTCTTAAAGGAGTGATGACATAACAGTTAAAAACTGGTTTATGTTGTTGGCATTACTGCATATGTAAATACTCCAAAGAAAAAAAACGGCATTTTTTACAGCGGAGTATTGTTTTGAAACGCCAGACCTCACTTCCTCAGTAATACAGTTGGGTCCGGTGATGATATGGAGCTTTACCCGGAGACCACGTTGACTTCATTTTGATTGGCTACACCTTATTTGGCTATGACCTTATTTGGAGAATCTAGGTCAAGCTGCAGTCGGAGGTTGCTAAAGGCTAACTGCTAGCAACATGGGCACTTCAGACAGTGAGCTACGTTTATCAGACAAGACAGCATTTAGAAAATAAATAAACTTACAGGTAATGACAAGGTTGTGGCCCCCTCCCTCAGTGTTCCTGCAGAAGTTTGCTTTTAAATCCATTTGTTTGAAAACCCAGACCTGACTGCACAGAAGTTACTACTAGCTCCATACACGAAGCTGAATCAGACAGGGAGGGGAGGGGGGAGCGGACGGTGCATAGACCGTTAGGAGAGAGAGAGAGGGGGGGGGCGCTGTTTACTTGATAGTGTGCTCTTATTGGAGCAATTAAATTACGTAGAATGATGGAACTACGTAGAATGATAGAACTATGTAGAATGATGGAACTACGTAGAATGATGGAACTACGTAGAATGATAGAACTACGTAGAATGATGGAACTACGTAGAATGATAGAACTACGTAGAATGATGGAACTACGTAGAATGATGGAACTACGTAGAATGATAGAACTACGTAGAATGATGGAACTACGTAGAATGATAGAACTACGTAGAATGATAGAACTACGTAGAATGATGGAACTACGTAGAATGATGGAACTACGTAGAATGATAGAACTACGTAGAATGATGGAACTACGTAGAATGATGGAACTACGTAGAATGATAGAACTACGTAGAATGGTAGAACTACGTAGAATGATAGAACTACGTAGAATGATGGAACTACGTAGAATGATGGAACTACGTAGAATGATGGAACTACGTAGAATGATAGAACTACGTAGAATGATAGAACTACGTAGAATGATGGAACTACGTAGAATGATAGAACTACGTAGAATGATGGAACTACGTAGAATGATGGAACTACGTAGAATGATAGAACTACGTAGAATGGTAGAACTACGTAGAATGATAGAACTACGTAGAATGATAGAACTACGTAGAATGATAGAACTACGTAGAATGATAGAACTACGTAGAATAATAAGCTGCTGTCTGATTCAATTGTTTCTGAGCAGAGAGACAAAGCTGACAGACCATAAACAGGAACTTTGATTCTCACTCTGACATTCACATGACCTCATCAGTGCACAATAGATCATATTATACACCCAAAACCCCAGAAAAGTGAAATATGATGTCATGGCACCTTTAAGTACATGTCATTAAGTATACTCAAGTATACTAAAGTACATCCCCCAAGTGTACTTTTATTTACCAAGTACACTGCTATCAGTGTACTACCAGTATACTAACAAGTGTGCTTATTGGGACTAAATTGGACCAATTTAAGTCTATGAAAGTATACTTTCATGTTTACTTAAAGTTATATTCTGGTATACTGTGAGTGTATTTGTACTAAAATTTCAAGCTTACTTTTAGAAAGTACACTTTAAAGTATACTGAAAGTATGCTTCTATATATACTGTTAGTTTACTCGTACTAAAACTTTAAGCTTACTTTTACTCTTGCAAAGTTCACTTTTAAGTATACTGAAAGTATTTTTCTATGTATACTGTTAGTTTTCTGGCAGTAAACTGGTTGACCCAAATGTCATCAGCAGTCTCTAAATGATATCACTGAATCAAATAGTGAATGTCACACATGGACAGTACCATTTACATTTATCATCAACAAGGATACTGAAGTGGTGACACACATTTGAGTCATGGTGCAAAGAAGACCCAGTCGTGCCACAAGGCATCATGGGAAATAATGTAGATGATGAGGTGTGATCATCTCACACTGCTGTCTGCAAAGGGACAGCGGGAGCAGTGAGTGAGTGCCGGGAAACAGGGAGGGAGGGGCTGATGGCAGGCAGCTCCCGATGAACGAGTGGAGCGATATAAACTATCTGTCTCCATTATCACCAGGAAAAGTCGCTAGATTTGTCGCTAGGCGCTTTTTTGAAAATACTGTAAGTCCCTCGAGGGGTCTGAAAAGTTGCTAAATATAGCGACAAAGTCGTTAAGTTGGCAACAATGAAGTAGATTTTAAAGTATACAGAAAGCAACCTTTAAGGTTTGCTATGAATTTACTGATACACTTATAGTCCACTGTTTAGTGTTTAAAATACATTTTCAAATATACTCAAAAATTGCCTGATTATACTTTTACTCCACCTTGAGTAAAATAAATATTACAAAATTTATGTCAAAAATAGATTCAGGTGTTTTATTTGACTCCACCAAATGGTCCAGTAACATTTAAACTCTTAGTATCAAAGAAACCAGTATGTTTGAAAATGTACTATGAATGTACTACTATTAAAGTATATTTTTCAAAAGTTTAAATATAAGTATAGGCTAAATATGTTAAACTTCTAATATATTTATTAGTAACAGCCAGTATATTTCTGATAAGTACATAGATAGTAAACTGAAAGCATACTGTCTTATTTAAAGTTTAAAATTAGTATACTTAAAGGCCTCCTTCCACTGAAAACCCGTTTAACTTGCTCCTTCTGAAATACGGAGGGTTTCCCCTTGTTTACTTACACATGCTGACTTGCTAGCGTTGCGTTCCCCCCAGTCGGCTGTGCTTTCTCATCAGAGAAACAATACGAAGAAAAGAGCGAATCGGGAACAGCCTCGCACTTCTACGTAACATTGCAAAAGCGTATCCCACGTGGGGTTTCTATCTGTCCATTGGAAGGCAGGTAGCCCTCCACTACACACTAGAAGTAAAGACGGCACGACTGTAGCTTCGGAGTTGAGAAGCTAATTAGCTAACTGTTTGTTAGCATGGCGGAACAAACTTGTCTGTCGGCTCTATTTCCTGTCTGTAACAAAATAAGAGCGGAGGGCGGAGCTTCCTTCATACACTGATGGGAGGCAGCCAATCAGACGGAAATTCATGAGAAGGACCCGGAAAAGCTGCCGTTGAACCACAAGCCTCTCTTCTAGTATACAAATACAGCTGGATACAAAGATACCAAGTTTTTTTTTAAACAGAAACGATGCAGAATGCATTCAATAATAATGGAGAACACAGAAATATTAATGAAATCACCATGGAAGTACACATTTAAAGTATACTTGCATATACTACTCTTTGGTAAGGGCATGGACAGGCTGACTAATCACACAAAGCTACAGCAGTCATGTGACTAGCTTTCAGTCAGTCCAAAGACACCCATCAGTTCCAGCTCTCAGAACAAAGCATGTCGTTCTGAGCATGCTCCTCTTGTCCTGTTGTAATGGTGGATGTCGAAGCACACATGAAACAAGCGTTGGACTTGTGCCAGCTGGTGGAAATGAAGAAGTATGTTGGTGCCAAGCTGCTGCTACAAAACTGCAATCAAAGAGAAAAACTATTATTATGTAGGTTTCCATGTTGTAGCCGAAACAAAAAAAGAGTAGGAATTGAGGCTGTTTTCTTCCAGGTAGACGTAAACGGACATAAGCGGATGTAAATGTCACGTCTGCCCCCTGTCCAATCAGAACCCTTCCCAACCCACAAATCTAATGCGTGTTTTTCATGTAAACCTTGATTTGGAATTGTTATTTCCATGTAAACATGAAGGAGATTAATGTAATTCAGAATTTCTTTCATTTGATATAATTAATTCTGGGCTCCATGGTGGTGTGGTGGTCAGCACCGCAGCCTCACAGAAAGAAGGTTGCTAGTTCAAGTCCCAGCTGGGGAGGGGGGTCGAGCAATTCCAACAGTGGCCTTCCTGTGTGGAGTTTGCATGTTCTCCCCGTGTATGCGTGGGTTCTCTCCGGGTACTCCGGCTTCCTCCCACCATCCAAAGACATGCGTGTTTGGTTACTTGGTCACTCTAAATTGTGCCTGGGTATGAATGTGAGCGTGAATGGTTGTCTGTCTCTCTGTGTTGGTCCTGCGACAGACTGGCGACCTGTCCAGGTGTACCTGCCTCTCACCTGATAATAGCTGGGATGGGCTCCAGCAACCCCCGCGACCCTGAACTGGATAAGCGGTATGGAAAAGAAGAAAGAATAATTAATTCTGAATTAAAAAAAAAAACATCGCATAACGGGGGCCACTGTTTCAGGTCTTTGTTCCAGGCGTTTTCATATTTTGTTCCAGATGTTCCAGTTCAGTCTTCCAGGTGGGGGTTGGTTACAGAACTTTGTCATAGATGTTGGTTCCAGGTCTTAGTTTCAGATGTTGGTTTCAGGCAGGGGTGTCCAGCTCCAGTCCTCGAGGCCACAATCCTGCATGTTTTCCACGTTTCCCTGCTCCAACACACCTGACTCAGATTCAGGAGTCATTGTGCAGAACTGCATCGACTGCTGGATCCATCTAATTTGAATTTGTCGAAGCAGGGAATCAGTGAAAACCTGCAGGACAGTGGTCCTCGAGGATAGACTTTGGACACCCCTAGTTTCAGGTCTTTGTCCCAGATGTTGGTCCCAGTTGTTTTTTTCCAGATGTTTTTGGCCATTCTGTTCCAGACTCAGATCCATTTCAAACACTCCAGTGAGGTTCTGTCCAGACTGCTGGCTTCACATGGATCTGACCATCCTGAGGGGTTTTTGAGGCTGAGAACCTGGACCTGACCATGACCCTTCATCTGTCAGACAGCGTTTGTGTTGCATGCCTCAGCAGCTCTGTAGATCCGGACTGTCCAGCAGTAAACAAAGCAGCAGGGTCCCAGTTAGAGGTTTCAGATCCACCTGTGTGCCTTCATGAGGTTCTGACCCGCAGCCAGACTTCAGTCTGAAGGACTGACCAGTGCCAGACTGTGAGGAATAATCCCACTTCCACTCCAACATGTTCGTCTTGCAGCTTATAAGAACGAGATCATGAAGATTGGTCTGCTGAGGTGCCGAGAGGAGCCGCCGAAGCTCCTTAAGGGGACCAGATTCCAGGAGAGAACGTTCCAGATCCGAGACCACAAACTGATCCTGCTCAAAGACAAGAAGGTGAGTGGGGCACAGCATGAACTGTAAAACCAGTGTCATCTCTTGGTCCTGACTTGTCAGTCTCTACTCAGAGCATCAAACCGGAGAAGGAGTGGCCTCTGAAGTCCATGAAGATCTACATCGGCATCCGCAGGAAGCTGAAAGCTCCGACCAGGTGATGCTCCACACATGTCATACAGAGGTGGTTCACTAGTCACTTTTACTTGTAATGAGTAATCTGTTGTCTTGTCTGCATAGTAGTCTGGTGGCTTAGAGAAAGGATTGTAAAATTGCAGATAAAAGCGCCATTTTTTGCATGATGGGTCCTTAGAGTCGGTTATTGAATATTAACCTTGTCAAATATCTATTTTATATATCCAATTGCAAGACAATCAAAATCAATGAAATATGTGAAAATCCACCCAATTTTTCCAACAATAAACACCATAAAATGATTACTTACACATGTGATGAAACAGACTTATTTTGACATTCTTAAAGTCAGAGAACATTATTGCAATGAACAATACACATGAATATGCATCATAGTCTGAAACATGTTAGGCTTATTTTATGAGAAACACTAAATGCTTGAATCTTAAAAATGAAAGACTCTTTTAACATAATGTAAACAAAACTCTTCTTTTATAAAAAAACAAAACAAAACAAAAAACCTGTATTGTCCAGTACTTCATGGAGGGAGTACAACTACCAGGTGTCTTGATACTCTATTTTACACATCATTTTGTGGGTTTGAATTCAAAATTCAAATCGGATACACTGTCTTAAGAGGACAAAAAAAATGATCACCCATGTTATTCTTATAACTCAAGAATTTTTTTTCATAATATATTAATAAAATGACTTTTGTGTTCTATATGGACATTTTCAATATCTGCGTTGGGCTCCTAGGTTAAAATCCTTTATTATGTCCTAAGGAAGCTAAAGATGCACCGATCCAATACCCAGATCGGATTCTGGTTCAACCTGGGAGTTTTATGGTTAAAACCAGCACACCTGTTTTTGATGTGGACTAAACTGGATAAATGAAACCTCAACTCAGTCCTTACGATTCTGTAGTTTTTATTACTAACAAGACTAAAGTGTAGTTTTTATTGAGAAAATTAAGACAGTAAAAATTAAAAGCCTGGTTTCCGTTAGTGATGCACCACATGGGAAACGTGTTGACTTGTCTGCATGTTTTCACGTGTCCCTTCATGAAAGAGCTCTCAGCTACAGCAGATGGAAGTAGTAACCACACAGAGACCAGTACAGAGATGGTGATTTACTGAATACCAGCCACTTGCAGTTGCTTCCCTGCTTGCTGTGAAACACTTGTGCATCTTTGGGATGAGTTTGTGGCTGTTGAGGATGGTAACTGCAACACATCCTGTAGTTAAGTCTTTCATCCACACTTCCATCTTGAAGACAAGACTCATCTGGTGTCTCAGTTTCTCTATTTTTCCTCTTCCCCGCTCTCAGCTTCAAAGTCATGTGGCATGTAAAACTCAAATTCCATGTGGGGCCATAAATTCGCTTCCTGTGTGTATTTTCCCATAAACAATAACGCATCCTTTCTTTCAGCAGCTGTTTCCGCCTAATGAGTACAGTCCAGATCGGTCTCAGCCATGAGAGCGGACCTGTTTGTCTGACACCCCTGAAACATTTTATCTTATTAATTCAAAGTTCTTTTCAGTCTTATTTAATGCATCTTCTAATTAAACTCAGAGAAAGTTTTCAGATTTCATATTTTATTTGATGTCTGACAACATGACATTTGATTATCACTCTCATTTATGTATCATGACCCGTCTGTTGTTCTGGCTCATTTGTCCTTTTTTAAAAAATACCACAGCTTTGCACTTTTGGCTGCATCACTCTTGATGCCTTTCTTAGTCTCAGTCTTTTCATTTATTGCCTCACAGTAAGAAGGTCGCTGGTTCAATTCCCAGCTGGGGAGGGGGGTTCGAACAATTCCAACTGTGGCCTTCCTGTGTGGAGTTTGCATGTTCTCCCCGTGTATGCGTGGGTTCTCTCCGGGTACTCCGGCTTCCTCCCACAGTCCAAAGACATGCATGTTAGGTTAATTGTTTACTCTAAATTGCCCCTAGGAATGAATGTGAGTGTGAATGGTTGTCTGTCTCTCTGTGTTGGCCCTGCAACAGACTGGCGACCTGTCCAGGGTGTACCCCACCTCTCGCCTGATAATAGCTGGGATAGGCTCCAGCAACCCCCCCACCCTGAACTGGATAAGCGGTACAGAAAATGACTGACTGATGACTGACTGTAACAAGCTTGTTAGGCCTGGACCGCTCCATACGTTTGAGTTAGCTACCTGAACCTGATTCTCCTACTTCTGCTGTGTCACCAGGGGTCAGACAACTGCTTCTTTTATTACTATTAAGACTGTTATTTCTTTTCCCCCCATTACTATTCTTTTTTAGTGACTCACTCTTTATTAAAGAGTGAATATGGATTATTATGGATCTACTGTATCTACAGATAGATAAAGAGTCTATCTACCACCATTTTGTAAAAGCACTAATCTTTAGTTTAAACTCACAAATACACTGTCCCTCCACATTTTTTTTTTTATTAAATTTTTCAACATTCTTACCACCACCAAGGAGTGGTGGAGGGAATGTAATCACCATGGTTTGTCTGTCTGTCTGTCAGCAAAATAAATCAAAGTGGTGAACAGATTGGGATGAAATTTTCAGGGGATGATGATGATGGTACAAGGAAGAACTGTTTAAATCTTGGCATTGATCTGGATCACCGTTTGGATCCAGGAATTGTTTTTATTATTCTGTGTCATTGCGAGATATGGCCACATGGGGGAGCAGTTTGCTGGCGATCTGGTGCTCACCAAACTAAAATGGTAGAGGGTGGTGGTGGGGGGGGGGGACAAGTATAACACAGGGGAGGTAAATTTAGAAACAAAACAACTAAAAATTAAATGCAATAAAATGAATCAATAGAATAGATCAAATTTAAAAATGGACAGTTTTTAAGACAAATGATTAAACAGCATCCGACAGATACACAAACAGCAGCAAGCCAAAGTTTGTTTGGCACTTTTGTACTCAAAAGTCTGAGTCTGTCTTACTGTACATGGTGAGTATGGTATCAGAGGTCCATAAGCAGTTCCCATATCCTGAGGAAGATGTTACCCTTATTTTTTAAAAGGAGAGATCATTGTTCCTGTCTTGAAGTTTCATCCTAGTTTTGTTTAAACAGGTTATATGGTAATGTCGCGGGCTTTGGTGCGGCAAACCCGGGTTCGAGTCCCGACACAGCACTCAGGTGAACCACTATGGACCCTTGAGCAAGGTTCTTAACCCCAACTGCTCTTGAGTGCTACAAGCTGTTGGAGAACCATTTCATTTAAACCAGTTTTGTTGAGGCAGGGAAACATCTAAAACCTACAGGACACTGGCCCAAGAGGTCCAGGGTTGGTGGCCCTGAGTTAGTACAGTACATCAAAAATAAAAATTGGAGAAAAATATCGTAAAAACCTTTGAAAAGGAAAAGCCTTGAAATGACTTTGTGAGATGAATACAGAAAATATGTTAAACATTTTCAAATTAGATTTAAAAATTCAACATTTTTTTAATCAGTTTTGATGGTCTTTAGACCATGTGAGCAGTTCCTGTTTTCAAAGAGGGTCAGCCTCTTGCAGCTGGCTCAGGAGAATCCACAGAACCAGCAGGACTAGATCTGGTGAGTCTGCCACTTTCTGTTCTATCAGAAAAAGGCGGACTCCTCCCTCTGGGCTGACTCACCACCTGCAGCCAGAACTAAAGGCCTTTACACCCCTACTCCGAATACTTTGTCCGAAAGATTCACCTGGCAATAGCTTTAATTGAATTAATGTCCAGTCAACAGGAGCGTTCACATCAGTGACAAAATTCCGTCTAGTGATTTTGCGATGTTAATTTTTCAAACTGAGGTCGATTTTCATAATATTCGCATCCGACAGATACACAATCCACCAATCAGAGAAGGCGCTCTGGCAGCCACAGAGCTGGTCGCAAGCAAAAAGAGAAAGAACAAAGAGGGAAGTGTTGCTTGATCGTTGCTACTCATCATTATGGGACAGGTGTTATCATCTTCGTGTCACAGCACTCTTGTTTGGCAAATGAGGGGAAAAAAATCATCACTGAAGTAGCTGTGTTTCCTACATTTTGTAGCCATTCGAGGTTATTAGCTACAGGTGTTATATTTAAAATCCACATTTGGCATCTCCACGGTGAGATCAGCTGTTTTTCAGCATCCAGAAGTTTACCTGCAGCCCACCTCTCCATCCGTTTCTGCACTCTGCATGTGGTGACGTTCCTCTGGAATAACAAATGCAAGTTTGTTCTTGCATCTTCGTAATTTCGCATCGAAGTAGGTGCGTCGATATTTCTCCTCTGAATTATTTGCAATTTCATGCCGTTTATTCGCATCGGTCCAGGTGTGAGAAGGCCTTAAGAGAGACCTTGGACCTCTCAGACCATCTATGTCCCCAGCTACAGTCCTGACATCCAGACAGCTGGAAGGAAGGAGACCACTGAGTCCGGAGACCAGTTTACCTGCAGAGGTCAAAGGTCAGGGCTGAGCCAGCCAATAAAACTCACAAGGTGTTTGTGTCTCATCCTGCAGGTGGGGCTTCACGGTGATGTCAGAGAAACACCAGCTGTAAGTATCACCCGTCAGATACACATCATCACTCACGTCCAGAAACTGATGCATCATCATCATCATCATCTTCATCAGAGGACCTGAGCAGACCTCAAAGAGACCAGTGTCCTCTCTTTTCAGGTACCTGTGCTGCAGCTGCGAGGCCGAGCTCTGGGACTGGGTCACCAGCTTCCTCAAAGCTCAAGTAAGTTAATCTGTCCATCTGCTGACTGATCCAGAATCAGAGTTCTGAGTCTTCTTGCTGACCTGATTCTTCTTCAGAATGATGACCCGGGTCCTCCGGTCCTGCGCCGCCACTCCTCCTCCGATATCTCCAAGCAGAAGTTCGGAACGATGCCACTCGTCCCAATCCGAGGAGACGAGAGCAACAGCAGCATGTTGTCGGCCAATCAGACGCTGGTCAGAGTCCACGAGCAACACGTCACACCGAGTCCACATGTCAACTGAGTCCACAAGTCACACCGATTCCAAACATCACACTGAGTCCACAAGTCACACAAGTCCACAAGTTACACCAAGTCCGCACATCTACACATATCTGCAGGAGAAATATGGCTCATGTATCTGGATGTTTGACCCTCTAAAAAACCCGAAAGATGTTTCCGTGAAAGTTTTTCTGTGATATAAAGGAGTTTGAAAGAAGTGGAAGTTTGTCATTTTGTCTAATGTGTCCATGGCAGAAACTCACATGTTGTCTATGTCTTCTTTGCAGAGGAAGTTACATGACAGGAGGACACTGTCCATGTACTTTGTGGGTATCTTCTTCCTCGGTACAGTACTGATTTGTGGACTTTATCTTGGAGGACAGTGGACTTGGTCCGGATCATCCAGGACTGATGTGTTCTGTGTTTGTATCTGCAGCCCATGAAAGTCCAGCAGGACTCCTTTGAGGAGCGTTCTGATTCTCCAGATCTCCCTGAGCCGCTCTACGAGGAGGTTGGAGACTTTGGCCTGCAGGTTCTTAAATCTCTGGAGACCAGCTTCCTGTCCAGCAGCGCCGCAGAGACGCAAGAAGTCCTTGACCACCCACCGCTTAGACTAGTTCTATCAGAATCAGGACATCTGGACCATGTGATAGTCCCAGAGACGGACCGGCCAGTGGGTGGCTCCGTGGAGATGCTGGAGCAGAGCAGTAGCAGCAGCAGCGGAGGAGCAGAGGGAGGGAGGTGATGGAGCAGACAGCAGCTGTTTGGATTTAAAGGTCCTCCATCAACCTGCAGGGAGGAGTAGGCAGCAGCTGCAGGGAGTCTGCAAGGTCACAGGAGCTGCTCCTGCAGGAGCTGTCATCTGCCTTCACCAAGAAGACGGAAGAAGAGGAGGAGCAGCCGTATGATGTCTGACCAGGAGAAAACTGAGGAGGGAGGAGGACACAGAACTGGAACAAGTTAAAATGTGTCACAATTTAAAGTGTGTGGTGGAGTGTATTTTGCAGGTTTCAGCCTTTATCGCATGGTCTTCATCAGTCTGATCACATGACTGGGATTTTAGAGTTTGGACTGGTTCCAGTACGAAGCTACTATGTCCACTTGTGAGAGATATGGATCAGAACTGTCTGTGGGTCTGAGCAGAACCCTGTCGGAAGGTCTGAGGGACAGAAACAGTCGGTGACCTGAGCCAGCCACTGATCGGGTCGGTTTTCATGTCTCTCTGAATGAACGGGAAGTCTTTTTCAGATCATCATGTGATTTATCTGCAAATGTTCCAACATGGCCACTCATCTTTGTAATATTCATGACTACTGGTCTGTTCTGATGTTCTGTTGAGAACCAATAAACCAGAATGAGTAATATGAATGAAGTTCCTGTAACGTTTACTTTGTTTTCTGTTAGTACAAATATCATTTTAGCTGTCTCAGGTGCAGGTCAAAGGTCGCAGGTACATCTGTCTGCTTCCCCGTTTGTCAGAGACACACATGGCTGTTCTGTGAAGGTTTTACCCATCATCTGATGTTGTGGGTGGAACACATTATCACTTCATACATGCAATCTTTTCTCTCTGTTTTAGATCTTCTTGAATCTTATTTAGATACAGATTTTATTTAATCTCAATTTTTTTTGTTTGGTTTAAGATTTTCCCCTCAAACAAAACAATCCTGGACACCGGAAGTCATTTTCGACTTCCGGACGGCTTTAAGGCGATTCTGGTCCACCATCGGGTGGTTCAGGAGGGAGAAGCAGTGCACCGTCAACACTGTGTACAGGGGGGATAGTGGGTGCTGAGTGACCTCGACTTTGGACATTGTGGGTCACTCACTACCACTAGCCCTTGCCCACTATCACTACACCCTTAAATTGAAGCCACAAGAGGTAGGGCTTTGTAATCTTCCCTAGGAATTAGGACAACAGTTGCTGCATTTATGCGACTGCGTAGTGACGTTTGCACATACGTCTCGCCAGAACAACACACCCAGCAACAACACAGAGTTACCAGTTGTGGTTGTTTTTCTTTTTTCATAATTTATTATGCTTCAGTTGATCAATAAACAAAACAACCACATGGGGAAGAAGTCGCCATGACGACTGTTGTCTCTTGTAAACTGCCAAACAGCCTTCGCAAGCTTTTAGTATTTTAGCCTAGCTAACGTGGTAGTCTGACTAACGTAATGAACAACTGTGTAATCTTCTCCGAGTCCTGTCGCTCTCCAGAATGAATGAAAGGAAAATGAATGAAAAAATACTTTATTCATCCCAGAAGGGAAATTCAGTATTGTAAAAGCTCACTTTTCTTTTTTTTTTTCTTTCATTTTTATTAAATTATAAAAGTCAGTCAGTCTTGTTCTTCAGGGTAATGGCTGCTGGCAGGAATGAATTTCTGTATCTCTCCGTCCTACAGCAAACCTGACGCAGCCTCCCACTGAACACACTCTGTTGATTCTTCACCGTGTTGTGGAGAGGGTGGGAAGAATCCTCCATCATCTTCATCAGCTTGTGCAGCATTCTTTTCTGAACAATCATCTCCGGCGGATCCAGAGTTATCCCCAGCACAGGACCAGCTTTCTTGATCAGCTTGTTTAGTTTCTTTAAGTCTCTTGTTCTGATGCTGCTGCCCCAGCAGAGGCTGCAAAGCTGATTGCACTTTCCACAACAGACTTTTAGAAGATCTGCAACATCTTGGTGCAGACGTTGAATGATCTCAGCTTCCTTAAGAAGTAGAGTCTGCTCTGACCTTTCTTGTAGATGTAGTCAGTGTTGCATTTCCAGTCGAGTCTGTTGTCCAGCTGAACTCCAGGTATTTGTAGTTCTCCACCACCTCCACCTCCTCTTCCAGGATGTAGACAGGACTATGCTGCTTATTCTTGCTCCTCCTGAAGTCAACAGTCATCTCTTTAGTCTTGCTGGTATTTAAGATGAGGTGATTGTTACTGCACCATTTCACAAACTGATTGACCAGTTCCCTGTACTTGGCTTCTTGTCCATCACTGATTCACCCCACAACTGCAGAGTCATCAGAGTATTTCTGCAGATGACAGGACTCAGAGTTGTACTGGAAGTCTGAGGTGTACAGTGTAAAGAGGAATGGTGAGAGTACAGTTCCTTGTGGTGCTCCAGTGCTGCTGACCACCATCTCAGACACACAACCTTTCAGTCTCACAAACTGTGGTCTGTTTGTTAGGTAGTCGTAAATCCAGGTGGTTGTGGAGGATCCACCTGGAAGTTATGGAGCTTCTGACATAGCAAAGCAGCTGAATAGTATTAAATGCACTTGAAAAATCAAAGAACATGACCCTCAAACTGCTGCCTGACTGGTCCAGATGAGAGTGGGCTCTCTGAAGCAGGAAGATGATGGCGTCTTCAACCCCAAGCCCATTACGGTATGCGAACTGTAATGGGTCCTGAAAGGTATTCACTTGCTTGTTGAGGTGAGCCAGTAAGAGTCTCTCCAGGACTTTCATGATGTGAGATGTCAGGGCAACTGGTCTGTAGTCATTTGGTTCAGCTGGTTGTGATTTTTTAGGGACTGGAACAAGACAGGATGTTTTCCACAGCACAGGAACTCTGTTCTGTCTCAGGCTGGTGTTAAAAAGGTGCTGGAGAACCAGACATAGTTGTTCTGAGCAGGTCTTGAGAACTCTAGGACTGACACCATCTGGACCTGCAGCCTTGTTCCGGTTCAGTTTCTCTAGCTGTTTCCTGACCTGGTCACAGGAGACAGTCAGGCTGGAGGTGGAGGCAAAAGAGGTCTCAGGACGTCCTGATGTGGGGGGAGAGGAGGCTGTGTTCAGGTCCATGACTGAGGTGCAGGATGACAGAGTGGAGGTGGGACAGGAAAGCTGTGGGCTCATGGAGGGTGTGTGGTGCGTTGGGTTGGCAGCAGGGGGAACTGAACCTATTGAAGAACATTTTCAGTTCATTAGCTCTGTCCAGACCTCCATCAGTCTGGTCCCCCTTTAACTTAAAGCCGGTGATCTTCTTCATTCCCGACCACACATCCCTCACGTTGTTCTGCTGGAGCTGGCTCTCCAACTTCTTCCTGTAGTCCTCCTTGCACTTCTTAGTCTGTGTTTTCAGTTGTTTTTGTGTGGTCTGCAGTAACTCCCTGTCTCCATCTCTGAAAGCTTTCTTTTTGATGTTCAGCAGCTTTTTCAGGTCACTGGTGATCCAGGGTTTGTTATTTGGGAAGCACCTCACTGTTCTTGTTGGAACGATGTTGTCCACACAGAAGTTTATGTAATCTGTCACACACTCAGTCATGGTGTTGATGTCATCTCCATGAGGTTCACAGAGGACATTCCAGTCTGTGGCCTCAAAGCACCCTCTCAGAGCACCTTCAGCCTCAGTAGACCAGGTTTTATTCGTCCTCCTAATGACTGGTTGCTGCTGAACGATGGGCTTGTAGGTGGAGGTGAGAAGAACCAGATTATGATCTGATCTTCCTAAAGGAGGCAGGGCAGAGGAGCTGTATACATTCTTGATATTTGCATAAAATAAGTCCAACATCTTATTGTCTCTGGTGGAGCAGCTGACAAACTGCTGGAAAGTTGGTAACGTTGCAGAGAGGGAGACGTTGTTGAAGTCTCCAGAGATTGCCATGAATGAGTTTGGATGCTGTGTTTGTAGTTTACCCACGACGGAGCTGATGACATCACAGGCTGTCTCTGGTGCAGTACCTGGTATTATATAAACAGCTACCAGAATAACACAGGCAAACTCTCTGGGTAAATAATATGGACCAAAACTCACAGCTAACAGTTCGATGTCTCTTGTGCAGATCTTCTCCTTGACAGGGACGTGTCCTGGATGGCACCAACGCTGGTTGACCAGCACTGCAATTCCGCCTCCCTTAGCTTCCCGCTGAGCTGTTTATTTTGGTCTGCACGGACCGTCTTGAAGCCGTGTACAGACGCATTACAGTCCGGGATGTGTTCATGCAGCCATGTATCGGTGAAGCATAAAATACTGCACTCTCTGTACTCTTTCTGAGACCTTGTTAGCACTTCAAGCTTGTCCATCTTGTTAGCTAGTGATCTCATGTTACCCATCACAACAGTTGGAAGAAACGGTTGAAATCTCCACTGTTTTTCTTTCTGCCTTACCCCTGCCCTGCATCCTCTTCTCTTTCTCTTTAGCCCCACTGGGATTTGATGTGTTATTTGGCTAATCATCTTGATTTGGGAGAGTTTTAACAGTTAATCCCTGTGGTAAACAATTTTCCCGTTGCCATGGATACACATCATAACAAGTAGTGAAAAAAGCCAAATATATCAAGAAAAATCTCCTGAATTGCACAACCTTCAAACCAGCATAAAAAAATCCTCCCCAGAAAAACCTTATCTGACAAGTAATGTCAATAAAAAAAGACAACAATATTTGAAAAAAACACAAAAGTTAAGGGAGAGCTATTACAAACTGCAGCTACCTAG
>JALJCO010008214.1:62500-82807 GCA_023101725.1 Atherinomorus stipes | reverse complement strand
CTCCATTAGCAGTGTTTGCTCTGCATCTGAGAAGATGACGGCTCTTGTGTTGCTCTCTTTCATAATCGAATCCTTTTTTCCAAGCTCTACTCACCAGGGCTTCCTATGTTCTTCAGACTTTCACACATAGCCAGGCTACATAAGCCTCGCTTGCATTAGCCTTGATTAGATGCAGCTGAAATGAGTTGGTGGAACCACTTTGAAAGATGGAGTTCATCCAAGTGAGGCTTTCCTGCTTAAGCCTGGCTTTCTTTAGCTACGTTCATGGAATACCCCCCAGGTGATTCAGATTAGTTATGAAAACCGTGAGTCAGGGAACAGGAAGTAAACTGAACAGAACACAGAAGGAGGAAATAACAAACGAAATCTAGAAACAAGACGGGACTAAGACACAAGGCAAAATCAAACAATAATTCAAACCCACAGAAGTAGACTTTAATTTTTAATTAGGGGGTTTACTACGACGATGACGACTACAACAATTTACTGTGTAAATCCTTCAGAAATTACTGCATCTTGTCCCTATTTCTGACAGCTTTACAAAGACCTGGGGTTTAAAGTTGAAAAATGAACTATTTTGTCTCCCACTGTAATTATAAAAAATGTTTCTTTAGTGACTATTTCCTTTCATCAGTGTCCCATGATGAAGTGGTAGCAGGGAGGAGATTAAACTTGGAGCAATTCATGGACCTTGGAAAGTCGACCTAGAACAGACTGGACCCAAGTCCAGTCCCCGAGAGCTATTTTTCTGCAACTTTTAGAGCATACCATCTCCAAAACACAAGAATTAAATGACCGGATCCTCTTGCGTGTAATTCAGCTTTGCAGAGGTCTGGTGACAGGCCGTTCATTTGATTCAGGTGTTTTGTAGAAGGCATGGACCCTGGTCCTCGATGGCTGCAGTCCTTCAAGTTTTCTATCTGCCGCCACTCCAGCACACTTGATTAAAATTAAAGGGATCCAACAGTCTATCAAGGTTTGCACAGTGACTTATTCATCTGAATTAGGTGAAATAGGTGGAGCAGGGACACATGGTAAACCTGCAGGATGAGGGCCAAGGTTCCCCACCAAGCTGCAGGATAGTAGCTTTGAGGACTGGACTTGGGCACCCCTGATCTAGGAGCTGCAGCATGTTGCTTGGTAACAGAAAAGTGACGGTTGGCTTTAGGGCTGTGTACATTGCGGTACTGTATCCCCAGCTGTGACATGGCAAGCCACTGCTAGTACAACTACAATCTGTTCAATGCAGAAAAACTGGGGGTGGGGCTTTAATGCGGTAACTACAACTAATTAATCACGAGAAATTAACGTGTTAAATTAATTAACACATTTAATTGCAGTTTGCATTAGAAGAAAAGCAGAATGTTTGTAGGGGTCAATTTTCTGGTACAATCAGTTATGCTGATGGACAAGGCAAAAATCAACGACTTTGTGGCTATATTTAGCAATTTTTCAGACCCCTCTGATAACTCTTTTTTTTATAAAGCACCAGCTGCAGGGGTAACTGGTGTCTAAAATAAGAAGGGAAAGTGGTTTGGAAGCAACTTGGGTTCTCCCCTGTGAAGCAGCATCTTTCTTTCCCTAATCGCAATATCTCAGTGAGAAAAGCTTGAAACTTGATTTTGAATACAAAAAATGTTAAATGAAACATATTTTGCGTATGGCATGAGGTTTTGGTGGGTAACTGGCATTCCAGACAAAGAACAATTTGATCATGCGTGGCTGGTGTTGATCAGGTAGGTCTTTGTTTATCATTATTGTTGCTAATTCATGATTTCACATACAGTAAGAGTTTTCTGATGACTCTTTAGTCAAATTCTTTGGCTCATAGACTATCTCAAAGTAACTGCTTGAGTGAGTGCCTGTTAAAGCTCAGATTACACAAAAATAACTTGTTCAGTTTAAATAATTTAATAGTTAAAGTATTTTAAATGGTATATTTTAACTTTAGGTCTGCTCAGTTTTGGCCAGGGATCAGTTTTTATTTCTTTTTCTACTTTCTTAAAAAGTTAAAATACAATTAAATGCATTTGGTCCGAACAAAAGTAGAGCTTAAATGTACTATTTTAATGTTTGTGTCTATTATTTGATTAAGTTGTCCTTAAATATTTATTCAAATAAGGAAAATGTAACTTTTTGAGGCAATTTTCATAATATGATTAATCAAAATTAATTAAAAAGCTTCTAATTAATTAAATTATTCTTTAAAATAGAGTCCCACTCCTAAGAAAAACATTATTTCTATTTATTCGTTACTAAAATGAACCACTGGGTGAGTAAAAACATCAGTCAGGCTGAGAAATTTTATCAAAGTCGATAACCTGATATCTCTCCAGGTCAGCGACGTTGGATTTGTGGGAAGCTCATGCAGAGAAGTCAGGAGTGATGGCTTGTTCATCGCAGTCTGCCCTACATTATGTGGAGACTGCCAGAGTCAACCTTGTGAGAGAACTAACGGGTCTCTCTGTGATTCTGGAGAACTTGCGTCACCAAAGAGTCCTCAATCCTGAAGAAATCAGTAAAATACAGGCAGAGAAAGATGATTACGATAAAACCAGGAAAATGCTGGACGATGTCACTGCAAAGGGGGAAGAAGCCTGTTACGAGTTACTCAAGATTATTTACATGGCAAGGAAGAGGACTCTAGAGGGCCGTGAAGGATCTGGTGAGACCAGAAGGTTTGACCTGCACCACTGGATCAGCTGCTTTCCTTTCACAGAGGACGTAGAAATGGATGAAAACTATTTCCAAGGTATGTTTATGATATGAAGGCATTTATTTATTTACAGATATTTTATGATGTCTTTAACTTGTGTCTGTGTGAATGCATCTCCATTATTAAGTTAACAAGGAGAGAAAGATGCTGTTTGTTAATTTCTGTTTATATTATAGGACCAAGTCCATGCCAAAGATATCAGAAAAAGTTGAAGTCAAAAGCTCAAAGAAGATCAAATAAGTTTTGGACATCAAGTCAAACTCTTTTTGAAGAAAACAAGAGGCCTAATCTGTCGTACACTTCACTTGTATTAGACACACAAGGGAGCATTGCTCCATCAAAAATAAAGAAATTAAAGAGCAAGAAAAGCAGGATGAGTCGTCCTAAAAAGCTCCGGACGTACATTCCTGAGGTCAAAGCAGACATGTCCCCCGGTGACCTGCTGAAAACCAACAAAAACATCCTTTTAGTTGGGAAACCTGGAATTGGAAAGACGGCATTGAGTCTTGAAATGTTGAGACTTTGGTCAGAAAAAGACAGCAAGGATCTGGATTACATGTTTTACTTTGACATGAGGGAAACGGAGGACATCGCATCCTCCAAGAGCTTAGAAGACCTTCTCTTCGGTGCGTACAGTGAACCAAATGATGGCAAGGATGAGGTCTTACAGGACATGAAGAGGAACTCTGACAACATTACAATCATTTTTGATGGACTTACAGATCTCTCCTCATCTCCTCTTGTCCAGAAACTGGTAGATAAAGATCTTCTACCTGACGCAAAGATCATCATTACCTGTAGACCAGATGATGAAGATGACTTTTTTCTTTCCTGAGGAGTGTCTCAGAGTGGAGGTGAAAGGCTTTAGTGAGCAGACCATAAAGTCCTACCTATCTGTGACGCTGGCTGGAGATCAGGAGAAGGTTTTGAGCAGCATAGAGTTGTTAAGTTTGTGTCACGTCCCCATGTACGCACTGATGGTGGCCGCCTGCTTTTCATCAGAAGTCTCAGTGCATCCGAAGACGATAACAGAAATCTACATCAGCATTGTTTATTTTTGTCTTCAGAAAAACAGCAGCAGAACAAAGACCACAGATGTACTCATCAGATCTAAGAGGAAGGAGATCCTGTCTCTGGCTGAAGCTGCTTTTCATGCAACTCAGAGAAAAACGGTGAACCTGGAGAAACTGCTCTGTGAGGACAGCTTTGTCCTGTCCTTCCTGAAACCACTCAGAATCAAAAAGACTGTTGTTAAAACAGTAGCTATGCGAGCGTTTCTCCACTACACAGTGCAGGAGTTTTTTGCAGCTCTGTGGCTTTTGATAAATCCTGATAAAATCGGGTACTTCTTTCAGCAGTGCCTCACTGAGGAGCAGAAACATATGAAACATCTGATTCCTTTCATGTGTCACTTGTTGAATGAAGAGGACCCCAGTTTGATGAACAGTCTGCTGTCAGATGAGGTTCCAAACAAAGCCTCTGAGCGGTTCTTGGAAGAGATGATGACCACATTTTTTCCTGTGACTGATGAGGACATGCAGCTTAATGACATACTGTTTTTATGTCAGTGTGTGTATGAGTCCCAGAGTCCTGAAGCATGCATCGACCTTCTGGACAGACTGGACTGTAGTCTTGACCTCAGTGGGGCGGAACTGGACCCTTACGCTTGCTGTGCTGTGGCCTTTCTGGTCACCCAATCAAAGGAAAGGAAAATCTGTCTAAACCTCGAGAATGTGACGGTATCAGATGAAGGAATGAGACGACTGTCTGGATGTCTTGGAAATGTTCAGAACATCCAATGGTAGGCGGTAACATATTCCATTGTGATGTAAGATTGCCTTGCATTGATACAAAATGGTTGCTGAGTTTAACATCAGTGAATTGATGGCTGTGAAAACTCTAGGTGTGACCCTCTGCCACAGCGGATGTGGAAGAGGTGCCTCCTCAGTGAAGGGCAGATGGATTATACACCTTTACTTGGCCTGAGTGGAAACTGGTTGCACCTGCCAGTGGAAGGGGAAAGACGGCTGTTTGGAAGAGCTGTGGAAATCATCCAGATGCTGACTACTGAAGTAAACATCTGTCTCTACTGGGACAGACCAGGTCCTGGCTGCCAGAGTGTGTCTGAGGCTCTCTTGGAGGCTTTGCCAAAGGTCAACTCACTCAGGTGAGTTTTTAAAAAACTAATGATTCAACATATTTATGCTACATAAATGTTGAAATAAAAGTATTATGACTTCCGTTATTGTTTGATGGGAGCAGAACCAGGTGGTTTAAGGTTTGATGTCTGGAGTCATTTGGATTGTGATCACTTGTGAAGGACATAGTTCATGAAGATTTGGAAAAATTTGACCTGAGGCTGTTTTACGGTAATCCGAATTGTGTGTGTTTTTGTTTATTACACAGCTTCACCAAGAACAGAAGTCCTGAGACTCTGGAGAAAGAAAAGAAGAAGCTGTTCCTGGATTTAAGCCTCAGAGCGGCACTTAAAAATGAACAATACTTTCTCAATGTAGTAAACAAAGCCTGTTTACTGATTCCTGTTAAAACTGATTTAATAAACATCCTTCTTGATTTATATCAGCATGTCAAGGATGAAGGACTTTCAAGTCTCCTTCCATCATTGCAGCCAGTTTTCCAGTTACCTCCAGTCTGGTCCATAAATCTCTCTGAGAGAAAGACCTCCATCCTCCTGGAAGTGCTGAAACTGCAGTCAGAGAAGAAACCAGTGGAGCTGACAGACTGCTCACATGAAGAGAGTGAAGTGAGGATTTTCCTGCAGTGTCTGCCTTATATCTCACAGCTCAGGTAAATCACTTCTTCTTTATAGAGTTAAATGTGCAGAACAAGAGCTGAGTTCTTAGAAACCAGGTTTAAACTCTACAATTATTAACACAACCATGTTCTTATAAGATCTGCTGAGATATTTCTCTGTCATCAGTGTTTTATTCATATATTATCATTTTATCTACATGCTCTCCTGTTTCTGTTGTTATGAACTATGTCCAGTTTCAGAGGGAATCTTTGTCTTTTATTGTGTTTAATTGTTTTTTTTCCCCAGCAGTCTATATTAAAATTCACATGATTATTAATAAACTAAGCTTTTATCATACTGTAGGTCATAAAATCCCAGAGAATAGAAAATATAGTTGAACGTCCATCTAGTCAGACTGAGCTGACAGGTTGCTGCTGAGCAGGTAAAGTCACAGTGAACCAGCAGGAGAAGAAGACTCTGTGTTGGGATTTCAGTAGCAGCTGCAGGGATAGCTGACCTGATGATCCACATGTTTTATCCAGTCATCATCATCATCTCTAGAAAACTACAAGACTGTTGTACTCTCCACAGTACTAGTATGTGACTGACAGAAGCATGAGTCAGGATCCAGATCTCCTTCCTCTGAGACACTGCAGAATGAAACACTGATCAGTTTTTCTGATCAAATATATCAACCTGCTACAATTTACAGTAAACTGTTTATAATGAGTTCAGACTCAGGACTTTGAACAAGACTGAAGTGAACATGATCATGATTGTAGATGCTGACTGCAAAGTTCACATTCATTTATTCACTCATCATCTTATGATACAAACTAAAACCTGCTGCTGTAAAGACACATAACTCTTAAAAACAACAGCCAGCAGTGGAAAAGACAAATAATCATAGAAACTTAATAGAAACAAGACACAGGGATGCAACCCTGTGATTTTATTTACAGAGTAAAATCTGTTTTAATAATTCAGAGGTGGAAACATGAAACTGACATGATGGACAGATTCAAACAACTGATTTAATAAGAGAGTGAAAATCATTCAGAGGAGCTGATCAATCATTTATCATGAGAATGTCAGCAGATCACAATTCTACAAATCTGGAATCCAGAAAAGATGATGAAGGTTTGTGTCTGAACAGATGAATCACAGAGAAGAAAGTGGGAATACGTTGATTTGATTTCATGAGAAATATTTATCTGAAAGTCTTTGGAAACACGTGACAGTCTGTCTGTATGAGAGGAAACAAATGATGAGAAGAAGAAGAAGAAGCCTGAAGCTTAGTGAGAAGACAGTCATGTTAATACCTCCTCGCACACACACACACACACACACACACACACACACACACACACACACACAGATGCAGTTTACGCTGATGTTGGAGCTTTTAGCTTCTCAGCAGCTAAAAAACACCAAGTTTCTCTTTCAGTGTAATTTACCAACATTTTCTTTGTAAATGAAGAAAACAAAGTTAGATTGATCTGTCTTTGTAACTTGTGACTGGAGGGAACTTTACTGACCATGATGAAGATTCTAGCAGCTCTATAGAGAACAACACATTCACATTACACACACTAAAGAGTCTTCATCACTTTGTGTTGGACATGGAAGTTCATCATCTACAGGACAGACGGACAAGATGGAGTCCATCAGTAGTGTGTGGTTGTATTTATGCAGCTGAGATCAAATCATCACTAAATGTTTCCTTCTTATTGTTGCAGTTTGGATTCTGACTCATCAGATCTTGAAGAAGGAACCAGGTTGTTTGTGAATCTGTTCTGTGCAGCAGCAGAGAGAGAAAAGCAGACAGGAGAGAAGATGATGGAGATTTTATCCTCAGTCTGCTCATATCAAACATTCCCTGAAGATGATGGATACATGTGTTCAGAAGATCAGTGTGACTTCCTGCTGCATCTGTTCTCCCAGATGAAGGACTGTGAGACTAAAACAGGTCTGAGTCTCCTTCCATCATTGCAGCCAGTTTTCCAGTCACCTCCAGTCTGGTTCATAAATCTCTCAGAGAGAAAGACCTCCATCCTCCTGGAAGTGCTGAAACTCCAGTCAGAGAAGAAACCAGTGGAGCTGACAGACTGCTCACATGAAGAGAGTGAAGTGAGGATTTTCCTGCAGTGTCTGCCTTATATCTCACAGCTCAGGTAAATCACTTCTTCTTTATAGAGTTAAATGTGCAGAACAAGAGCTGAGTTCTTAGAAACCAGGTTTAAACTCTACAATTATTAACACAACCATGTTCTTATAAGATCTGCTGAGATATTTCTCTGTCATCAGTGTTTTATTCACATATTATCATTTTATCTACATGCTCTCCTGTTTCTGTTGTTATGAACTATGTCCAGTTTCAGAGGGAATCTTTGTCTTTTATTGTCTTTTATTGTTTTTTTCCCCAGCAGTCTATATTAAAAATCACATGATTATTAATAAACTAAGCTTTTATCATACTGTAGATCATAAAATCCCAGAGAATAGAAAATATAGTTGAACGTCCATCTAGTCAGACTGAGCTGACAGGTTGCTGCTGAGCAGGTAAAGTCACAGTGAACCAGCAGGAGAAGAAGACTCTGTGTTGGGATTTCAGTAGCAGCTGCAGGGATAGCTGACCTGATGATCCACATGTTTTATCCAGTCATCATCATCATCTCTAGAAAACTACAAGACTGTTGTACTCTCCACAGTACTAGTATGTGACTGACAGAAGCATCAGTCAGGATCCAGATCTCCTTCCTCTGAGACACTGCAGAATGAAACACTGATCAGTTTTTCTGATCAAATATATCAACCTGCTACAATTTAAAGTAAACTGTTTATAATGAGTTCAGACTCAGGACTTTGAACAAGACTGAAGTGAACATGATCATGATTGTAGATGCTGACTGCAAAGTTCACATTCATTTATTCACTCATCATCTTAAGCCTGGGATACACTGTGCAATTTTTTCAATCGTTGCTCGCAGCTCCAACTCAAATTGTGTGAATCAGTTGCAGAGTTCAAAAGTTCACAGCTTGCGATGTCTGTCCTCATACTGTACGAACCGACGCTCGGATACGAGCTGACTACTCACACTGTGCATCCTCAAAGACACGTTGGGGTCTTGAACAATCCCGACATGCAATGCAGTGAATACAGCTAGTAGTAGTAGAAGAAGAAAATGGAGGAGAAGAAGAAGAAGACAACAACAATGACAACAGCAACAACAACAGCAGCAACTTTATGCTAACACCAAAAAAACTGCGCTGCCTTGGCGATTTGCGCTCTTCTTTGTGAAGAATTCACCAAAAATAAAAGGTGACGATGTCGCGTGTGGACGAGGAATTGGCTGAGCAGACGTGAGCTGTACAGTCTGTTTGTTTTGCAACAAGATCTCCATCCAATGCTGCCTCTGGATCACTTCAGTTTTTGGTTTGCGCACGCGAAATGTGAAAATCTCTGAGGAAAGAGTTCTCAGTCTGGTCGTGGCGCCGCTTCAACATGCGATTCAATCGTGCCGCGACCAAAATATCAAACAGGTTTGATTTTCTTGCGACTCATGATTTCTGATCGTGAGCTCGTCGTGAGGTGCCAATCGCCTCTCGTGACCCCCTACTATACTCCACGACATACGATTTGGCCAAGAGTCGGCCCGATCGCCAAACTTGTCGCATGACTGGAAAATCGACTTAAAAACGGCCAAAAATCGCACAGTGTATGCCGGGCTTTATGATACAAACTAAAACCTGCTGCTGTAAAGACACATAACTCTTAAAAACAACAGCCAGCAGTGGAAAAGACAAATTATCATAGAAACTTAATAGAAACAAGACACAGGGATGCAACCCTGTGATTTTATTTGCAGAGTAAAAACTGGTTTAATAATTCAGAGGTGGAAACATGAAACTGACATGATGGACAGATTCAAACAACTGATTTAATAAGAGAGTGAAAATCATTCAGAGGAAGTGATCAATCATTTATCATGAGAATGTCAGCAGATCACAATTCTACAAATCTGGAATCCAGAAAAGATGATGAAGGTTTGTGTCTGAACAGATGAATCACAGAGAAGAAAGTGGGAATACGTTGATTTGATTTCATGAGAAATATTTATCTGAAAGTCTTTGGAAACACGTGACAGTTTTCTGTCTGTATGAGAGGAAAGAAATGAGGAGAAGAAGAAGAAGAAGAAGCCTGCAGCTTAGTGAGAAGACAGTCATGTTAATACCTCCTCACATTTTTCCCCTTCCCCCCCCCCCCTTTTCACACACACACACACACACAGATGCAGTTAAAGCTGATGTTGGAGCTTTTAGTTTCTCAGCAGCTAAAAAACACCAAGTTTCTCTTTCAGTGTAATTTACCAACATTTTCTATGTAAATGAAGAAAACAAAGTTAGATTGATCTGTCTTTGTAACTTGTGACTGGAGGGAACTTTACTGACCATGATGAAGATTCTAGCAGCTCTATAGAGAACAACACATTCACATTACACACACTAAAGAGTCTTCATTACTTTGTGTTGGACATGGAAGTTCATCATCTACAGGACAGACGGACAAGATGGAGTCCATCAGTAGTGTGTGGTTGTATTTATGCAGCTGAGATCAAATCATCACTAAATGTTTCCTTCTTATTGTTGCAGTTTGGATTGTGACTCATCAGATCTTGAAGAAGGAACCAGATTGTTTGTGAATCTGTTCTGTGCAGCAGCAGAGAGAGAACAGCAGACAGGAGAGAAGATGATAAAGATGTTATCATCAGTCTGCTCATATCAAACATTCCCTGAAGATGATGGATACATGTGTTCAGAAGATCAGTGTGACTTCCTGCTGGATCTGTTCTCCCAGGTGAAGGACTGTGAGACTAAAACAGGTCTGAGTCTCCTTCCATCATTGCAGCCAGTTTTCCAGTCACCTCCAGTCTGGTCCATAAAGCTCTCAAAGAGAAAGACCTCCATCCTCCTGGAAGTGCTGAAACTCCAGTCAGAGAAGAAACCAGTGAAGCTGACAAACTGCTCACATGAAGAGAGTGAAGTGAGGATTTTCCTGCAGTGTCTGCCTTATATCTCACAGCTCAGGTAAATCACTTCTTCTTTATAGAGTTAAATGTGCAGAACAAGAGCTGAGTTCTTAGAAACCAGGTTTAAACTCTACAATTATTAACACAACCATGTTCTTATAAGATCTGCTGAGATATTTCTCTGTCATCAGTGTTTTATTCATATATTATCATTTTATCTACATGCTCTCCTGTTTCTGTTGTTATGAACTATGTCCAGTTTCAGAGGGAATCTTTGTCTTTTATTGTATTTCATTGTTTTTTTCCCCAGCAGTCATATTAAAATTCACATGATTATTAATAAACTAAGCTTTTATCATACTGTAGGTCATAAAATCCCAGAGAATAGAATATATAGTTGAACGTCCATCTAGTCAGACTGAGCTGACAGGTTGCTGCTGAGCAGGTAAAGTCACAGTGAACCAGCAGGAGAAGAAGACTCTGTGTTGGGATTTCAGTAGCAGCTGCAGGGATAGCTGACCTGATGATCCACATGTTTTATCCAGTCATCATCATCATCTCTAGAAAACTACAAGACTGTTGTACTCTCCACAGTACTAGTATGTGACTGACAGAAGCATGAGTCAGGATCCAGATCTCCTTCCTCTGAGACACTGCAGAATGAAACACTGATCAGTTTTTCTGATCAAATATATCAACCTGCTACAATTTACAGTAAACTGTTTATAATGAGTTCAGACTCAGGACTTTGAACAAGACTGAAGTGAACATGATCATGATTGTAGATGCTGACTGCAAAGTTCACATTAATTTATTCACTCATCATCTTATGATACAAACTAAAACCTGCTGCTGTAAAGACACATAACTCTTAAAAACAACATCCAGCAGTGGAAAAGACAAATTATCATAAAAACTTAACAGAAACAAGACACAGGGATGCAACCCTGTGATTTTATTTACAGAGTAAAAACTGTTTTAATAATTCAGAGGTGGAAACATGAAACTGACATGATGGACAGATTCAAACAACTGATTTAATAAGAGAGTGAAAATCATTCAGAGGAAGTGATCAATCATTTATCATGAGAATGTCAGCAGATCACAATTCTACAAATCTGGAATCCAGAAAAGATGATGAAGGTTTGTGTCTGAACAGATGAATCACAGAGAAGAAAGTGGGAATACGTTAATTTGATTTAATGAGAAATATTTATCTGAAAGTCTTTGGAAACACGTGACAGTTTTCTGTCTGTATGAGAGGAAAGAAATGATGAGAAGAAGAAGAAGAAGAAAGAAGCCTGCAGCTTAGTGAGAACAAGCAGTCATGTTAATACCTCCTCACACACACACACACACACACACACACACAAGATGCAGTTAAAGCTGATGTTGGAGCTTTCAGTTTCTCAGCAGCTAAAAAACACCAAGTTTCTCTTTCAGTGTAATTTACCAACATTTTCTATGTAAATGAAGAAAACAAAGTTAGATTGATCTGTCTTTGTAACTTGTGACTGGAGGGAACTTTACTGACCATGATGAAGATTCTAGCAGCTCTATAGAGAACAACACATTCACATTACACACACTAAAGAGTCTTCATTACTTTGTGTTGGACATGGAAGTTCATCATCTACAGGACAGACGGACAAGATGGAGTCCATCAGTAGTGTGTGGTTGTATTTATGCAGCTGAGATCAAATCATCACTAAATGTTTCCTTCTCATTGTTGCAGTTTGGATTGTGACTCGTCAGATCTTGAAGAAGAAACCAGATTGTTTGTGAATCTGTTCTGTGCAGCAGCAGAGAGAGAACAGCAGACAGGAGAGAAGATGATGAAGATGTTATCATCAGTCTGCTCTTATCAAACATTCCCTGTAGATGATGGAGTCATTCGTGCTGAATATCAGTGTGACTTCCTGCTGGATCTGTTCTCCCAGATGAAGGACTGTGAGACTAAAACAGGTCTGAGTCTCCTTCCATCATTGCAGCCAGTTTTCCAGTCACCTCCAGTCTGGTCCATAAAGCTCTCAAAGAGAAAGACCTCCATCCTCCTGGAAGTGCTGAAACTCCAGTCAGAGAAGAAACCAGTGAAGCTGACAAACTGCTCACATGAAGAGAGTGAAGTGAGGATTTTCCTGCAGTGTCTGCCTTATATCTCACAGCTCAGGTAAATCACTTCTTCTTTATAGAGTTAAATGTGCAGAACAAGAGCTGAGTTCTTAGAAACCAGGTTTAAACTCTACAATTATTAACACAACCATGTTCTTATAAGATCTGCTGAGATATTTCTCTGTCATCAGTGTTTTATTCACATATTATCATTTTATCTACATGCTCTCCTGTTTCTGTTGTTATGAACTATGTCCAGTTTCAGAGGGAATCTTTGTCTTTTATTGTATTTCATTGTTTTTTCCCCAGCAGTCTATATTAAAATTCACATGATTATTAATAAACTAAGCTTTTATCATACTGTAGATCATAAAATCCCAGAGAATAGAAAATATAGTTGAACGTCCATCTAGTCAGACTGAGCTGACAGGTTGCTGCTGAGCAGGTAAAGTCACAGTGAACCAGCAGGAGAAGAAGACTCTGTGTTGGGATTTCAGTAGCAGCTGCAGGGATAGCTGACCTGATGATCCACATGTTTTATCCAGTCATCATCATCATCTCTAGAAAACTACAAGACTGTTGTACTCTCCACAGTACTAGTATGTGACTGACAGAAGCATGAGTCAGGATCCAGATCTCCTTCCTCTGAGACACTGCAGAATGAAACACTGATCAGTTTTTCTGATCAAATATATCAACCTGCTACAATTTACAGTAAACTGTTTATAATGAGTTCAGACTCAGGACTTTGAACAAGACTGAAGTGAACATGATCATGATTGTAGATGCTGACTGCAAAGTTCACATTCATTTATTCACTCATCATCTTAAGCCTGGGATACACTGTGCAATTTTTTCAATTGTTGCTCGCAGCTCCAACTCAAATTGTGTGAATCAGTCGCAGAGTTCAAAAGTTCACAGCTTGCTCTCTCTGTCCTCATACTGTACGAACAGACGCTCGGATACGAGCTGACTACTCACACTGCGCATCCTCAAAGACACGTTGGGGTCTTGAAGAATCCCAACATGCAACGTAGTGAACACAGCTAGTAGTAGAAGAAGAAAATGGAGGAGAAGAAGAAGAAGACGACAACAACAGCAGCAACTTTATGCTAACACCAAAAAACTGCGCTGCCTTGCCGATTTGCGCTCTTCTTTGTGAAGAATTCACCAAAAATAAAAGGAGACGATGTCGCGTGTGGACGAGGAATTGGCTGAGCAGACGTGAGCTGTACAGTCTGTTTTGCAACAAGATCTCCATCCAATGCTGCCTCTGGATTACTTCAGTTTTTGGTTTACGCACGCGAAATGTGAAAATCTCTGAGGAAAGAGTTCTCCGTCTGGTCGTGGCGCCGCTTCAACATGCGATTCACTCACGTGCCGCGACCAAAATATCAAACAGGTTTGATTTTCTTGCGACTCATGATTTCTGATCGTGAGCTCGTCGTGAGGTGCCAATCGCCTCTCGTGACCCCCTACTATACTCCACGACACACGATTTGGCCAAGAGTCGGCCCGATCGCCAAACCTGTCACACGACTGGAAAATCTGCTCAAAAACGGCCAAAAATCGCACAGTGTATGCCGGGCTTTATGATACAAACTAAAACCTGCTGCTGTAAAGACACATAACTCTTAAAAACAACAGCCAGCAGTGGAAAAGACAAATTATCATAGAAACTTAATAGAAACAAGACACAGGGATGCAACCCTGTGATTTTATTTACAGAGTGAAACCTGGTTTAATAATTCAGAGGTGGAAACATGAAACTGACATGATGGACAGATTCAAACAACTGATTTAATAAGAGAGTGAAAATCATTCAGAGGAAGTGATCAATCATTTATCATGAGAATGTCAGCAGATCACAATTCTACAAATCTGGAATCCAGAAAAGATGATGAAGGTTTGTGTCTGAACAGATGAATCACAGAGAAGAAAGTGGGAATACGTTGATTTGATTTCATGAGAAATATTTATCTGAAAGTCTTTGGAAACACGTGACAGTCTTCTGTCTGTATGAGAGGAAAGAAATGATGAGAAGAAGAAGAAGAAGAAGAAGCCTGCAGCTTAGTGAGAAGACAGTCATGTTAATACCTCCTCGCACACACACACACACACACACACACACACACCACACACACACACACACACACACAGATGCAGTTAAAGCTGATGTTGGAGCTTTTAGCTTCTCAGCAGCTAAAAAACACCAAGTTTCTCTTTCAGTGTAATTTACCAACATTTTCTATGTAAATGAAGAAAACAAAGTTAGATTGATCTGTCTTTGTAACTTGTGACTGGAGGGAACTTTACTGACCATGATGAAGATTCTAGCAGCTCTATAGAGAACAACACATTCACATTACACACACTAAAGAGTCTTCATCACTTTGTGTTGGACATGGAAGTTCATCATCTACAGGACAGACGGACAAGATGGAGTCCATCAGTAGTGTGTGGTTGTATTTATGCAGCTGAGATCAAATCATCACTAAATGTTTCCTTCTTATTGTTACAGAGTGAAACCTTGGATGTTTGATTATCAAGAAGAAACCAGATTGTTTGTGAATCTGTTCTGTGCAGCAGCAGAGAGAGAACAGCAGACAGGAGAGAAGATGATGATGTTATCATCAGTGTTGCCTGAAGGAAAATTTCCCTTTGATTCCAAAGATAAGAAGGAATTCCAGTGTGACTTCCTGCTGGATCTGTTCTCCCAGATGAAGGACTGTGAGACTAAAACAGGTCTGAGTCTCCTTCCATCATTGCAGCCAGTTTTCCAGTCACCTCCAGTCTGGTCCATAAATCTCTCAGAGAGAAAGACCTCCATCCTCCTGGAAGTGCTGAAACTGCAGTCAGAGAAGAAACCAGTGAAGCTGACAGACTGCTCACATGAAGAGAGTGAAGTGAGGATGTTCCTGCAGTGTCTGCTTTATATCTCACAGCTCAGGTAAATCACTTCTTCTTTATAGAGTTAAATGTGCAGAACAAGAGCTGAGTTCTTAGAAACCAGGTTTAAACTCTACAATTATTACACAACCATGTTCTTATAAGATCTGCTGAGATATTTCTCTGTCATCAGTGTTTTATTCACATATTATCATTTTATCTACATGCTCTCCTGTTTCTGTTGTTATGAACTATGTCCAGTTTCAGAGGGAATCTTTGTCTTTTATTGTATTTCTTTGTTTTTTTTCCCCAGCAGTCTATATTAAAATTCACATGATTATTAATAAACTAAGCTTTTATCATACTGTAGGTCATAAAATCCCAGAGAATAGAACATATAGTTGAACGTCCATCTAGTCAGACTGAGCTGACAGGTTGCTGCTGAGCAGGTAAAGTCACAGTGAACCAGCAGGAGAAGAAGACTCTGTGTTGGGATTTCAGTAGCAGCTGCAGGGATAGCTGACCTGATGATCCACATGTTTTATCCAGTCATCATCATCATCTCTAGAAAACTACAAGACTGTTGTACTCTCCACAGTACTAGTATGTGACTGACAGAAGCATGAGTCAGGATCCAGATCTCCTTCCTCTGAGACACTGCAGAATGAAACACTGATCAGTTTTTCTGATCAAATATATCAACCTGCTACAATTTACAGTAAACTGTTTATAATGAGTTCAGACTCAGGACTTTGAACAAGACTGAAGTGAACATGATCATGATTGTAGATGCTGACTGCAAAGTTCACATTCATTTATTCACTCATCATCTTAAGCCTGGGATACACTGTGCAATTTTTCAATCGTTGCTCGCAGCTCCAACTCAAATTGTGCGAATCAGTTGCAGAGTTCAAAAGTTCACAGCTTGCGATGTCTGTCCTCATACTGTACGAACCGACGCTCGGATATGAGCTGACTACTCACACTGGCCCTCATTTATCAAACGATCGTAGAAATGATCGCAAATCTGATCGTAAAAATGGTCGTACGATTGGACCCACGTGTGATTTATTAAAACGTTCGTATCGGTCCAATCTCGTCGTACGAACAAAAGAGTCTTGATAAATTCCAAAGCTTAAATCCATTGTCATTTAAATGTCACGCCCACGGTTACGCCCTTAAACATGCATAATGATGAGGCTTCACCCGGTGAGGTTGAACCGTGGAGAGGAGAGATTCTGCCAAAAAAGAAACTTTTGGGGGGATCAAGACAGAATTCTTCGTTTGTGAGGTGGGAAAGATTAAAGAGGTGCTGTTTGGCAGCTTAAAAACCGGAGTCAGAGACGTGCACAAAAACGCTGCACGGAAGAGGATCAGTCAGCCTCACCGGTGTGAACGACTCCGGCTGAGATATTAATAAAAGTCTCTATCTAGGCCTGGTTTATATGGTTTATTCGTTTTATTAGTTATGAAGTTTAATAATAGCCCACATCCGATGGCAGCGTCACAATTCTTTAGTCAATGGGTCAAGAAAAAGTGGTCCAATATGAAACTCGCCACCAAAAGATGTTTCACCGGCACCGCCCCCCCACATGCGCTCTAACAGGTGACAGGTGGATGCCGGTCAGATCCGAGCCTGAACCGGACAGGGACAGAAAAATGATAACTTGCATTTGCAAAACTAAGGGACAGTCTACTGACTCAGCACTTATACAACTTTAAAGTATAGATTAGTTATTAGAAATGACGGGGATCAGCTCCGGTCTCCTCCATTTAGCCCAGTGGGGGCTGCAGGGCGGCTGCCGGCGCATCTTCTCCTCTGACTGCGTATCAAAACTCTCCAGCGGTCCGAGCGATGTGCAGCACTGCACAGGAGTGTATTGTAGATTTTCTCAGAGTCTAAAGCAGCGTTTCATGCCGCCGGGTCCGAGTCAGACCGTCCGACACCCACCTGCCTTCCTGCAGCCCGAAGCAGCGCTCCACCTGGCACCTGCGCGTGTGTGCGCAATGATGCCTACCTGCGCTCCTATGTGCAGGTTTACCAGCGGGGTGAGGAGATGCACGAAGAGTGAAAAGCACTTGTCTCCTAGAACTATGTGTTAATAATTTTAATAATTTGTTGAGATAAATGGAGGAATTAAATTCAGTCGCAGCTATTTTTGCAATTTAGGGAAGAGGCTACGTTCTACATTCCCTTTTTCCTTTTTCTTTTTCTTTACAAATGGGTTCATTCTTCGTGCTGATATTTGAATACTTATGTTTAAACGACAGCTTGCGGTTTGGTTAATAAATATTTTCATGTTCTGCTGCGCTGCTGCAAACCCTCACTGACTCAAACTTGCGTACACGAACTCAGAGCTGTCGTGAGATTTGATCGTATCCTACGCTCACGTTCAAATTGATAAATGCCGAGTCTTGCGTGGAAATGGTCGTACGCACAGATTTTCGTCGTACGATCGTTTGATAAATGAGGGCCACTGTGCATCCTCAAAGACACGTTGGGGTCTTGAACAATCCCGACATGCAACGTAGTGAATACAGCTAGTAGTAGAAGAAGAAAATGGAGGAGAAGAAGAAGAAGACGACAACAATAACAGCAGCAACAACAACAGCAGCAACTTTATGCTAACACCAAAAAAACTGCGCGTTCTTGGCGATTTGCGCTCTTCTTTGTGAAGAATTCACCAAAAATAAAAGGAGACGATGTCGCGTGTGGACGAGGAATTGGCTGAGCAGACGTGAGCTGTACAGTCCGTTTGTTTTGCAACAAGATCTCCATCCAATGCTGCCTCTGGATCACTTCAGTTTTTGGTTTGCGCACGCGAAATGTGAAAATCTCTGAGGAAAGAGTTCTCAGTCTGGTCGTGGCGCCGCTTCAACATGCGATTCAATCGTGCCGCGACCAAAATATCAAACAGGTTTGATTTTCTTGCGACTCATGATTTCTGATCGTGAGCTCGTCGTGAGGTGCCAATCGCCTCTCGTGACCCCCTACTATACTCCACGACATACGATTTGGCCAAGAGTCGGCCCGATCGCCAAACTTGTCGCACGACTGGAAAATCTGCTCAAAAACGTCCAAAAATCGCACAGTGTATGCCGGGCTTTATGATACAAACTAAAACCTGCTGCTGTAAAGACGCATAACTCTTAAAAACAACAGCCAGCAGTGGAAAAGACAAATTATCATAGAAACTTAATAGAAACAAGACACAGAGATGCAACCCTGTGATTTTATTTACAGAGTAAAAACTGTTTTAATAATTCAGAGGTGGAAACATGAAACTGACATGATGGACAGATTCAAACAACTGATTTAATAAGAGAGTGAAAATCATTCAGAGGAAGTGATCAATCATTTATCATGAGAATGTCAGCAGATCACAATTCTACAAATCTGGAATCCAGAAAAGATGATGAAGGTTTGTGTCTGAACAGATGAATCACAGAGAAGAAAGTGGGAATACGTTGATTTGATTTCATGAGAAATATTTATCTGAAAGTCTTTGGAAACACGTGACAGTTTTCTGTCTGTATGAGAGGAAAGAAATGATGAGAAGAAGAAGAAGAAGAAGAAGAAGACTGAAGCTTAGTGACAACAAGACAGTCATGTTAATATCTCCTCACACACACATACACACACACACAGATGCAGTTAAAACTGATGTTGGAGCTTTTAGCTTCTCAGCAGCTAAAAAACACCAAGTTTCTCTTTCAGTGTAATTTACCAACATTTTCTATGTAAATGAAGAAAACAAAGTTAGATTGATCTGTCTTTGTAACTTGTGACTGGAGGGAACTTTACTGACCATGATGAAGATTCTAGCAGCTCTATAGAGAACAACACATTCACATTACACACACTAAAGAGTCTTCATCACTTTGTGTTGGACATGGAAGTTCATCATCTACAGGACAGACGGACAAGATGGAGTCCATCAGTAGTGTGTGGTTGTATTTATGCAGCTGAGATCAAATCATCACTAAATGTTTCCTTCTTATTGTTACAGAGTGAAACATCAGAGGTCAAAACTTCGAGAACAAACCAGATTGTTTGTGAATCTGTTCTGTGCAGCAGCAGAGAGAGAACAGCAGACAGGAGAGAAGATGATGGAGATGTTATCCTCAGTCTGCTCATATCAAACATTCCCTTTAAATGATGGAGTCATTAGTGCTGAATATCAGACTGACTTCCTGCTGGATCTGTTCTCCCAGATGAAGGACTGTGAGACTAAAACAGGTCTGAGTCTCCTTCCATCATTGCAGCCAGTTTTCCAGTCACTTCCAGTCTGGTCCATAAAGCTCTCAAAGAGAAAGACCTCCATCCTCCTGGAAGTGCTGAAACTCCAGTCAGAGAAGAAACCAGTGAAGCTGACAGACTGCTCACATGAAGAGAGTGAAGTGAGGATGTTCCTGCAGTGTCTGCCTTATATCTCACAGCTCAGGTAAATCACTTCTTCTTTATAGAGTTAAATGTGCAGAACAAGAGCTGAGTTCTTAGAAACCAGGTTTAAACTCTACAATTATTAACACAACCATGTTCTTATAAGATCTGCTGAGATATTTCTCTGTCATCAGTGTTTTATTCACATATTATCATTTTATCTACATGCTCTCCTGTTTCTGTTGTTATGAACTATGTCCAGTTTCAGAGGGAATCTTTGTCTTTTATTGTATTTATTTTATCATTTCTTCATTTTTTTTCCTTTGCGCCTATGATATAGATTTACACTATTATCATAATACTAAGCTTTTATCATACTGTAGGTCATAAAATCCCAGAGAATAGAAAATATAGTTGAACG
>JALJCO010008214.1:0-60000 GCA_023101725.1 Atherinomorus stipes | reverse complement strand
TGTAGATGCTGACTGCAAAGTTCACATTCATTTATTCACTCATCATCTTAAGCCTGGGATACACTGTGCATTTTCTCAATCGTTGCTCGCAGCTCCAACTCAAATTGTGTGAATCAGTTGCAGAGTTCAAAAGTTCACAGCTTGCGATTTCTGTCCTCATACTGTACGAACCGACGCTCGGATACGAGCTGACTACTCACACTGTGCATCCTCAAAGACACGTTGGGGTCTTGAACAATCCCGACATGCAATGCAGTGAATACAGCTAGTAGTAGTAGAAGAAGAAAATGGAGGAGAAGAAGAAGAAGACAACAACAATGACAACAGCAACAACAACAGCAGCAACTTTATGCTAACACCAAAAAAACTGCGCTGCCTTGGCGATTTGCGCTCTTCTTTGTGAAGAATTCACCAAAAATAAAAGGTGACGATGTCGCGTGTGGACGAGGAATTGGCTGAGCAGACGTGAGCTGTACAGTCTGTTTGTTTTGCAACAAGATCTCCATCCAATGCTGCCTCTGGATTACTTCAGTTTTTGGTTTGCGCACGCGAAATGTGAAAATCTCTGAGGAAAGAGTTCTCAGTCTGGTCGTGGCGCCGCTTCAACATGCGATTCACTCACGTGCCGCGACCAAAATATCAAACAGGTTTGATTTTCTTGCGACTCATGATTTCTGATCGTGAGCTCGTCGTGAGGTGCCAGTCGCCTCTCGTGACCCCCTACTATACTCCACGACACACGATTTGGCCAAGAGTCGGCCCGATCGCCAAACGTGTCGCACGACTGGAAAATCGGCTCAAAAACGGCCAAAAATCGCACAGTGTATGCCGGGCTTTATGATACAAACTAAAACCTGCTGCTGTAAAGACACATAACTCTTAAAAACAACAGCCAGCAGTGGAAAAGACAAATTATCATAGAAACTTAATAGAAACAAGACACAGGGATGCAACCCTGTGATTTTATTTACAGAGTAAAAACTGGTTTAATAATTCAGAGGTGGAAACATGAAACTGACATGATGGACAGATTCAAACAACTGATTTAATAAGAGAGTGAAAATCATTCAGAGGAAGTGATCAATCATTTATCATGAGAATGTCAGCAGATCACAATTCTACAAATCTGGAATCCAGAAAAGATGATGAAGGTTTGTGTCTGAACAGATGAATCACAGAGAAGAAAGTGGGAATACGTTGATTTGATTTCATGAGAAATATTTATCTGAAAGTCTTTGGAAACACGTGACAGTTTTCTGTCTGTATGAGAGGAAAGAAATGATGAGAAGAAGAAGAAGAAGAAGAAGCCTGCAGCTTAGTGAGAAAATAGTCATGTTAATACCTCCTCACACACACACACACACACACACACACACACACACACACACAGATGCAGTCAAAGCTGATGTTGGAGCTTTTAGCTCTCAGCAGCTAAAAAACACCAAGTTTCTCTTTCAGTGTAATTTACCAACATTTTCTATGTAAATGAAGAAAACAAAGTTAGATTGATCTGTCTTTGTAACTTGTGACTGGAGGGAACTTTACTGACCATGATGAAGATTCTAGCAGCTCTATAGAGAACAACACATTCACATTACACACACTAAAGAGTCTTCATCACTTTGTGTTGGACATGGAAGTTCATCATCTACAGGACAGACGGACAAGATGGAGTCCATCAGTAGTGTGTGGTTGTATTTATGCAGCTGAGATCAAATCATCACTAAATGTTTCCTTCTTATTGTTACAGAGTGAAACATCAGAGGTCAAAACTTCGAGAACAAACCAGGTTGTTTGTGAATCTGTTCTATGCAGCAGCAGAGAGAGAACAGCAGACAGGAGAGAAGATGATGAAGATGTTATCATCAGTCTGCTCATATCAAACATTCCCTGTAGATGATGGAGTCATTCGTGCTGAATATCAGTGTGACTTCCTGCTGGATCTGTGCTCCCAGATGAAGGACTGTGAGACTAAAACAGGTCTGAGTCTCCTTCCATCATTGCAGCCAGTTTTCCAGTCACCTCCAGTCTGGCTCATAAATCTCTCAGAGAAAAAGACCTCCATCCTCCTGGAAGTGCTGAAACTCCAGTCAGAGAAGAAACCAGTGAAGCTGACAGACTGCTCACATGAAGAGAGTGAAGTGAGGATTTTCCTGCAGTGTCTGCCTTATATCTCACAGCTCAGGTAAATCACTTCTTCTTTATAGAGTTAAATGTGCAGAACAAGAGCTGAGTTCTTAGAAACCAGGTTTAAACTCTACAATTATTAACACAACCATGTTCTTATAAGATCTGCTGAGATATTTCTCTGTCATCAGTGTTTTATTCACATATTATCATTTTATCTACATGCTCTCCTGTTTCTGTTGTTATGAACTATGTCCAGTTTCAGAGGAAATCTTTGTCTTTTATTGTATTTATTTTATTATTTTGTCATTTTTTTCCTTTGGTCTATTATATAGATTCACAACATTATTAATAGTCGGAGCTTTTATCATAGATGATAAAATCCCAGAGAATAGAATATATAGTTGAACGTCCATCTAGTCAGACTGAGCTGACAGGTTGGTGCTGAGCAGGTAAAGTCACTGTAGCATCCTAGCCGGACCTTATTCAGACGAAGTACTCCTTATGAGAACTGATGTACTATGGTGTGGGTATTCCAACCCATTTATTGACAGACAGACACCATAGACAACGTAAGAGCTGAAACACAGTAAAACATTAATCAGCTGAGACATATTTTTAGCTTTCTATACCATAACAAAGCATGGGACATGCTAGGTTTTAGCTCCCGCTAGCATTAGCTTGTTAGCTAGCTCCGAAAACGTGCTCACACAAGGAAATAAACCCATAAATATTACAAAAATAAATTACACACATGCTCCACATTCATACCTGTTCGCCTTCCAGCTAGGTACTAATAAGAACAGGAAGGATTGAGAACGGATTCTCATGGATATGAACCTTTCAGCATCAACATCCTGACGGCGTTTTACTTCCGCTGAGAGCAACTGAGCATGCTCCGGAGAGAGCAGGAAAAGGAAACCATACAACTGTCTTCAAAATAAAAGTTGTGTGAACCTTTTAAGGCGAAATATATCAAAGATTAATATAAAAGTACACAACAGAAAAATTTTTACCAAATTTGGCAAATACCTTATAAAAAACAAGAAGGTGTAATAATATTAAACATTTGTTAAACTGGGTCATTTACACTCCCACCAAATCATTTTTGTTTCAATAAAGTGGGTATATAACCATGAAAGAGTAAACACAAATGATTTCTTAAACACAAATGACCAAATATAGTTTACAGGAAGTGTTAGAATTTCCACAGTAAAATCAAAACACCTCAAGGTTGCAAGATGCATGTGTGCTGGTAACCAACTAGCCACTATCTAGCAGCAAGACCAGTTTCTGAACTGGACGTTTAAGGACTGACTGCCTGTAAGACGTTCACTCCTTTTGCCTAGATTTCTGTCACCTAGACAGATCTTTACTCTCCTAACCAGACCATCTCTGTCCACTGTAGCTTCTAAAACTCTACCCAATCTCCATTCATTTCTAGGCAAGTTGTCGTCTTTCATCATGACTATATCTCCCATCTGTAGGTTTCTCTTAGGGGTGTGCCAGCGTTGTCTGAGGGCGATGTTAGACAGATACTCTTTCCGCCAGCGGCTCCAGAACTGCTCTGCTAGGTATTGTACATGGCTAGGGCTGTGTTAAACGATTATTTTTTAAACGATTAATCTATCGATTATTTTTTCGATGCATCGATTAATCTAACGATTCACTTTTTTAGCTCGATTCGACTCGATTCGATTCGATTATCGATTATCTCCTCATAAATTGACAGACAGCAATTTATATGTGCTGATAAAGATATCTAAAATGTAAAAGAGAGCATGAATAAAAAGGCAGTGGGAGCAGCAGCCTGTCATGGACTTTTTCATGAACCAACAGAATGTAAAATTTATGTTGAAAACACAGCGGACTGAAAAACAGGCTTTTAATTCTTTCATTTACATGAAAATAATAATAAAAAAAGTCATTATTGAAATAATATGATCATGTAAACTTGGAGGATTTAAGCTAAGACAGATAGGCTATTATTTTCCAACAAGAGATAATGAAGATAAGTAAACATTCAGAGTTGAACATTATATTGAACATGGGTCTAGCTTCCAGAAAAAGTGCATCTTCATCTTTACTCTGTTAATGATAATGAAATTAAATTAAAAATTCTTTATTTATCCCAGAAGTGACGACACAATACTATTACCGACAGATGAAACACTAATATGAGGTTGAGAACGTGACTTTATATTCAGTCAGAGACGAGACAGCTCCCGGCATTAGCTGTAGTTCACACCCACAGCCAGCAGATGGAGCTCGTGCTTCATGCTGACCGTCTCAAACAGGCCTGTCGTGTCTGAAGCATAGACATGGCGTCGATCTCACGGAAGTTGTCTCATGTCTCATTAGGCTTCGGATTCGCCATCCCTAATATATAGTTATACCTTCGATAAACGAGTGTGGGCCTTATTCACTGCCTTACACTTTGGAAACTTGGAAGAGCCACTCGCGGAGATCGCGCCGCCATCTTTGTTTTCGTCTGAAGTCGCATGGCGCCGCCATCTTTGTTTTGGTCTGACGACGCATCGGTACGCATATTTTGCGTCGACGTATTTTTTGCGTCGACGTAATCGGTTACGTCGACGAATCGTCCCAGCCCTATACATGGCGCCATCTTTTTCTCGCATGCATGTCTTCTCTGATGAAGTTGCTGGGAGGAGGAAGAGCTGAGGTAGACTTTAAGGTGAGTAGATGGTTAGGGGTAAGTGGTTCAAGACTATTAGGATCATTAAGGTTTTCAAGAGTGAGGGGGCGACTGTTAACGATTGCCATTGCTTCGTAAAAGAAGGCTCGGAGGGAAGCATCGTCAAAACCACCAGGAGAGAGCGAGAATGTTGTGTTGAGGATACTCCTGGCTGTTCTGATTGTGTTGATGGTCATTCCTTTGCCTTGATGTTTAGCCTTTTGGTGACCGTGAGCAATAATCATCCTGGTAATGTGATGTTCCTTCAGAATGATTGCAGGATGTTTGATTGTGTAAGGGAGATCTGAATCACAAAGCCATCCTCCCACCTTGATCACACCATCACTGCCCAGAAAGGCATTAAGGTGATGCAGCTTGTTGTGGAATGGTAGCTGAGAGCCTCTCTTTAGTAGCTTCAGTTCCTGTGAATATGTTTGTTTTTGTAGGTCTTTGACGATGAGACGCTCTGCCTCTTCTCTTTCCTTTACAGTTGAGAGACCATTTGACTTATCCTTATTGATCCGTCGGAGGATGCGTGTCACTTCACGAGTAGCCCGAGACCAGGATGAGAACCTTGACAGCCGATCTATGAGAACCTCTTGCTCTGCAGTTTCCGTGCTTAGGGCCTGAGCTCTCCTTACTTCTGGGTCTCCCACTGGTAGCTCTGAGGTCACCTGTTGTAAGAGGCTGATTTCCTTGTCCTTTTTATCCTTTAACTGCTTCCTCTCAAGATGACTGAGCTGTATGATGGCGAGCTGTTTGTTGTCAGGTAACAGCATTTCATAGTGACCTTGACTGTTTCTCTTGATGCTGTTCTTGAGTTTATCCAACAATAGGATGTCTTTCCGTAACACAGTTTTGCTGTCTTCTTTGAAGTCAGACTCCAGAATGCGAATGGGGTTTGCAGGGGTGACTGGCGGGAGCTCCTTGACAGCAACCCGGAAGCACTGCCTAGCTTCACTTGGACCATCAATGCATGGTGAAGAGCAACCCACTATGCTCCATCCTAAGTCAGTACGAACTGCATAAGGCTCTTCATTTCCTCCTGATATTACATCTCTTGGTGCCATTGCCTGTGCACAGTTGTATCCAATTAAAAGACCGACCTCACAATCCTGCAGGGGTGGAATCTCGTCGACAATCTTGGAGAGGTGATCCCAATTTCTGGCTGTTTCACTTGTTGGAATGTGGGCGCGGTTCACCGGTATACAATCTTTGGTATAGGCGGGTGGAAGGTCGATGTAGAGGGAGGAGTGGTAACCTCGCACACGAAGCCCTGAGACTCGTTGACTTTTCACGAGCACATCACGTCCGATCATAGTTGTCAACTTCAGCTTAACTGGACAGGATTCTGCCTTCAGAGCATTGCTTACTTCCTGGTCGACAAACGTAGTGTCACTTTGCGTGTCAAGCAAGGCATAGACCAGTTTTTCTGTTCCTGAGTCATTCTTTGACACCCATACAGGTACAATCATCGACGTGTTGGTTGACTGTCCAGTAGTCACTGACATGGAAGTCGCAGCAGCTTCTATATGGGTGACATTGCTTGGGATGGCATTTTCATGAGGTGAGGCTCTTTCCCTCTTTACGTAGTTGTTATCGTGCAGACAAGTAGGATGTCTCCCTTTGCATGTGTTGCACAAATGTCGATGTTGGCACTCCTTTGCGCTATGGCCAGGTTTGGTGCAGCCATAGCAGAGCTTATGTTCCTTGACAAAGTCTTGTCGCTCCTCCAAAGTTTTTGCAATGAACTTGGGGCATGCATGCAGCCTGTGCTGGCTGTCTTCACAGAAGATACAAGGGGGCCTTTCCTTTCCTTTGGCTGGCCTTTGACTGTCACCGTCAGCCTCAGTTTGAGTGTTCAGAACGCTTGCCTTGTTCCTCTTAGGATCCCTGTTGCCTTGTTTTGTAGTGCTAGACTCGGAGCTGCGGAGGGCATAAGCTGAAGTAATCGGATTGCAAGCAATCTCTGCCTCCATGGCCATAAAGGTGGCAAAGTCTTTGAAGCTGGGGAATTCTTTATTTTTTCTCAAGGCTTCCGTAGCTTTCCTGTTCCAATGAGATGCAGTACACTCCGGTAGTTTGTATACTAGCCTCTTATTCTCTTCACAGTCGTTCAGTATTTCAAGGCTCTTTACATGTGTCATTGCGTCTTGACAGGCGTTTAGGAAGTCTGCAAAATCTCTTAATCCCTCTGCATCTCTTTCTTGGATTTTCGGCCAACCTGCGAGCTTGTCTCTGAAGGCTCTCTGTATAATGAAGGTCTGGCCATATCTATCATCCAGCTTGTTCCACGCGTCCCTGTAAGCCTCACTGTCATTTCTATAGAAAGTTCCTTCGAGTGTCTTACGAGCTGGGCCACCTACATATTTTCTCAAATAATACAGTTTGTCAGCAGAGGAGATGGCTTTGGTGTCAATGAGTGACATGAAAGAGGTTTTCCACTCAATGAAATGGATAGGGTCGCCATTAAAAACAGATGACTCTGGTACTGGAAGTCTATTTAAAGCCATACTGTCTTGAAGGACTCGGGCGAGGGATGACACGTTTGTATCAGGTAGTGATACTGCAACATTGGGGGGTTGATTATCAAGGGCAGGGGAGCTGCGACGATTTTCTTCTGAACTGTTAGAGGAAGAGACACTGCCTTCTTGTGATGCTTCTTGGTTGTAGACCTGCAGTCTGGCCCGAGCAGCCTTTAAATCCCTTTCTGCCTGGAGGCGTTCAAGTCTGCATTTTTCCACTTCCATTTGTCTTTGTTGCTCCGCTATTTTCTCCCTTTGTTTCTCTTCCTCCAGCAACCCTTCAAACTTAACTTCTCTAGCAGCAAGCTCTGCTGCAGCTTCTACCCGTTTAACAGATAGAATGGTGCTTTCATGGCTGCGGACTGACTTTGTTTCTCGAGAAACAGTGGATCCATAAATGGAGCGTGCGTAGCTGCTCTTAAGTAGCTCTTTAAGACGACATTGTACTTGTTGTGCATCATAGTCTCCATCGACACCTGCCATCCTCTCGTAGGCAACTTTCATAATGTCTGCTGTAACAGCCTCACAGCTATCAACGCGACGTCTTAATTCTGGAGACGGTGTGATGTGACTTCTTATTTCAAGGTAAGTGCTCAGCACAGCCTCTTTATCCTTCTCCAAACAGTCCATCAGGGATGCCAATTCACTTTCACTGATATCTGACTTAAGCTGCTCTCTTGACTCGCGGGCTCGGGTCTTCCATTTTTCATATGTTGAGATTAACCTTTTTTCCCTTTTTCTTTCCTCTTCTTGTTGCATTTCAAGCATTTTGGGGGTTGGGTTTCTTTGTCGGGCTGAGCGTCGAAGTTCACCTTGTAAGCTATTCAGTGTTTCTTCCTTGCCTTTAATTTCTTTCTCCAGATGTTCTATCTCAGCAGTTTCAAGAGTATTTTCAAGAGATACTTTAAGCTTTCTGATTTTAGTATGCAGGCTTGCTATTTGATTCTCTAGTTCTGATTGTGGAGGGAGGTTTTCTGTTTCCTTCACATTTATTTCCTCCATAATAATGAACTAGATGAGCTGATTAACTTAATGAACTGTGTGTTTACTATAGCTTATAGACTACAATAATGGAGGAGAAAAGAATCCTTATTATTTACACCAAAACTGAGATAAGAGCAGATAATCTTAATATCGCTTAAAGGAAAATATAGAACTTAAATTAACTGAAATATAAGCAGCCAACTGTTAATACAGCTCAGGTCAGCAGCATATCAAATTCTTTTGCCAATGAAATCAAATTACCCTTTAGACCATACTGTTATGCTTTAACCCAAACCTTTTTACAGTGAAGGTAAGGATGATCAGGAAATAAACAGTGGCAATGATAACAGTAAATACAATAAACAAGACCACTTCAGTTGTGATTACTTTGTATTACTTCAGTAAATGTCCTTTGTAGTTGGTGTATTTTCCTTTTCTTCTTTAAAGGGACTTGAGGCAAGATTAAGAAACGAAACTCGCGACTGCCGCGATTGTCGCTTCAGGTAACTGCAGCCACGAGCCAAGCCGTCACGGGAGCGTGCACAAACTGAAGCTATGATGCTGTTTACTCACCTTTCTCTCCGTAGTTATACTTTGTAGTGGTCTTTCAGTTGATCTGGATCGTTTGCTGACGGCAGAATAATCCATAACAATCGCTTACAGTGTTTGAATTTACCGCAACCGGCTTCGTCCTATATCAAAACAGCGGATGTAGCGTCATGTGACGTCACGTCCGCATTGCAGAGCTGAAAAAACTATAATGTTTACTAAGCTTTTTCTTCGTAGTTACAATTTTTAGTGGTCTTTCAGTTGATCTAGATCGTATTCTGACGGCAGAATAATCCATAACTATCGCTTACAGTGTTTTTATTTACCGTGACCGTCTTTTTCCTGCATCAAAACTGCGGATATAGGTCATTTGACGTCACGTCCACAGGGCAGCGCGGGAAATTCGGACACCGAATTGCAGCGCATTTTGCAGCACACAGCCTGTTCAAGGCAACAGAGAGAAACATGGGTGGAAACGTTATTTTTGGTATTTAGCGCTTCATCACCCATTAGTATGAAAAAAAGGGACATTCATGTTTGGTTTTTTTCAAATTCCTGCCTCAAGTCCCTTTAAACGTTAATGATGAGAATCAATGTTCTTATTGAAGTTGAATTGTTCCCTTTCAGTTAGAATGAATGTTCCATACCTTGTCTGACCGTCACATCAAACCATTAAGCCAGCTGCATGATGACTGTAAAGTCCCGTTAAGAAGTTGAGAAGACCCGTAGAATGGTGCAGAGTTGCTCGATGAAGTGTCCCTTGTCAACACCGGATGAGCAGCAACACAGCTCCGTGACTTGTCTTCCTGGCTCCGTGGTGCAGCTTAGCAGCAGGGATGATGCAGGGACTAGCTCTTACTGTAGCATCCTAGCCGGACCTTATTCAGACGAAGTACTCCTTATGAGAACTAATGTACTATGGTGTGGGTATTCCAACCCATTTATTGACAGACAGACACCATAGACAACGTAAGAGCTGAAACACAATAAAACATTAATCAGCTGAGACATATTTTTAGCTTTCTATACCATAACAAAGCATGGGACATGCTAGGTTTTAGCTCCCGCTAGCATTAGCTTGTTAGCTAGCTCCGAAAACGTGCTCACACAAGGAAATAAACCCATAAATATTACAAAAATAAATTACACACATGCTCCACATTCATACCTGTTCGCCTTCCAGCTAGGTACTATTAAGAACAGGAAGGATTGAGAACGGATTCTCATGGATATGAACCTTTCAGCATCAACATCCTGACGGCGTTTTACTTCCGCTGAGAGCAACTGAGCATGCTCCGGAGAGAGCAGGAAAAGGAAACCATACAACTGTCTTCAAAATAAAAGTTGTGTGAACCTTTTAAGGCGAAATATATCAAAGATTAATATAAAAGTACACAACAGAAAAATTTTTACCAAATTTGGCAAATACCTTATAAAAAACAAGAAGGTGTAATAATATTAAACATTTGTTAAACTGGGTCATTTACAGTCACAGTGAACCAGCAGGAGAAGAAGACTCTGTGTTGGGATTTCAGTAGCAGCTGCAGGGATAGCTGACCTGATGATCCACATGTTTTATCCAGTCATCATCATCATCTCTAGAAAACTACAAGACTGTTGTACTCTCCACAGTACTAGTATGTGACTGACAGAAGCATGAGTCAGGATCCAGATCTCCTTCCTCTGAGACACTGCAGAATGAAACACTGATCAGTTTTTCTGATCAAATATATCAACCTGCTACAATTTTTTTTTATCAATCTTTATTTAGTTATTTTAGTTATCTCAGTAAACAATACATTCCAAGGCAATATGGAATATGAAAAAACAAAAACACAAAACAAAAAAGACAAACCGAAGCATAACACCATAACAGAGCCTGTATATAATTATGGAACATCCAGTCTCTCCTTATATTTCAACCATTTGCCCCATCTTTTTACAAATAGGTCTTCTTTCACTTTTAACCTGTGTGTCAGTTGTTCCATTGTCAATATGTCGTCTATAATTGACATCTATTGTTTGTTGCTAGGGGTGTCAGATTTAAGCCAGTTTTTAGTAATGGCCCTCTTCCCAGCCACCAGGAGAATCTTAATCAGGTATTGGTCTCCTGCATGTACTGATCCATCCAAATGTCCGAGGTATAAAACAAGACAAGATTTAGGAATCTCATAACCCAAGACATTGCAGAGAACTGAGTGAACATTCTCCCAGAAGGGCTGTATGTTGGTACATTTCCAGAATATGTGTGTGTGATCTGAATCCATATCATTGCACAGTCTCCAGCATGGTTGGTGAGTGTTCAACTGTTTACTTTTGATTCTAGGTGTGATGAAATATCTAATTAAGTTCTTCCAATTAAATTCTCTCCATGTCAGTGACTGTGTAGTATTTTGGTGTGTTTTCCACAAATCCTGCCACATTCCTTCTGAAATCCCTTCACCCAGCTCCCTTTCCCATTTGACTTTCACATATACTGTTGACTCTTTTTTGGATTCCATTAAACAGCCATATATAACTGATACTGCTTTTGGAATGCTGTCACTATATGCCCGAACCAGTATTTTTATGATAGGGTGAATTCTATCCTCATTTGTTTTAATATTTTTGGTATAGTAATCCCTCAACTGCAGGTATCTGAATAAGTCCTTATTAGTTAGATTATGTGCATTTTTTAGTTCTTGAAAACTTTTAATTTCTCCCTTTTTGATAATTTTGCACATGGCTGTAATTCCTTCTTCTGCCCAAAGTTTAAATGTTTCATCATATTTTCCTGGCACAAATTTATCATCAAATGCAATCGATTTTAATAGTCCAATTTCCTTACCTATTTTTAGTTGTTTCATTATGGAATACCATATATCCAAAGTGCAGGATATCACTGGGTTAGAATTATTTTCCCCTCTTAACCACGCAGAAGATTCTGATTCACCTATATTTGCTTGAATTGGGTTTTTATGTAGAGACATCTCAATATCTTTCCATCGAGCTACATATCGCTCATCACACCAGCAAATTAATTGACGTAGCTGAGCAGCATGAAAATATTCTTTCAAATTTGGGAGTGCCATTCCCCCTTTATCTTTAGATAATTGTAGAGTAGTGTAACGTATTCTGGGTCGTTTACCTCCCCACACAAACCTTGATATGCATTTGTCCCACTTATAGAACTGGGGTCTGTTGCACGAAGCAGGTTTAATGAAAACCCTGAGTTGTTTTACCCCGAAATTCGGGAAACTCTGAGTTTTTCGTAACACAAAGGTAGGTAACTCAACCCAGGGAAAGAGGAGTAACTCTAGCCTGTTGCACGAAGGGGGGTAACTTAAACCCTCGGTCAGTTACCATGGTAACAGACTCTGAAACTAACCTGGTCGGGAGCAGGTTAGTGTGGAGAAACCTTGAGTTTCTTGCTGTCTCCACCCACTTTTAGTCACACTCGCCGTTTCATTTCCTCATTCATTCATTCAGTCAGCGGTGAGTTTTGGCTGCTGCCGTCTTAAATAAAACATGTTAAAAAATAAATCAGAGTCGGTAGGTTACATCCTTATCTTTTGATGAGGATTTCATGGATTAAGATGCTGCATGAAGGGTTAAAAATCCGTGTATCATTCGTTCTTTCTATTTTTAATCCTAAATCAAAAATCGAAAAATGAAATCGTGGTGAAACTATTTTGTTTTTTGTTTTTAATTGTAACACAAAAAAGAAAAATGGCATGTTTTTTTATATTTTGATTTTAGAATCAGATCAAAAATACAGAATGGAATAACGGGACACAAGACTAAATTCGATTTTAATATTTTATTGTTCGGGGGGTTTGGTGACCCGGAAACGAAACGGCTTTGCGCACGGTAGTTGTACTGGTTTACTTTATTACCATGGTGGCAGCTCACCCAAAAGTTTCTTTGTAAAAATGTATACCTGGAAAATCCTGCTTATTTTTTCGGTAGTCATGTCCTCTTCCTTTAGGGCAGAGTCCTAAAGGGGTCCCTGGTCCTCAGGTCCTCAGGGACCCCTGCCCAGTGGCGCGGGAAGGGGGGAGCTGTGGGTCTCTACTGTAAGTCGATTAGTCTCAACGTGTGGTTACCAAGCAAAGATCAGACCATTCTGCAGTAGGAGGGACTGAATGTTTGATTTTTACACAATATTCATTTGTTCTTTAAATATTTCATGTTACAGATCTGTTAGCAGCAGAATAATTTTGTTACTATCAGTGCGGTATAAGGCAAAATGCGCCGGGCAGGCGGGTTTATACCGCAGTCTGCCGGTGAGTCGCGCGCGCTGACCATTCAGCCAAAGAGACGTCTCCAGAGACATGATGAAGGACCCTCAACTGTCACATCATCATCATTGTAGCTTCTTCCACTGATTTACAATATCAGTCTGTCAAGGTGGAAACAGTCTGACAGACATGAACACGCGTCTACCCCCGTGCGTTTGCTCCAGATGCGCTGGCGCTGCTGGAGGATTATTCAGATTACCTCAGGAAAGAATGCGTTTTTAAGAACCATAATGTCCTGAATCATGAACCTGCGACCCCCTGAGGACCAGGGCTGGGAAACCCTGCTTTAAGGCGGATTTCCACCGGCTGCCGTGCGGTGTAGTTCCGACCTCTACAGAGCAGCAGCTCCCACCGCAACCGTGTCAGACACGGCGCGCCTGCGACTGCAGTTCGTGCTACCACCAGATAAATCTGATAAATCACATTTGCAGGATCACATGATAATGATCAGGGGGGCTGGATAAATGTCCAGTGGTGTGTGCGCGCAATAAATGTCCTACATAAAGTCACTTTTCCCTTCATTGTCCAACTTAAACCAGCTGACGCGTTTCATTCATAATATATGATCATTTATTGTCGGCTACAGCTTCACATCTTTACATTTTTAACAATTTACTTACCATGCATAATCTATCCCAATAATTGATCATGCCATCACTTTCTTGCTTTCTTCGCTGAATACTCAGTCTTTATAATCCAGTTTGAATGAAGGCTTATTACATTTCTAACGAATAGGCTATAGTGCAAACCTGCACAGTCCGTTATGTGCACAAATAATTTTTTAATAAGGTTAGTCTCAACTTTAAAAAGCTTCGCTTACCCGATGCCACCGTTACAGGAAGAGTTAAAATCCTGAGTGCAATCTCACAGTTCCTTCAATCTGTGTGAGCTAGCAAATTATTTTCAAATCACACATCAAAGTTGGAGATCTTGATTAGTCTTTTTCCTATATGTAAATCCACCGTGATTGTATTTTTTTAGTTGTCTTATGTGACCAACACAGAAAGACGAAAATCGAATGTGATTAATGTATTTATTAAAAAGAAAAAAAAAGCACACAGACAGCAGTAATGCGGGCGCGAGGTCCATATGCAGGTCGCACAGTCCATGCTTGACTTCTAACTCTCCATGGCTGATAGGACTTGAGGCTCCCAGCTGCTGGTCAGATTGCGGATGGCTGGAATGTTTGCTAACGCCTTACAAAACTTCTGGGTCACCAAACCCCCGAACAATAAAATATTAAAATCGAATTTAGTTCTTTGTCCCGTTATTCCATTCTGTATTTTTTTTTTATCTTATTCTAAAATTAAAATATAAAAAACATGCCATTTTTCTTTTTCGTGTTATAATTAAAAACAAAAAACAAAATAGTTTCACTACGATTTCATTTTTTGATTTTTGATTTAGGATTAAATATAGAAAGAACGAATGATACACGGATTGTTAAATATTCAGAGATCATTATCAGACCACGGATAGAAGTTTAATTTCCCGACAGTTGTCATTTCTGACGTTACAGTTACACATCACGGTCAGTATCTTCATACACGAGCTGATCCGTCCGTACATTTTATTACCAGCCATACGTGATAGTTGGAGGTCCTGTCTCTCCGTTTACAAGAGACGGTTTAATCTGATCATTTGACCATCCAGCTGTCTCTGTTTCTGGCTGAATGGATAAAGCGTTCGTTTGACACGCAGACAACAGCGGTACAATTCTTGTTGTGGCTTTTTTTTATGTTGCCATACGCTTTTCTCTCGAAGCATATTGTCTATTACCCTGCATTTTTTCGCAAATAGATTTTTTTTTCTTTCATTGTAGACGCAGGGCATTTGAGAAATGCGACGGTTATATTTAATCTTAATGCTGCCGACAAGAGCGCTTCTCCCTGAGGGTTTCACCCAAGTTAAATAAACAAAAAGACTGTGGTAAAAGTACAAAGCTGGATTCGAACATCCCCCCCTCGCCAAGTGGCAGGCAAGCGCGCAGACCATTAGACCAACCAGATATTAATATTCAGTCACCTGGAACCATAGTGAAATTATACGAGACTGTCGCGTTACCATTCAACAGTTCTACTCTATAACATCGTTGTGATTGTAAAGGACAGCATTTAAACTTAAATCTTCTCCCACGCCGTCTTTCTTTCTTTCTTTTTTTATTTTTTTGCTTGCAGCAGCGGCAGCAGTTTAAACTCGCCATATGGATCACCGCGAGCCTACGTCACAACCCGGAATTCACGTGACCACGAAGCTGGTCCCGGTGAAAATATGCTTCGTATTTGAACGGCGTCTGATGGACTATGAGCCTTAAAAACTGCTTTTGCACTCTTTTAAATTTTTTTTCTCCGCCGGTCTGTCTTTGAAATATTATAGAAATGACGTCCAGTTATACTGAAAGTCTTACTGTCGACGCTAGAAGAAGATACGAAGCTAAACTAGTATCTGTTGGACTAAGTGATGCCATCTTCTGCTGCTACAGCCTGGTTAGACGAACCTACCTGTACATAACAGCCTGATGATCAGTTTCCCGATCTCATGATGTATTTGGTTTCATCAGGTAAGCCCCGTGTTCAAGCCATTTATTTTTTTATAGAATATAAATTTTCCCGGGATTTTTAAGAAATGGTGGTATTTCTTTGATGTACTTCTCAGGAGTTTACTCTTATTGATAAAGCTATAAATTACCGGCAGTCTTATCTGTATGTAACTGGTTATGACTGTGCATGTTTATAACGCTGCAAATGCCTTTCTGCTGCTTTTTATGCTTTTATTGGGATGTGGGATCATTGATGGCAGTAATCTGGATGAACGTAATCGTTAACAGTCCTGAGGAGACGGGAACAGCGGGCGGCGCTGTGATTCTGTACATCCACTGATTTAATGGTGTTTTCTATCATCTGTACAAAAACAACTACAGGGTTTAAAAAGTGAGACCACATTATATGCTTTTTTATCAGTCACAAAGTGATCGGAACATATTGTTAGATGTTTCCATGGTTTCCAGCGTGAACTGTCAGCGTTTATGGGCTTGATAGCAGCTAGCCACTTAGCATGTTGTTCGGGACTTTTTCTGTTGTTTTGGGAACTGGAACAAACATATTCTCTTGTCCGTGTGATAGATATGTTTATGGCAGCCATACACAGTGGGACTTCTTGGTATTTCCAAAGTAGAATAAACGAAGATTGACGAGTAATGAAGCAGGTAATTCAGTGGCTCCCCTATGCAACGAAGCGGTGTTTTCACCTGTAACCTAACCGGATGTGACGAATTTGGCGAAAATTCCCGGATGTTCGCGGTGATCCATAGGTTATATCTCCATTCAATGGCGAGCGCAGCCCCGCCCTCGCGTCTACGTTACCATGGTGACTCGTCGAATCGGTGCTCAATTGATGGCTTTTTATCTTGGTAGTGCCGGGTTAAAACCCCGGGTCGAACTACTCTGAGTTGATTAAACCAACTCAAATCAGCTGTTATGGGACTGAAAACTCAGAGTTTCCAATCTCCGAGTAGGTCAACTCAGAGTTCAGAGTTACTCTCGGAGTTTGTTGAACCTGCTTCGTGCAACAGACCCCTGCTCTTTTGATATGTGTACTGGTAGAGATAGAAACACATAGAGCAAACGTGGCAAGATGTTCATTTTTACCACATTTATCCTACCAGTTAATCCCATCGGGTAAGTACTCCATCTCTCAATATCTTCCCTTATGTTTTTGTCAATGTATAAATAGTTACTTTTATATAATTTGGAAAGATCTCTAGTTATGTTTATGCCCAAATACTTAACTGATTTTGCTGCCCAGTTTATACCCCATTCCCTGAGTTCTCGACTTGGTGAGCAATTAAACATGAGAGTTTGAGTTTTAAGTATATTTACTTTGTAACCTGAATATAAACCAAATCTTTCCAGAGTTTGTGTCAGATGCTTAAATGAATTAACTGGGTTTTTTAAGTATATTATAATATCATCAGCAAACAGACCTACTACATGATTTTGTTTATTTATATCTATACCTTTTATTGAGGGGTCCTGTCTCACCATCTGGGCCAATGGCTCAATGTATAGGGAAAACAGTGTTGGACTAAGGCAACAGCCCTGTCTGGTTCCTCTTTCCAGAATGAATCTTCCTGACAAAGAGCCATTGACCTTTACCCTAGCTGTAGGTTTGTTATAGATAGACCTGGTGCATTGAATTGATTTAGTATTAAATCCAAATTTTTCCAAAGTTAAATATAAAAATTCCCAATTTACTCTATCAAATGCTTTTTCTGCATCTAAGCTAATCAATATGGAATGCCATTTTATTCATAATTAAATAAATAAATACCAAAATAAATAGGTTTTCCACAATATAAATATATATAAAATGCACAAAATAATTGTTTCCATATGTATTTATTTAGTCAGTTCTATGTTTAGTTATATATTTATTTATTAAGTTATTTATTTATCTATTAGGTTAGTTACTCATTTATTTAGTTATATATTTATTATGTTATTTATTAATTTATTAATAAAGTTATTTATTTAGTCTTATATTTATCTATTTAGTTTTAAGTCATTTATTTATTTATTTATATATCAAGTTATTTATTAAGTTATTTATTTAGTTATTAATAAAGTTATTTATTTAGTTATTCATTAAGTTATTCATATATTTATCAAGTTATCTATTTTGTTATTCATTAAGTTATTCATTTATTTATATATTAAGTTATTTATATAGTGAAACTTTTATTTTGTGCTCACACATATTTTGGGAGGCTTTTATTTTGCACCAAGACTTTGTGCTGCTTCTTTTTGCGTTTCTTTCTTTCGCATCCTAATAGACCTTTTTCACACTTCCTTGTTTTTTGACCGGAAATACTTAACGGGCGAGGATCTTTGCTTCCGACGACAGTGTCTTAAGCTGGAAAGTCAAGTCATTGCAGCGCACCAGGCTGTTTTTCTTTTGCTCTGAAGCAGTCCAACATCCATTTCCAGGACTTTTCAACATCCATCGATGATAGACATTAATAGGGACGTAAAAACCGAAGCGTCATTAAACGCCGAGTCATTTTGACATGACTGCCGTGAGCACAGACTGTTATACTGAATGCAACCGCATCGATCCCTGCTGGAAACATTTGATACGGTCAGAGAGCAAAAATAAAATAAAATAAATACAATAAAATGATGTCCTTAACTCTTGCCTCAGTCCTGAGTTACTGTTTTCATCCATCAGTGTTAAAGCAGAAGAAAAGAGTTTTTATATTTTTGTCCTTGCATGCATGGAGATAGTTAAACTGTGTTGTGTGAAGTCGTGGCTGCTGTCATCTGTGGATCTTCATGGTGGACTGTGTTGAACAGCAGCGCATGATGCTGCTTTGTAGCCGTGGATTAATGTTCTCACGTATGTTATGAGAGGCTGAGACGAGGCAGTTCGGGTCCAGCGATCTTTTACTGGACTCGAACTGCCTCGTCTCAGCCTCTCATGATAACATACGTGAAAACACTGGTAACCCACAGCTGTACTAGAATAATACATGTATGTTACTCAAAGCTACAACAGAAGCATGTTAAATAAAAGCCACCAAACATACAGAATATTATTTAATTTTATTTCAAACTCAGAATGAACCACGATCTCCTGCGATCTTGCAGTTTAACACGTTACAACGATATTCTACCATCTGTGATCCTTATTTTGTTCACGATCATTTAAAAACAATAATTTTGAAATCAGAGTGATCAGGGAAGTTTGACCAAACCTATATAATCTTTAAAAAGAAAAAAAAGCATTATTTCAGCAGAGGCGATAATTTAGGAATTATACGTTAATTTGCGGACATTATGCACGTACTGGATGCATTAATAACACCTGCATGGTCACGCTTTATTTTATGTCAATGTTATCAGAGCGGCTCTGCAAATTTCATTCTAATCTGATGCTTTCTTATGTCAGAAATGATTAATGATCGCGAGGTAAACCTCCTCTATAAACATTCGGTTTCGGACGTGATTGAATTACATTTAAAGCTTGGTATTAACAAACTCCGTCTCTTTAAAATCCCGGGAGCAGCTCAACACATACAGATGACAAAACAATGCATCGTTGGTTACATGATCGAAACAATGCAGGCAAAACTTCTGGTTCTTAAGATCGAGGCAGAGTCTAGTAAACGGGCTCAAATGTAAAATCCAGAGTGGAAACATGATCCATTTTTGACGTTTGACTGAAGTCTGGCCCTCACAGGAAGACCGGATTCTCGCCCGTTACGTACTTCCGGTTTTTGTGAAAAAGGTCTATATTCAAATTTAGGGGCGGGGTTGTGGAGTGATGCAGCTGACGGCCTATGACAGGCTATGGCTACGGCTCCACGCGTCTGTACGTCACACTGGTGGATAGACGGCGGCAGTGATGGGCGGAACTGCCGGTGCTTACAGGAAGTAGCAGTTTAGTCGTGAAAAGGCTGGAACAGATCGCGGAGAATCGTGTTTACGTTTGCATCTGGATAAAGCTAAAGGATAAAGAAACAAGATGTCCTGGAGTTCAGGGGCATCATGTGTCTTGCTGGCTGCAGCAAGATGAACAATTGAAGTTACAACTGTGCTTACAAAACAATAAAAAAGTAAAGGATAAATACTGACTAAGATTTAACTTCGTTAGCTTGGATTACCAGCAGGCAAATATACAGTCGTCCTCAAAATTATTTATACCCTCCAATTAAAGAAAAAGGCTATATTCACAATAGTAATTCAAATATCAACAAACTAAGTAAACAAATAATGAATTTTTTAAAAATCATAAAATTATCATTAAGTTAAGGAAAATATTGATTTTGAATTATGGTTGAAAATATCATTTAAAATAAACAAACAAAACTGTTCCAGACACATCAGAGCACTTTTCTCATGAACAGTGGACCAAAATACCCGTAAGCAGGTGTAGAAGTCTTTTTGAACATTACAGAAAACACCTGATGACAGTGATTGTCTCAGTGTCGCTCAACAACATTTTAGCTTCGGAGCCCCATCATGCTTGTTTACTTGTTTTATATCTTGTGTGATTGTTTTTAATATTTCTGTCAAACCACAATTAAAAATCAACATAATTTTCATATAATTTTTATTTATCATTACTTTTGTCAATTTCAACTTATTTCACTTAATTTTTTCCTTCTTTAATTGGCGGGTATGGATATTTTGAGGACAACTGTAGATGCAGATATTTTCTAAGAATATAAGAATTGAAATTCATAAAATATTCTGACAATGGTGCTAATATAATGATTTGTATGATAAATGTTAATAAAAATAATTTGCCTACATTTGAAGTATATGAAAGTAAAACAAGCACAGCCAATTTGATGGAGATGAATTAACATTAGCCGTATCCATATAACAGGTGCTGTGCTTAAGTTTTCTCTGACAAGCAGCAGCACAGACGGAGCAGGTTCATTTAGGACAGGCACAGATGCGCCAGCTTTATCATCCAATGCAGGCACATCCACAGATGTGCAATATATATATTTTTATGTTTAAAGCACTGGGTGTCATGTGCAACTATTGCAAGTTTTTGCTGTTCCGTTAGGAGGGCCCCTTACCAGAATTTTGCCTAGGGCCCCTTGAAGGTCCAAACCGGCTCTGACATGTAGGTTACACCAACACACGGGCAAATATGTCACACATCATCTTCTTAATTTGGATTCGTTTTATTCAAAGACACTGGACTTACTGTGTATCCATTCCTTTCCTCGTGCCACTTTTTCATTCCCTCATATTATCCACGACCACCCAATCCCCCAATAATAATAATTATGATGATTTTAACAAAATAACGATAATAATAAAAGTACAATGCATTTATATGTGCCTTTCAGACCCTCAACGCATATACATAAACAATAAGAAGGAATAAAATAATAAAAGGAAGTGAGAATCCAGTGTAGATGTGAATTTAATCAAACAGCTCCTGCGGAAGGACAGCAGTGATGGGGAGGTTGAGGCCATATTACGAATTTGGCCTCCCCAAGGCACATATAAATGCATTGTACTGTTATTATTATCGTTATTTTTGTTATAATCATCATAATTATTATTGTTGAGGGTTTGGGTGGTCGTGGATAATATGAGGGAATGAAAAGGTGGCACGAGGAAAGGAATGGATACACAGTAAGTCCAGTGTCTTTGAATAAAACGAATCCAAATTAAAAAGAGGATTTGTGACATATTTGCCCGTGTGTTGGTGTAACCTACATGTAAGCTTGTTGTGAACATCAGATTATTGCAGAATGAAACACCGGCTGTTCATAATAATCTTGTAACCTGTTAAAAACACCAAAATGGATTTATTGCTGGGAGCATCACATGGAAGTCCCGTCAGAAAACCGGAGCCTCCGTCAGTGAGAGGTTAAACCGATCAGGACCAGGTTCTGTCTGCGGTGGATGCAGGACTCCAGGACCAGGTTCTGTCTGCGGTGGATGCAGGACTCCAGGACCAGAATCTATTTCTTCCAGCCGGGTTGCTGCAGAGAGCCAAAGTGGAACGAGCCCAGAACCTCCACAGCAGTAAAGCAGGTTGTGGAAGAAGACCTGTCCTGTGTTCCCTGCAGAGCTCCCGTCCCGTTGTGACATGCTAGGCGCTAACTACGTAACGACCGGTAATAGAAAAAAATCCATGAGGGACTTCATGATCTGAATGTCCAACCATGGACACATGATGCCCCTGAACTCCAGGACATCTCGTTTCTTTATCCTTTAGCTTTATCCAGATGCAAACGTAAACACGATTCTCCGCGATCTGTTCCAGCCTTTTCACGACTAAACTGCTACTTCCTGTGAGCACTGGCAGTTCCGCCCATCACTGCCGCCGTCCATCCACCAGTGTGACGTACAGACGCGTGGAGCCGTAGCCATAGCCTGTCATAGGCCGTCAGCTGCATCACTCCACAACCCCGCCCCTGAATTTGAATATTAGGATGCGAAATAAAGAAACGCAAAAAGAAGCAGCACAAAGTCTTGGTGCAAAATAAAAGCCTCCCAAAATATGTGTGAGCACAAAATAAAAGTTTCACTATATAAATAACTTAATATATAAATAAATGAATAACTTAATGAATAACAAAATAGATAACTTAATAAATATATAAATAACTTAATGAATAACTAAATAAACGGCTATGTATTGTTTATTCTATCTATTACTGTTATTTTAGTTATTTTTATATTTTTTCTTTTTGTTATTTTTTTTTGGTTGTTTATAATTATTGTTGGTGTATTTTTTTTAGTTATATCTATTTTTATTTTGATTCTATTTTTTTTTTTTTTTTTTATTTTTTTTTTATTTTTTTTTGATTGATTTCATTGACTCTGATATTTATTTGATTTATTTAAATTTATCCTTTCCTACCTATCCTTCGTTATTCCCTTATTTTTATATTTTTTCTTTTTTATTTATCTTTTTTTCCTTTATTCTTTCTTTCTTCTTTGCCCCCTCCTTGTATTCCTTATTCCTGATATTTTTTTATTCTTTTCTTTTTTTTTTTTTTTTTTTTTTTTTTTTCCCTTCCTTTTTATTTATTCTTTTATATTTCTCTTTTTTTTTTCTTTTTTTTTTTCTTTTTTTTTTTTTATTCTCCCTCTTATATTCTTTTATCTTAAATATTCCTTTTTTTTTTTTTCATTTTTTTTTCTTCTTTTTCTTCTTTTTTTTTTTCCCCTCCTTTTTTGCTTGTTTTATTATTAGTTTTTTTTTTTTTTTTTTTTTTTTTTTTTTATTCTTTTTTTTTTTTTTTTTCCCTTTTCTTTAGTTTCCTTTTTTATCTTTTTTTTTTTTCTTTTATTTTTTTCCTTTTTTTTTTTTTTTTTTTCTTTTTTTTCCTTTTTGTTTTTTTATTTTTTCTCTTTTTTATATTCTTTTTCTTTTTTCTTTTATTTTTTTTTTTTTTTCTCTTTTTTTTTCCTTTTTTTTTCTTTTTCTTTTCTTCTTATTATTTTTTTTTATATTTTCTTTTTATTTCTTTTTTATATTTTCTTTTTTTCATTTCTCTATTTGTGTTATTTTTTTCCTTTTTATAATGACAATTTTATGTTGGGAGGGAGTATGAGGCAGGAATTATGATTATTATTGGTTAGGATGACTGGGATATTAAAAGATTGTAAGAGGTGAGATGGAGGAGGGATTATCTGATTGAGTATAATGAAAGGTAGGTTATTTTAGGTTTGTTTATATATAACACATATAAAGACATGTTAATGAGAGAGACTTTAAAGAGAGATGATAAGAGGTGGTAGGTGTTGGGGGGGTTATGGAGTAGATTTTAATGATTGTTGGTTTAGGGTTACAGGAGGGATTATGTAGAGAATTGAATTTTTTTTTTGAAGAGGGTGATTTAGATATATTAAAGTGTATTGTTGTTGTGGTTTGATGTTCAGGAGCATGATGAAGAGTAGTTGATTGAGGCTGGGATGAGAGTATGATGAGGAGGTGGAGAGGAGAGGGGTTGGGTTGATAGAAAGGAGATAGAAGAAGGAGATGGAGGAGGGGGGGGGGGATGAGAGAGGATGATGATGAGGGAAGATGTGGAGAGGAGGGGGGATAAAGAGATGATGAAGAGGAGGGGGGATGATGGAGGACCCAGGGAGGAGGATTGATGAATGAGGAGGGGGATTTTTGGAGGACTAGGGAGAGGGATGATGAGGAGGGGGGGGGGGGGATGTGGGGGGGAGGTAGGAGGGTGGGATGAGGGGGGGGGGGGGGGGGGATTGATTAGGAGGGAGAGAGAGTGATTAGGGAGGAGGGTGAGTGATTGATTAGGAGGGAGAGAGAGTGATTGAGGAGGAGGAAGGAGGATGTTTTAGGGAAGGAGGGATGATGATTAAGAGGGGGGAGGGATGTTGAGGACTGGGAGGGAGATGTTGGAGGAGGAGAGAAGGTTGATGAAGAGAAGAGAGGTTGAGGATTGGTGAAACTTTTAGTTGTTGAGAGGTCTTTTTATTGTTATGCTTATGCTTCTTCTTTCTTTTTTTTTTTTATATGTTTTTTTTGGAAATTTTTCAGGAGATATTTTATTTTTTTATTACTCTTTCTTTTTGTTAGATTTTTATTATATTTTTTTTATTTTTTATTCTTTTTTTTTTGTTATGAAACTCCCACCTTCTAATTTATATAAATTTTTTTTTTCTTTTTTTTCTTAGTTTTGACTTTGATTTTTTTTTTTTTTTTTTTAGTTTTTTATTTTATTATTTTTTCTTTCTTCTTTCTTTTCTCCCTTATTTATTTGTAATTGGTTATTTTTTTTTTTTTTCCAGTTCATTCTTCTTTTTTTTCCTGTTTCTCTTCCCCTTTTTTTTCTTTTTTTTTTTTTTTTTTTTTGATTTATCTTTTTTATTTTTTTCCTGAAATTTTTTCCTAATTATTTTTCATTTTTTTTGTTTTTTCCGTTGAAGATATAAGCTGAAAATATAGATTCTAGTTTTCACTCCTAGAGTATTTAAATTTTATTTTTTCTCTGAAATTATTTGAAGATATACCTATTGAGCTAAGGATTTAAGTTAGAGGAGATTCTTAGTAGTAAAATTTTTTATATTAAATTTTTAATTCTATTATTTTTTATAATTAAATTTAAATTTTTTTTTAATTTTTTTTCTTTTCATTTTTATGTTTTTTTTCTGTTAAAACTTCCTTTCTTTAAAAGTTTTTTTTTTTTGATTTATTTTATTAGAATTTTTATTTTTATATTAATTTCTAACTTTTTATTTTATTTCATTTCCTCCACCCAACTTTTTTTTTATAATTTAATCTAGATATCAAACAATAATATATAAGAAAGAGAAACAGGAAACAATTTTATTTCAGATCCCTTACTTTATTAATAACTAAATAAATAACTTAAAAAAACTTGATAAATAAATAAATAAATAAATGACTTAAAACTAAATAGATAAATATAAGACTAAATAAATAACTTTATTAATAAATAAATAAATAACATAATAAATAAATATATAACTAAATAAATGAATAACTAACCTAATAGATAAATAAATAACTTAATAAATAAATATATAACTAAACATAGAACTGACTAAATAAATAAATATGGAAATAATTATTTTGTGCATTTTATATATATCTATATTGTGGAACACCTATTTATTTTGGTATTTATTTATTTATTTAATTATGAATAAAATGGCATTCCATAAATCAAAGCTGCTGGTATAGTGTCTTCGTGTATTTTATGGATAATATGTAATGTTCTTCTAATATTATCTTGCATTTGTCTATCCCTAACAAACCCGCATTGGTCCTCATCGATCAGGTCTGGTACAAATGTTTGGAGTCTCTTTGATATAATTGAAGTGTAGAGTTTGTAGTCCACGTTTAATACTGATATCGGTCTATAATTTTGACAGTATTCCTTGTCTTTTAGGGGTTTGGGGAGAACTGTAATGATTGCTTCGGTCCAGGAGGGGGGATTCTGTCATCACTCATAACCCAATGGGCTATATGCCCAGTTCCACTACTTCCTGAATTTCAGACAGCACCTTTGCTTCCTGTCTGTTGTGACTGGACGAACTGATTAACCCAGGTGTGTCTGACCTCAGAAACTGGCCAGACACACCTGGAGTAATTAGTTCAACCAGTAATGAAAGACAAGAAGCAAAGGTGCTGTCTGAAGTTCAGGAAGTAGTGGAACTGGGCATATAGCCCATTGAAAGTTCTGTGGAGTAGAGGTGTTAGTTCTTCACTGAACTTTTTATACCATTCGGAGGTAAATCCATCGCTACCAGGTGCCTTGTTGGATTTTAATTTGCCAATTGCTTCCCGAATTTCACTGATTGTTATTTTTGCCGTTACCTATTCATTTTGTTTTGTGCCTATTGAAGGGAGGTCCAGGGAGTCAAGGAACATTTTAATGTTTTCCTGATTCGAAGCCGATGACTCAGTGTAGAGTTCTTTGTAATATTCTCTAAAAATATTTTCAATTTCTTCTGGTTTATATTTGAGTTGATTTGTTTTTGGGTCATAAATTTTGTTGACTGTGGTTTCTGCTTGTTGTTTCCGTAAACGTCTCGCCAACAGTTTAATTGCTTTCGGGCCTGATTCATAATAGTTTTGTTTCAAATATCTTGCTTTTGTTTCTACTTCGTGTTTTAGTAAGTTGTTAATTTCCCTTCTCACCTCATTCATTCGTTTATTAATGTTTGGGTCAACTTTTCTGTTTCCCTTGTGTTTCTGTTCTAAATGTCTCAATTCCTCTATATAAATTTTATATTGTTTTATTCTTTCTCTTTTGAGGTAACTTGTAATTGCAATCAGTTTACCTCTTATCACTGCTTTTAAGAAATCCCACAATATTGCTGGATTTGTTTCCTCATTGTCATTTTCCTCCAAGTGAGTCCGTATTTCCGCCCTAATTTGCTCAACAACTGATTTATTGTTTAATATCCCCTCATTCAGCCTCCATAATGTATTTTTTTGTCTACAGTTAACCTGCTACAATTTACAGTAAACTGTTTATAATGAGTTCAGACTCAGGACTTTGAACAAGACTGAAGTGAACATGATCATGATTGTAGATGCTGACTGCAAAGTTCACATTCATTTATTCACTCATCATCTTAAGCCTGGGATACACTGTGCAATTTTTTCAATCGTTGCTCGCAGCTCCAACTCAAATTGTGTGAATCAGTTGCAGAGTTCAAAAGTTCACAGCTTGCGATTTCTGTCCTCATACTGTACGAACCAACGCTCGGATGTGAGCTGACTACTCAGACTGTGCATCCTCAAAGACACGTTGGGGTCTTGAACAATCCCGACATGCAACGCAGTGAATACAGCTGGTAGAAGAAGAAGAAAATGGAGGAGAAGAAGAAGAAGACGACAATAACAGCAGCAACAACAGCAGCAGCAACTTTATGCTAACACCAAAAAAACTGAGCTGCCTTGGCGATTTGCGCTCTTCTTTGTGAAGAATTCACCAAAAATAAAAGGTGACGATGTCGCGTGTGGACGAGGAATTGGCTGAGCAGACGTGAGCTGTACAGTCTGTTTGTTTTGCAACAAGATCTCCATCCAATGCTGCCTCTGGATCACTTCAGTTTTTGGTTTGCGCATGTGAAATGTGAAAATCTCTGAGGAAAGAGTTCTCAGTCTGGTCGTGGCGCCGCTTCAACATGCGATTCACTCACGTGCCGCGACCAAAATATCAAACAGGTTTGATTTTCTTGCGACTCACGATTTCTGATCGTGAGCTCGTCGTGAGGTGCCAGTCGCCTCTCGTGACCCCCTACTATACTCCACGACACACGATTTGGCCAAGAGTCGCCCCGATCGCCAAACGTGTCGCACGACTGGAAAATCGGCTCAAAAACTGCCAAAAATCGCACAGTGTATGCCGGGCTTTATGATACAAACTAAAACCTGCTGCTGTAAAGACACATAACTCTTAAAAACAACAGCCAGCAGTGGAAAAGACAAATTATCATAGAAACTTAACAGAAACAAGACACAGGGATGCAACCCTGTGATTTTATTTACAGAATAAAAACTGTTTTAATAATTCAGAGGTGGAAACATGAAACTGACATGATGGACAGATTCAAACAACTGATTTAATAAGAGAGTGAAAATCATTCAGAGGAAGTGATCAATCATTTATCATGAGAATGTCAGCAGATCACAATTCTACAAATCTGGAATCCAGAAAAGATGATGAAGGTTTGTGTCTGAACAGATGAATCACAGAGAAGAAAGTGGGAATACGTTGATTTGATTTCATGAGAAATATTTATCTGAAAGTCTTTGGAAACACGTGACAGTCTTCTGTCTGTATGAGAGGAAACAAATGATGAGAAGAAGAAGAAGAAGAAGAAGAAGCCTGCAGCTTAGTGAGAACACAGTCATGTTAATACCTCCTCACACACACACACACACACACACACACACACACAGATGCAGTTAAAGCTGATGTTGGAGCTTTCAGTTTCTCAGCAGCTAAAAAACACCAAGTTTCTCTTTCAGTGTAATTTACCAACATTTTCTATGTAAATGAGGAAAACAAAGTTAGATTGATCTGTCTTTGTAACTTGTGACTGGAGGGAACTTTACTGACCATGATGAAGATTCTAGCAGCTCTATAGAGAACAACACATTCACATTACACACACTAAAGAGTCTTCATCACTTTGTGTTGGACATGGAAGTTCATCATCTACAGGACAGACGGACAAGATGGAGTCCATCAGTAGTGTGTGGTTGTATTTATGCAGCTGAGATCAAATCATCACTAAATGTTTCCTTCTTATTGTTACAGTTTGGATTCTGACTCGTCAGATCTTGAAGAACAAACCAGGTTGTTTGTGAATCTGTTCTGTGCAGCAGCAGAGAGAGAACAGCAGACAGGAGAGAAGATGATGAAGATGTTATCATCAGTCTGCTCATATCAAACATTCCCTGTAGATGATGGAGACATTAGTGCTGAATATCAGTCTGACTTCCTGCTGGATCTGTTCTCCCAGATGAAGGACTGTGAGACTAAAACAGGTCTGAGTCTCCTTCCATCATTGCAGCCAGTTTTCCAGTCACCTCCAGTCTGGTTCATAAATCTCTCAGAGAGAAAGACCTCCATCCTCCTGGAAGTGCTGAAACTGCAGTCAGAGAAGAAACCAGTGAAGCTGACAGACTGCTCACATGAAGAGAGTGAAGTGAGGATTTTCCTGCAGTGTCTGCCTTATATCTCACAGCTCAGGTAAATCACTTCTTCTTTATAGAGTTAAATGTGCAGAACAAGAGCTGAGTTCTTAGAAACCAGGTTTAAACTCTACAATTATTAACACAACCATGTTCTTATAAGATCTGCTGAGATATTTCTCTGTCATCAGTGTTTTATTCACATATTATCATTTTATCTACATGCTCTCCTGTTTCTGTTATGAACTATGTCCAGTTTCAGAGGGAATCTTTGTCTTTTATTGTATTTAACTGTTTTTTTCCCCAGCAGTGTATATTAAAATTCACATGATTATTAATAAACTAAGCTTTTATCATACTGTAGGTCATAAAATCCCAGAGAATAGAAAATATAGTTGAACGTCCATCTAGTCAGACTGAGCTGACAGGTTGCTGCTGAGCAGGTAAAGTCACAGTGAACCAGCAGGAGAAGAAGACTCTGTGTTGGGATTTCAGTAGCAGCTGCAGGGATAGCTGACCTGATGATCCACATGTTTTATCCAGTCATCATCATCATCTCTAGAAAACTACAAGACTGTTGTACTCTCCACAGTACTAGTATGTGACTGACAGAAGCATGAGTCAGGATCCAGATCTCCTTCCTCTGAGACACTGCAGAATGAAACACTGATCAGTTTTTCTGATCAAATATATCAACCTGCTACAATTTACAGTAAACTGTTTATAATGAGTTCAGACTCAGGACTTTGAACAAGACTGAAGTGAACATGATCATGATTGTAGATGCTGACTGCAAAGTTCACATTCATTTATTCACTCATCATCTTAAGCCTGGGATACACTGTGCATTTTTTCAATCGTTGCTCGCAGCTCCAACTCAAATTGTGTGAATCAGTTGCAGAGTTCAAAAGTTCACAGCTTGCGATTTCTGTCCTCATACTGTACGAACCAACGCTCGGATGGAGCTGACTACTCAGACTGTGCATCCTCAAAGACACGTTGGGGTCTTGAACAATCCCGACATGCAACGCAGTGAATACAGCTGGTAGAAGAAGAAGAAAATGGAGGAGAAGAAGAAGAAGACGACAAAACAGCAGCAACAACAGCAGCAGCAACTTTATGCTAACACCAAAAAAACTGAGCTGCCTTGGCGAATTGCGCCTTCTTTGTGAAGAATTCACCAAAAATAAAAGGTGACGATGTCGCGGGGACGAGGAATTGGCTGAGCAGACGGAGCTGTACAGTCTGTTTGTTTTGCAACAAGATCTCCATCCAATGCTGCCTCTGGATCACTTCAGTTTTTGGTTTGCGCATGTGAAATGTGAAAATCTCGAGGAAAGAGTTCTCAGTCTGGTCGTGGCGCCGCTTCAACATGCGATTCACTCACGTGCCGCGACCAAAAATCAAACAGTTTGATTTTCTTGCGACTCACAATTTCTGATCGTGAGCTCGTCGTGAGGTGCCAATCGCCTCCGTGACCCCCTACTATACTCCACGACACACGATTTGGCCAGAGTCGCCCCGATCGCCAAACGTGTCGCACGACTGGAAAATCGGCTCAAAAACTCCAAAATCCACAGTACCGGCTTTATGATACAAACTAAAACCTGCTGCTTAAAGACACATAACTCTTAAAAACAACAGCCAGCAGTGGAAAAGACAAATTATCATAGAAACTTAATAGAAACAAGACACAGGATGCAACCCTTGATTTTATTTACAGAATAAAAACTGTTTTAATAATTCAGAGGTGGAAACATGAAACTGACATATGGACAGATTCAAACAACTGATTTAATAAGAGAGTGAAAATCATTCAGAGGAAGTGATCAATCATTTATCATGAGAATGTCAGCAGATCACAATTCTACAAATCTGAATCCAGAAAAGATGATGAAGGTTTGTGTCTGAACAGATGAATCACAGAGAAGAAAGTGGGAATACGTTGATTTGATTTCATGAGAAATATTTATCTGAAAGTCTTTGGAAACACGTGACAGTTTTCTGTCTGTATGAGAGGAAAGAAATGATGAGAAGAAGAAGAAGAAGTAGAAGAAGCCTGCAGCTTAGTGAGAACACAGTCATGTTAATACCTCCTCACACACACACACACACACACACCAGATGCAGTTAAAGCTGATGTTGGAGCTTTCAGTTTCTCAGCAGCTAAAAAACACCAAGTTTCTCTTTCAGTGTAATTTACCAACATTTTCTATGTAAATGAGGAAAACAAAGTTAGATTGATCTGTCTTTGTAACTTGTGACTGGAGGGAACTTTACTACCATGATGAAGATTCTAGCAGCTCTATAGAGAACAACACATTCACATTACACACACTAAAGAGTCTTCATCACTTTGTGTTGGACATGGAAGTTCATCATCTACAGGACAGACGGACAAGATGGAGTCCATCAGTAGTGTGTGGTTGTATTTATGCAGCTGAGATCAAATCATCACTAAATGTTTCCTTCTTATTGTTACAGTTTGGATTCTGACTCGTCAGATCTTGAAGAACAAACCAGGTTGTTTGTGAATCTGTTCTGTGCAGCAGCAGAGAGAGAACAGCAGACAGGAGAGAAGATGATGAAGATGTTATCATCAGTCTGCTCATATCAAACATTCCCTGTAGATGATGGAGACATTAGTGCTGAATATCAGACTGACTTCCTGCTGGATCTGTTCTCCCAGATGAAGGACTGTGAGACTAAAACAGGTCTGAGTCTCCTTCCATCATTGCAGCCAGTTTTCCAGTCACCTCCAGTCTGGTTCATAAATCTCTCAGAGAGAAAGACCTCCATCCTCCTGGAAGTGCTGAAACTGCAGTCAGAGAAGAAACCAGTGAAGCTGACAGACTGCTCACATGAAGAGAGTGAAGTGAGGATTTTCCTGCAGTGTCTGCCTTATATCTCACAGCTCAGGTAAATCACTTCTTCTTTATAGAGTTAAATGTGCAGAACAAGAGCTGAGTTCTTAGAAACCAGGTTTAAACTCTACAATTATTAACACAACCATGTTCTTATAAGATCTGCTGAGATATTTCTCTGTCATCAGTGTTTTATTCACATATTATCATTTTATCTACATGCTCTCCTGTTTCTGTTGTTATGAACTATGTCCAGTTTCAGAGGAAATCTTTGTCTTTTATTGTATTTAATTGTTTTTTTCCCCAGCAGTCTATATTAAAATTCACATGATTATTAATAAACTAAGCTTTTATCATACTGTAGGTCATAAAATCCCAGAGAATAGAATATATAGTTGAACGTCCATCTAGTCAGACTGAGCTGACAGGTTGCTGCTGAGCAGGTAAAGTCACAGTGAACCAGCAGGAGAAGAAGACTCTGTGTTGGGATTTCAGTAGCAGCTGCAGGGATAGCTGACCTGATGATCCACATGTTTTATCCAGTCATCATCATCATCTCTAGAAAACTACAAGACTGTTGTACTCTCCACAGTACTAGTATGTGACTGACAGAAGCATGAGTCAGGATCCAGATCTCCTTCCTCTGAGACACTGCAGAATGAAACACTGATCAGTTTTTCTGATCAAATGTATCAACCTGCTACAATTTAAAGTAAACTGTTTATAATGAGTTCAGACTCAGGACTTTGAACAAGACTGAAGTGAACATGATCATGATTGTAGATGCTGACTGCAAAGTTCACATTCATTTATTCACTCATCATCTTAAGCCTGGGATACACTGTGCAATTTTTTCAATCGTTGCTCGCAGCTCCAAATCAAATTGTGCGAATCAGTCGCAGAGTTCAAAAGTTCACAGCTTGCGATGTCTGTCCTCATACTGTACGAACCGACGCTCGGATACGAGCTGACTACTCACACTGTGCATCCTCAAAGACATGTTGGGGTCTTGAACAATCCCGACATGCAACGCAGTGAATACAGCTAGTAGTAGTAGAAGAAGAAAATGGAGGAGAAGAAGAAGACGACAACAACAACAGCAGCAACTTTATGCTAACACCAAAAAACTGCGCTGCCTTGGCGATTTGCGCTCTTCTTTGTGAAGAATTCACCAAAAATAAAAGGTGACGATGTCGCGTGTGGACGAGGAATTGGCTGAGCAGACGTGAGCTGTACAGTCTGTTTGTTTTGCAACAAGATCTCCATCCAATGCTGCCTCTGGATTACTTCAGTTTTTGGTTTGCGCACGCGAAATGTGAAAATTTCTGAGGAAAGAGTTCTCCGTCAGGTCGTGGCGCCGCTTCAACATGCGATTCACTCACGTGCCGCGACCAAAACATCAAACAGGTTTGATTTTCTTGCGACTCACGATTTCTGATGGTGAGCTCGTCGTGAGGTGCCAATCGCCTCTCGTGACCCCCTACTATACTCCACGACACACGATTTGGCCAAGAGTCGGCCCGATCGCCAAACTTGTTGCACGACTGGAAAATCGGCTCAAAAACGGCCAAAAATTGCACATTGTATGCCGGGCTTTATGATACAAACTAAAACCTGCTGCTGTAAAGACACATAACTCTTAAAAATAACAGCCAGCAGTGGAAAAGACAAATTATCATAGAAACTTAATAGAAACAAGACACAGGGATGCAACCCTGTGATTTTATTTACAGAGTAAAAACTGGTTTAATAATTCAGAGGTGGAAACATGAAACTGACATGATGGACAGAACAGAAGGGATTTTGATGTTCTGCTTTTGGTCTTAAAACCAATGTTGATGATCAGATGGATAAGTTTATTATTATTATTATTATTTATAACATGAAAAAACTATTTTAAATGTACTATTAATACAAAGACAGCTATATACCTAGTTTAATATTTATTATGTAAAGAACTGGGGAAATATGTCCGTTTCTGTTTCGGCCACGGGCAGTCCACCACACTGGAGTTTCTGCTGTAACATTCTACTTTTAGTTTCCGGACATTCTGGAAATTAATGTGGAAGAATTTTGTGAATGGTGGTATACAGAGATTCTAAATTTATCAAATAAATAGCCCCTTGATAAGCAGAATCTTGTTTTCAGAAGGTTCATAGATGGATCAGTGCAGCATTTTAGAACATTAACACGACAACTGCAGCTTCAGTAACCTGAGGTTACTAACATCCCCCCTCAGCTTCATTGTGGGTCTGATTTGCATGGCAATAGGCGACTAATAGCCCACTCAGTTCAAACAAAAGGACACTGCTAACAGCAAGCTTTCACACATCCTAACACCTGTCCCACCCCCACGGCAAATGATCTTGTCCCAGACCAGAGTAAAAACTCCACTGCTCTGTTCCCTTCCTCTGAAAGCATTGTCAGCAACTGGCAGCCAGATTATCATGGTTTTCTATAAAAACTTGATTATTCTCAGGGTGCGAACCAGGGGGGAGCTGTAGCCCCCTTAATGAGACATGAGCTCCCCTAGAAAACAAGATTTGTGAAATTTTGGGGGATCTCTAGCCTATAATACTGATATAAAGCATGTTGATTTCTCTCAGATTCACCGTAGCTTATATGATTCTCATGGTATAATTATTATGTCCACTGAAGCTGCGGCGCTGCGAGTTAAACTGCTCCTACATTAAATAAAAAAAGGATGCCTGGCAAGGTGTAGGCATTATATGACAGCAGATTCTGTCTGTCTGTCATGTCTGCAGTCCTGTGTGCAGCATTCTTTCAGCGCCAACCACCTCCACCCCCTCACCCCCCAATGCCAGAGTTAAATTGGCCCATTCACTCCCCATTGTTTCACAAATCAGCTAAATCTTGCAGCCATGTTCTCTCTGTCACTTACTTGTTTCCCCTCAGTGTGACTCAACAGCATGTGTTTATATAACACATAACTAACTAAAACACATTTAAAATAAGTTACTGTACAATTTGTCAAATCATAAAGCGTGAATTTAAAAAAAATATATATATATTGACAGCATGCATAAAGTCATCCATATATGGGATTGATCCCACAACCTTCTGCTAAGCAGCCTGTTGCTCTACCCACTGTACCAAACAATTACAGGCATTTTTGTGAGGTGGATATTCCACGTGGCAGGTGGAGGTTCAATTCTAGTGTGGGATTTTTACATGTTGCCATATGTTTTCGCCTCAAAGCAGATCAGCTGTTGTTTATTGCCCTGCGTTTTTTCACAAATAGCCTACTTTTTTTGTCTTTCTTCGGAGATGCAGGGCATCTGAGAAATGCGACAGTTATATTTCATCTTAATGCTGCTGACAAGAGCGCTTCTCGGGATCGCACCCAAATTAAATTTTAAAAAGTATGTGACAAAAGTAGAGACGTGGATACAAGCACCACTCTTCCAGATAGAAGGCAGGTGTGGAAACCACTTGACCAAACGGGTATCCACACACCCCTACTGACAGGATCCTAAACTGTCACGCTACCATTAAAACTTCTATCCTTTCACATCATTGTGTTCTAGTTCCATTCAATGGCGAACGCAGCCCCGCCATCGCGTTTACCTTGCCATGGTGACTTGTCGGGGCTCCATTGATGCTGGCTCTTTGACATGGTAGCACATGTGTAAAACTCCGAGTTGAACTACAGTTGATTAAACCAACTCAAATCAGCTGTTCAGGGACCGAAAACTCTGAGTTTTGTATCTCCCGAGTAGATCAACTCAGACTTCAGGGTTACGCTCAGAGGTTGTTGAACCTGCTTCATTGAACGGACCTCAGAATTCATTCTTGATTATCTGATAAACTCCCACCAAAATGAACACATGAAATAAATTAGCCCATATTGAACAGACCTATTGTAAACCAAGTGAAGTTGCAATAAAGATTTACGAGGTTGAAAAAAGTAAAAAAAAAAAAAAAAAAAAAAAGAAAATTTCCATAAAAAAACACAGCCTAACTTTTATTTATCTTTTTATCTATTTATTTATTTGTTTGTGAAAACATTTTTTTAAATTGTCCAGGGACAATGAAAATGCTCCAGCATTGTTTTAACATTGCAGTGGCTTTAATTACTCCTGAACATAAAATTGAGCATTGAGATAACATTTCAGATTATAGATATCAGAGTGACTGTGTGTGATTAGAATTCTGTGAGAGAAACGCCATCTCCCGGTGATACCCTGTATTTCAATAAATGGGTGGAGTTAGAGTAAACATTGACACTCCCAGCAGAAAGAGGGGGGGCCACTCCAGTGGCTGGAATTTGGAGGGAATTTGGCTGAAACTTGGTTGGAACTTAGCTGGAAAACAGAGGCCATTCGGCTGGCTTTCAGCCTGAAGGGGAACTTTTAAACCGCTACTACTGTAAGCCTCAGAGCACCACCCAAGCCTTTGAACATCTAGCTTACGCTCAGGCCCGACATGGGAAAAGCCTGAAAAATGATTTATTAAAATTAAAATTTGGATAAATCAGTCTCACGTGAGTTCTTGCTGCAAAAGATTTTTACCTGTGAAAATATGCACCCAGAAAACTCAGGACACAGATTCGGAATAATCACATTTGATTTATTCAGCCACAAAGCAGATCCAGCACAGCTTTGCAATTTTGTAGCACATTTAGTCAAGGAGGAGGGAAGAGTTCGAATCTATAGTGAAAGGGATGCGTAGGCTACCATAAGTAAAATCTCTGAGTAGCAGACATGAAAACCTCTAGTCATTGCATCGCTAATTAAATGAGATGAAATTAAGTGAGTATCTAATGGGAGATGAATTGAGCTAATTCTGTAAGGGAATTAGGATGATAATTCGACTGGGATCTACAGTTTGGAGGAAAATTTAGAGTTAGATCGAATGAATAATTAGTTATAATTTAGGCGTGACTGCCAAGACACCATTTGCAATAGAGCGCTGAACAGAGGTCTTACGCCGTCCGAAGTTCTCCGGCAGGGCGAAACTTCCAGGGGGATACTCCCGGCAGTGATGTCCTTATGGAGAGGGAGGCAGACGGATCGATAAGCCAGTAGCTACTCTCTTCCGGATTTAGACTCCGTCTTGATCCAGGCTCGGATGGTGTTGTCCAGGTCTGCAGTCACACTTACTTTGGCCGCAAATAGCAAGATTGAGGTCTATGGAAGGCAATTTGCTTTCACCCTCCAGAACCCACAATTTACCTTTTAAAGTTTGGTCCTGATTACCATTTATCATGTATGGAGATACTAAGAAACGATGGACTAGGATGAAGGAGGTGGGGCGTTTCTAACCTCACTGGACTTTAAATCTTGCACGCAGAGAAACAAAAGTCTTGGAGATCAAGACAGAAATTCAGGAACAAACGCAACTCGAGGGTACGCGTAACTTTTGGTGTCGGCTGAATTACGGGACAAGTTAAGAGGAAGAAAAGACTTAAAAGCAAAAAGAACTAAAAAGCTGCAAAAAGCTTGCGTCCTGGCATTTTGTAGAGCAATTTGCGAGGCCGCCCCTGGGAGCATCGTCCACTAACAGTGCCGAATTTTCCCGGGGAGGTACTCACTGGCCAATAGGGAATTTGTTTGCTAATGGCAGTAAACAGGTGGCTTCTACTCAGTGATGGCGGTAACGCGTTACTTAGTAGCGCGTTACTCTAATATGACGTCTTTTTTCAGTAACGAGTAATCTAACGCGTTGCTACATTTAAACCGATAATCACATTCAAGTTACTTATCCAAGTCACTGTGCGTTACTCTTTTTTTTCTTTCTTTTTTAAATAATTTTTCCAAGTAAAAAGATGGGTAATATTTGCTCTCTGGGGAAGTGACGTAATGTATGCGACAGGTTGGGACAATTTATCTACCAAGCAGCAGGGAGCGGCAAACGCAAACAATGGAAGGAGGAGAGAGATATGCATTTTCTAGCTGGAAATATAGTCACTATTTTGAGTTTGTGTCCGCTAAAGATGGCAATATTAAGGTTCGTTGTACACTCTGTGCTGGCGGGGACAAAGTGTTATCTTGCTTCAGAAATACAACGTCAAACTTGAAGAAACATTTGGAGTCACAGCACGCCACAGTCAAACTTTCAGAGAAAGTTCCACCAGGTGGAGCAAAGCAGAGAGCTGCGACTACTGCAGGAGGCCCCCCGCCGCTCAAACAACAGAAGCTGGATTTCGGCGCAAAACCAGTAAGTGCTGGAGAGTTGAAAAAGTTAGTCGGGCAGTACGTTGTCGAGGAAATGCTACCCTTAAACACGGTTGACTCCCCCTCGTTTCGTGCCATAATAAACAAGATCCCCACGACTATGAATGTCGAGCTGCCTCACAGAACATCTTTTTCGGCATACCTGGAGCAACAGTATGCAGAGATGGAGAGAAAGCTGAAGGCTGCGCTAAATGAGGTCGACTTTGTATCAACTACCGCGGATATCTGGACTGCCAACAACCGAAGCTATATGGGAATAACGCTCCACTGGATCAGCACATCCACATTAGAGCGCAACAAGGCTGCATTAGCATGTAGGAGAATTCGCGGTAGACACACATATGATGTGATTGGTGCAGAAATCGAGAACATTCACTCATCATATGGACTACTCAACAAAGTAGTAGCAACAGTGACTGATAACGGATCAAACTTTGTGAAGGCGTTTCGAGTTTATCAGCCTGTCACAGAGTCCGATGATGAGACAGAGACGGGGGAGGAAGAGTGCACCCCCACCGATGACGATGCCACTTTTTTAGATCTGTCAGAAATCCTCTCAGGAGAGAATGAAAGTGATGGTCAGCTGTCTCTCCCCCCACACCACAGGTGTGCTTCACACACCATCAACATTATTTCCACAAGTGATGTGGAGAAATATTTAAGTACCAATGCAGAGAGCAAGGCTGTGTATCGGAGCAGCACAGCAAAATGCACAGCTCTTTGGACCAAATCAAGTAGATCTACTCTTGCATCAGAAACAGTGGAGGAAGTCTGCAGAAGAAAGCTTCTCGTACCAACATCCACTAGGTGGAATTCCTTTTTTGACGCTGTTAAGAGGATAGCAGAAATCCCCCGTGAGTGAGCTGAAAAATCTGTGCACCAAGCTGGGAGTCAAGTGCTTCAGAGATCAAGAATACCAGTTCCTGCATGAATATTGTACAGTCATGAAGCCTCTGACTGCAGCACTGGATATTTTACAAGGAGACTGTCCTTATGGGTATTTGCTACCCACACTTGAAGCTCTGATGGAGAAGACCCTTGCTGTTAAAGATGGCCTCTCCAGGATGACTGCAGGTCTTCCAGATGCAATAGTGCAGGTATGTTCCATCTCTAAGCTAGTTTAAATTTCTTGTATCACATTATTCATGAACATAGAATAGAAAAAATATGATCATTGCAAAAGAAGATAAAGCATATGTATATAGGTGTATGCATATAGGCCTGTGTGTGTGTGTGTGTGTGTGTGTGATATTATATATATATATATATATATATATATATATATATATATATATATATATATATATATATATATATATATATATATATGTATATGTAGTGTGTGTGTGTACATATATTTATTTTTAAATATGTTAATTTCTTTATCTGGGACCTGGGTACAAATTTAGCTCTGTCATGTTTTTTTTTAACATGAACTTAAATGACAATAAATGACTTTGAACTTGAACTAAAATAAATATAAATGGTAGTAAGTAACCCAAAGCAAAATAGTATTGATCCCACATTAGGCTTGTCTTCCTATTAATTGAATGTTTTTTTTAATGCCAGTAATGCCTAATATTTATTATGCCAATTATATTTTCTAGGCAATCCAGACTCGTTTTGCCAGTGTGCTGAACGACAAAGATGCCCTTCTCGCTGCTGCCAGTTGTCCAAAATTCAAACTCCGATGGCTGAGAGATCCAGGTAGGAGGGAGCAAGTTAAAGAGCTTCTGACAGCAGAGTGCCGCACAACTGCTCCGGTAGCACAGAGTCCTGCACGTGTGCCGACCACATCTACAATCCAAGGTGAGATGGACTTTTTCACTTTTGAGGCAGAGCCACAGGAAGACGCCTACTCTGCAGAAAAGGAAGTCATGGACTACCTGAGGTCAGCCTATGACCTTCAGATTCTGCATCAGTTTAACAACATAAAGAACATTTTCTTAAAGTATAATGCTCCAACCCCATCAAGTGCTCCTGTGGAGCGGCTCTTTAGTCTGGGAGGTTTGGTACTCACTCCTAGAAGAAACAGACTCTCTGACAGGAGGTTCGAAAAGCTCCTGTTAATGAGGTACAACCACTGGTTTACTCACCCAGCTCCACTGTTTCACTCATAACGTCATGTTCCAACATAAGAATAGTCCAAAGTATAAACAGTGGACAGTAGAGCTTATAGGTAGTTTTATATATTGTTTTGTTTTGTAAAACCACACCTTGCTGCTCTAATGCTGTGAACAGGTTCAGTATTCATAAAACGTGTTCAAAAGAATTTAATACATTTATAGACTATGTAGATTTTTATAAATGGTAGGTGTTGCCATTGGCGTGTTATCAGTTAAATATGCCATTGAAAAGACTTTATTTTGAGACAGATATGCCAGTATGGTGTCTGATTAGGACAGTCACAGTGATTATACAAAAAAGTATGTTAAGTGAGGTATAAAAAAAAGCCTTATTTAATTTTTTATAATGTATTTTGTTTATTTGGAAAGAAAGTTTTTAAGTTCAACTTAAAATGTCAGGAGGAACATTGTTGATGTTACGAAGGATTCACTTTCAATAAAGTGAGTATTGGCAAAACTGGTGGTAATTTTTGTGTGTGTGTGGGGGGGGGGGGGGGGGGGGCTGCTGAAGCTGCTGAAAGTAACTAATCAAGTAACTTGTAATCTAACTTAGTTACTTTTGAAATAAAGTAATCAGTAAAGTAACTTAGTTACTTTTTGTAGGACTAATCAGTAATCAGTAGTCGGATTACTTTTTCAAGGTAACTGTGGCAACACTGCTTCTACTGTTCTGCCAACAGAGGGCGCTGTTGCCTTACTTTCATCTCATGCAATAAGCAATGTGATTTAATTACTATCATGATAAGATTCCTGGAAAAGGGACATTACTCTTATTCACTTAAGCACATACAGACTCAAACCCATTCTTTCATTGTGACTTCAGGAAGAAAACAGATACAAAACATCACGGGTTATGGACCAGGGACAAATGAGGATTCCTGTCCAGTGAAATTGGATATTCAGTCAAAACAATTCATTAAATTCAACCTAACTTACTGTTGCTAATTTTTACTTGGTCTTCTTCTCCTTTCCTTTTATAGGTTCTAACCTGATAACAGTTATCCTAAGTGTCATGACTCTGCAGTAAACCTCTATGCGATCGCTTCCTTAGTTGCAATTATCCAAAAATATAGTGTGTGAAATATATATAGATACATGTGTGGCCCCCAATATAATGTGGCATTTCTGTGAACACATCAACATACAGTAAAAGTGAGACTACATTACTATACCATATTTAAATAATAGAAAAACCATTATTTTATTCCCTTTTTGTCCTGGGTAGAGCAGATTGGGGTAGATCTCCATCCTCCCCCATTGGAATGTGTCTTTGAGATGGGAATTGGACTCCTACGGAGGTCTGGCACCTCCATCCTGGTAGAGTATCAACGGTTGATAAAGCCCAGCTCCTCTCTCACCTTCAGATCGGAGTTCAGGCGGGGGTGTAAATCACTGTTTGTGACCCAAACAGTGACTCTTATATATGTAAATCAATCTCAGTGTTGTAGGACCATCTGGCCTGTGTTGCTCCAGAGCCAGGATCCTGTGGATGCAAGATCTTTATCTGGCTGTTGAAGGAAAAAAAAAAAAAAAAAAAAAAAACCCCACACTTTTGGAGCGGCTGTTTTTCTTGTAAAAAAAAAAAAAAAAGCATGTAATTTCATTCAATTGGGGGGGGGCCCCGTCCAAAAAGGGGGACGATCACAACATATTTATCTGAAAGTCTTTGGAAACACGTGACAGTCTTCTGTCTGTATGAGAGGAAAGAAATGATAAGAAGAAGAAGAAGCCTGCAGCTTAGTGAGAAGACAGTCATGTTAATACCTCCTCACACACACACACACACACACACACACACACACACACACACACACACACACACACACACACACACACACACACACACACACACACACACACACACACACACAGATGCAGTTAAAGCTGATGTTGGAGCTTTTAGTTTCTCAGCAGCTAAAAAACACCAAGTTTCTCTTTCAGTGTAATTTACCAACATTTTCTATGTAAATGAAGAAAACAAAGTTAGATTGATCTGTCTTTGTAACTTGTGACTGGAGGAACTTTACTGACCATGATGAAGATTCTAGCAGCTCTATAGAGAACAACACATTCACATTACACACACTAAAGAGTCTTCATCACTTTGTGTTGGACATGGAAGTTCATCATCTACAGGACAGACGGACAAGATGGAGTCCATCAGTAGTGTGTGGTTGTATTTATGCAGCTGAGATCAAATCATCACTAAATGTTTCCTTCTTATTGTTGCAGTTTGGATTCTGACTCGTCAGATCTTGAAGAAGAAACCAGGTTGTTTGTGAATCTGTTCTGTGCAGCAGCAGAGAGAGAACAGCAGACAGGAGAGAAGATGATGGAGATGTTATCATCAGTCTGCTCATATCAAACATTCCCTTTAAATGATGAAGACATTAGTGCTGAATATCAGTCTAACCTCCTGCTGGATCTGTTCTCCCAGATGAAGGACTGTGAGACTAAAACAGGTCTGAGTCTCCTTCCATCATTGCAGCCAGTTTTCCAGTCACCTCCAGTCTGGTCCATAAAGCTCTCAGAGAGAAAGACCTCCATCCTCCTGGAAGTGCTGAAACTCCAGTCAGAGAAGAAACCAGTGAAGCTGACAGACTGGTCACATGAAGAGAGTGAAGTGAGGATTTTCCTGCAGTGTCTGCCTTATATCTCACAGCTCAGGTAAATCACTTCTTCTTTATAGAGTTAAATGTGCAGAACAAGAGCTGAGTTCTTAGAAACCAGGTTTAAACTCTACAATTATTAACACAACCATGTTCTTATAAGATCTGCTGAGATATTGGTCCGTGTACATTCAGGCAGTTGTTTTTTTCATTTGAAACGAAAAATTGGAAAATCAAAAAACATTCGTTTTTAATCCGTGTATGGTTCGTTCTTTGGTTTCTCCGTTTCAAAATAAAATTGCAAAAACAAAATAACTATGTAGTTTTTTGCTTTTTCTGTTTTTAAACCCTAAATGAAAAAACATAAAACCAAAATAATTGAAAATCCACATTGTTTGATTTTTACTTCAATCATAAATAAAACACACTTGTTTGTTTAGTACAGCCTATCATAAAAAGGATATCATATTACATAATGTCATGGGTTTTATTGTGAAAACTGACACTTAAGGCTTTGAAATGTGGAGCAGGCAATGAACTACTAAATCTTTGAATGAAGAAACCGTGCCTGCAGTTGATCAGAGAAAAATCTCTGTACTTCATGGCTACTGCTACACGAAGAAAGTGGACAATGGTCAAACATCACACCTTATAACGGAAAGGATGTCTCCGTGTTGGCTATTCAATGTAACTGGTGGGAAGTGGACTCAAAAGCAGACGTGACTCTCATGGTTTAACAGTTTATTTAAAAGAAGCAGTTTAAATAATCCACAGGCAGCAAACCAAACATGGCATCATCCTTTTACTGGTGCTCAGCTGTCTACCCGAAAAATAAAATTACTTAAAAAAAAAAAAAAATGAACATGGCCACGCAAAATAATCTGGTCAGTGAAAGCAAATTAACCTTCCCGCAGAACTGAATGCTTAGTTTTCATTAGACACTTTTCTCCTCCATAGTTGGCATACCTGGGAAGTGATGAAAGCGCAGCATGTGACGGGGTCGGACTGGATAAATAACCGTTTGCTCGTTTATTATTCACTTTAACTGTACTAACTTTAACTGGGCTATTGTTGCCGTAACTGTAGCAACAACAGCCCAGTGATGTGATCCTTGTGAAGTCGTAGCCTGCTGAGAATCCAACCACAACAGAGACGCTCGTGGAAAGGGGCACCAGGAGGAAAGCTCGGCGCTCCACGGCACGTCACACTCAGTGATATTCCTCGTTTATAATGAATTCAGTTTTTAATGTTTCGTGATCACTGATGTGAGAGGGCTGTATGCTGCACAATAGCAGCACATGAGCAAGAAGTGCAGTTATTAACACTGATTGGCTGCGTAAAGATTTATGAAATGTGTATCACATGCTGGGCAGTGTTACTCACTGTTTTACTGCAGTTACCTGCTTGTTGCACTTGTCACCCAATTGGCCGCTTTGCAAAATTGTACGAAATAAATTATGTCTTCATTTTAAAAGTCGAGTTGGATTTTATTTCGTGCTCGGAGAGCAAGGGAAAGGTGTGCAACCGCATGGCACTGCTCAAAGACCACGTTCACACCGCAGGTCGTAATGCTCTGATTTTTTCTCAGATCCATTTTTTTGTGTGTGCGGATGTTCACATTACATTTCTAAATGTGGCCTGTCTACCAACTGCAATATGAACAGCTGACGCTTCTGATGTGACACGCATGCTCAGTTTAACACAAATGACATCACGCATGTAACGGTGTTCATGGAAACCTATGCAAACTGTCACGACCAGCGTGGCAAGCCGTGACAAAAAAGAGGGATGGCGACTTTTCTAAATAATTTATTAGAGGAAATTAAGTGTGTGCGAAATATATAAGTGAACAATCAGTGGTGTAATGTGGATGCAGATCAGTGCATGTACAAACCAGGCTGCGGAGGGAAGCAGAGAGAGGCAGAAAAATAGTCATCTGAGCTTTTAAATGACCAGCCACCCAGAGCAGGTGCTCTGATGACAGGCCACACCTAATGGGGCTGTCACACCCTCCCCCATAAAAGGACGATACCCACAAAAAAAATCTCTCACAACAAACCCAATACAGCATAAGGCAGGTCCAGCAACAAATCCACTGCTGTGATGTTAATGAAGGGTCCACGTGGCCACAGCAACCCCGGTACCTGAGAAGCACATTTAATATCACAATACAGTACCAAAGTGAAGGACCTGCAACGACAGCATCAGACAAGATAAGGCAGTTGGAGGGCCCAGACCAAAGCCAGAGGCAAACCAAAACAGAGACAGCCTTACCCAGGACAAACGATAGAACAGCAAATTGCGCGGGTGCGCAACCCCAACGTCAATATCACGTCCCACCCAAGTTGTACATGAGGGAACATCCCAAAACAAACGACAATCGCACAGCAGCGCAGTCAGCTCATCACGCTGCGAACAAGGAATATGGAACAACAGCTCATCCAGATTTTGTAGTGCTGCAAAATTATTGAGCCAACCGCACAGTAACTCCTTATCAGGGACAGGTACTCTGTCAAACCCAGTGTCCCGACAGATGGCTAGAGCAGGACGAACATCCCGGCCAGACGCACGCAGATAATGGGGTTTTTCCGCCACCACAAAAAAACCAAAACCACGCTGCTCAGCCTTATGGTTGCAAGGACGTTTCATTTTACCTTGGGCTACACAAAGCCGCTCCTGAGAAGCGGGCAACGGACCAACAGAGTCCACGATCAGATGTTCAGGGTCACAGACCACAGGAATGGGTTGTAAGGGGGCAACATAACTGCTCTGGTTCGGCTTGCCGGTCAACTGACAAACATGACATGTTTTAATATAAGCAGACACATCGCGCTTCATACGAGGCCAAAAGCAGGACACCCAACCCTTATGAGTCAGATCAACACACATCTCTACATCACAGAGGGAGGAACTGCAGAGGTCAATGATGAACATGAGGTCAGACAGATTGAAGCAGCATCCAGGAAACCAGACAGACCAGAAACAATCATCAGACAAGAAGACATCTTTAAACTCTCACCTGGAAGAGATGAACCAATCAGAACAGTGATGACAAAGGGAGTGGCTGGCATGGGGAAAACTGTCTTAACACAGAAGTTTATTCTGGACTGGGCTGAAGACAAAACCAACCAGGACATCCAGTTCTTGTTTCCAATCACTTTCAGAGAGCTGAATGTGTTAAGACAAAGAAAATTCAGCTTGGTGAAACTTATTCATTATTTCTTTAATGAAACTAGAAGCATACATAACTTTGAAGACTTCCAGGTGGTCTTCATCTTTGATGGTCTGGATGAGTGTCGACTTCCTCTGGACTTCAATAACACTGAAGTCTTAACTGACCCTAGGAAGTCCACTTCAGTGGATGTGCTGCTGACAAACCTTATCAGGGGAAAACTACTTCCTTCTGCTCACATCTGGATAACCACTCAACCTGCAGCAGCCAACCAGATCCCTCTTGGTTTGATTGACAGGGTGACAGAGGTCAGAGGGTTCACTGACCCTCAGAAGGAGGAATACTTCAGGAGGAGGATCATAGATGAAGAGCAGGCCAGTAGGATCATTTCCCACATCAAGAGATCTCGAAATCTTCACATCATGTGCCACATCCCACTCTTCTGCTGGATCACTGCTACAGTTCTGGAGGATGTTCTGAAAACCAGAGAGGGAGGAGAGCTGCCCAAGACCCTGACTGAGATGTACATCCACTTCCTGGTGGTTCAGACCAAAGTGAAGAAGGTCAAATATGATGGAGGATCCGAAACAGATCCATACTGGAGTACAGAGAACAGGAAGATGATTGAGTCTCTGGCAAAACTGGCTTTTGATCAGCTGCAGAAAGGAAACCTGATCTTCTATGAATCAGACCTGACAGAGTGTGACATCGATATCACAGCAGCTTCAATTTATTCAGGAATGTTCACACTGATCTTTAAAGAGGAGAGAGGACTGTACCAGGAGAAGGTGTTCAGCTTCGTCCATCTAAGTGTTCAGGACTTTCTGGCTGCTCTTCATGTCCATCTGACCTTCATCAGCTCTGGTTTCAACCTGATGGAGAACAGGCAACAAACAGATCTAAAACATCACTACCAGAGTGCTGTAGACCAGGCCTTACAGAGTCCAAATGGACACCTGGACTTATTCCTCCGTTTCCTCCTGGGTCTTTCACTGCAGACCAATCAGAGACTCCTACAAGGCCTACTCACACAGACAGGAAGTAGCTCTGAGACCAATCAGGAGACAGTTCAGTACATCAAGAAGAAAATCAGTGAGAATCTGTCTACAGAGAGAAGCATCAATCTGTTCCACTGTCTGAATGAACTGAACGATCGTTCTCTAGAAGACGAGATCCAACAGTCCCTGAGATCAGGAAGTCTCTCCACAGAAAAGCTGTCTCCTGCTCAGTGGTCAGCTCTGGTCTTCATCCTACTGTCATCAGAACAAGATCTGGATGTGTTTGATCTGAAGAAATACTCTGCTTCAGAGGAAGCTCTTCTGAGGCTGCTGCCAGTGGTAAAAGCCTCCAACAAAGCTCTGTAAATATATTGTTTTATTTAAGATACAATGGTATCTTTGCAATACGAAATAAATTAAATAATTTATTTATTGTCATTGTGTCTCCAGACTGAGTGGCTGTAACCTCTCAGAGAGAAGCTGTGAAGATCTGTCATCAATTGTCAGCTCCCCATCCTCCAGTCTGAGAGAACTGGACCTGAGTAACAACAATCTACAGGATTCAGGAGTGAAAATCTTGTCTGATGGATTAGAGAGTCCAGATTGTAAAGTGGAAACTGTCAGGTCTGATCAAGTTACTACCAGCTTGCAAATTCAATCCTACACTTGCTTTCAAGACTGCAATATCATAACTTCAGGATGTGTATATATTTATGGATATTTTAATATGTTTATGTATTATATTTTAACCAGGTTGAGTTTATGTAACCTGTCACTGAAAAGCTGTGGAGGTTTGTCATCAGTCCTTGGCTCCCAGTTCTGTAACCTGCGAGAACTTGACCTGAGTAACAACGACTTGCAGGATGCAGGAGTGAAGCAGCTGTGTGGTGGACTGGCGATGACACACTGTACTCTTGAAAGGCTCAGGTAAGAATTATTCAAACTTTTCACTTTGACTTTTCGGAAAAATACTCGTTACTTAGCATATAGTGTAACATTTCCTGATCCTGGATATCTTACATTTTATTTTGTATCTCCAGCTTATCAGGCTGCCTGATCACAGAGGAAGGTTGTGCTTCTTTGGCCTCAGCTCTGACCTCCAACCCGTACCATCTGAGAGAGCTTGACCTCAGTTACAATCACCCAGGAGAAGTAGGAGTAAAGTTTTTGACTGTTCCACTAGAGGATCCAAGCTGCACACTTGATATTCTCAGGTATGGAGAGGCTGATAAAACTATGCACAATGTGTGATAGAGGAGCAAGAGCTGGAAACATTTTCTCTGTCCCTTATTGAGTCCTAACGCAGGGTCTATACTCATGGCAGTCTGTGTCACATCAGGCCCATGTAGCTGACACAGATGCAGTGGGAGTTTACACTCGAATGTATGTATGTATTTTCTGTTTTGGAATAACAGTGGCAACCAACATGGATTCATTCAGCTACAAAACCCAAACATCCGGAGATACATAATCACACTGACCAATCACAAGGGAGGACTTCCGTGTTTCTGTGACACCCAGCTTTACCTCTATACTCAACCATGTGCCTTACTCCCACCAACTTCCCTCACCCTCTGTCTCCAAGAAATCCATCCTTGGTTTTCATCCAACTTCCTCAAACTGAACAGCTCTGAAACCGAAGTCCTCCTAGTCGGCATACCTCACACTCTTTCCAAAGCCAATAAATTCTCCATTACCCTCGATGACTCAACTGTCCTCCCCTCCCTCAAGTTAAGAGTCTGGGTGTCGTCCTTGACAGCACACTCTCCTTCCAGTCTCTCATTAATAACATCACCCGGTCCGCCTGCCTCCACCTGGGTAACATCTCTCGTCTCTGCCCCTCTCTCACTCCCCAAACTACCGCCATCCTTGTTCACAGCCTCATCACTTCTCGTATTGACTACTGTAATTCACTTCTTTTCAGCCTCCCAAATAAGTCCCCTCCAGAAACTGCAGCTCCTTCAAAACTGCAGCACGCCTGATCACTCGGACCCCCATTGCTCATCATATCACTCCCATCCTGCAACTCCCATCAAACAAAGGATCATTTTCAAACTACTCCTCACTACTTTCAAGGCCCTCCACAACATGGGTACATCTTACATCTCTGATCTCCTTCATGTAAACAACCCTAGCCGCCCCCTACGATCCTTCCACACCTTCCAGCTTTCCATTCCCCGAGCCCATCTTGTCACAACGGGGAGCAGGGCATTTAGTCGCTCTGCTTCCCATCTCTGGAATTCCCTCCTCCTGATCTCCATACAGTGTACTCCTTTTTATTCAGAATGTTCATCTTGTCTTCAGTGTGATCATTTTTCTTGACTTATTTTTTTCTTTTTTTAAGACGAATTGTTTAAGCTGTTCTTACCTTGACAGTTCCGGCTGTTACTTCAGCCTTCATCAGAAGTTGTCGGACTTCCTGGTGTGACGTGTCTTATAGACAGCTGACCCTCGCCGTAGTATCTCGATTGCCTCCTTGAGATACGACGGCTCCTCGAGGAGGCATTGTGAGATACGATGGCAAGGGACTAACACCATGAACAGGGACGAGGGGGCATAGAGACATGCAATGTCCATGTTTCTATGCTGAAAGTATTGGTCCTGCCCTTATCTTCCTTCTTTCTTTCAGGATGGACCATGCTGGAGAACAATGGTTGAGACCAGGTCTGAAGAAGTGTAAGTGTGTTTTTCATTGGATTCATCACATTCAGCCATCGTCACACTATCCCATCACTCTTCAGTCAGCATCAAAGTGTCAGAGGATCAATAAGTTCTGCTGGATTGTGTTTGTTCTTTCCATCAGATTCCTGTCCTCTCAGCATCGACATGAACACAGTGAACACGAGACTCAAACTGTCTGACAACAACAGCAAAGTGACATATGTGGATCCAGTTCAGTCATATCCGGATCATCCAGACAGATATGAGTTTTGGCCTCAGCTGCTGTGTAGAGAGAGTCTGACTGGTCGCTGTTACTGGGAGGTGGAGTGGAGAGGATGTGTCCATATATCAGTGAACATCAGAGGAATCAAGAGGAGAGGAGACATAACAGACTGTGTATTTGGAAAAACTGATCAGTCCTGGAGTCTGAGCTGCTCTGATGGTGGTCATTACTCAGTCAGGCACAACAACAAAACAACAGTCATCTCCTCCCCTTCCTCCACCTCTTCCTCCTCCTCCGCCACTTCGTCCGCCTCCTCTTCTTCCTCCTCCATCTCTAACAGAGTAGCAGTGTACGTGGACTGTCCTGCTGGGACTCTGTCCTTCTACAGAGTCTCCTCTGACTCCCTGATCCACCTGCACACCTTCAACACTACATTCACTCAACATCTGTGTCCTGGATTTGGGTTCTGGCCTGGTTCATCTGTGGTTCTGTGCTCAGTTGAGTATAAATAATCTATTTGTGTGACATAACACATGTTTCAGTTTTAACATATCCTATTCGTATATGTTGCTTAATAGGTTATTTTTGCTGCAGTGACCCCACATTAATTTACAAAATGAACCAGAGTTAGCTGTTCGGTCAGATTTGGATCCCCTAATGAAAAATAAAATTGTGACTTTTAGATTTGATTGTATATTATTCCTCTTAGATTATAACATTATATTATGTGTTATTGAAATGTCAGAGAGAGAAATTAGAATTGTCCCTTATTTTTTCTCATTGTTTATTTCAGGATGTCAAACCTGAATCTCTGACTGAGTGCAATGAACCATCATATGGGTATGAACTATTCAGTAAAGAAAGAACAAACTATTTTAAAAATGACTCCAAAAACCGTTTTATATTCACTTTCATTTGTCCATTCAGTGTTGATGGAGGAGCAGTTAAAGGCTCAAGAGACCAAGCATGTGAGTGTTAAAGCTGCATCTCTCTTAAAGGTAGAGTCCGAAGTTCCTCCAGCGTTTCTGTTTGCAAACAACAGTATTCAAACTTAGCGCTCCTCCCTCTCAGGCTAATGTCCGCCTCGTTCTAGCTAGCCTATTCACTTGCTCAAGTCTAACGTTTATTTTTTATGGGGGGAACTTCGGACTATACCTTTAAATTCTAAAATCAGTCCACTGTATCTACCCAGAACTTCTGACATTTGCTTTTTTCTTTTTCTCTCAGGTGCCTCTGACATCAAAAGCCCTAAGTTTGATTCATATGAGGAGGACACGGACTTCATGGAGGTGAGACATGTGACTCACTGTGTTATACACAGATTAAAGGGCTGTAACAATCTGCAGTCGCCCGGTATTTCTTCAACCCTTTCGATAATGGACAGATAAAAAATATCTGTCCAAATACACATTGTACTTAAATCCACGTGCATTTGCGTTGTCTCATTTAGACTGTTGCAACAGTTTATTTTCTAGTCTAAACAAAAATGGGCTGTCTTGTCTGCAGTTGGTCCAAAATTCTGCAGCAAGGCTGCTGACAGAAGGGCTCATATTTAACTTATCCTAAATCACTTCACTGGCTCCCAGTTCCTTTTTGAATTGGTTTTAAAATACTGGTGCCAGCATTCCTGGAGCTGTATTCATCAAGTGCCATTTCAATCAAGTGCTGGGAATTTGTGGAATTTACTTCTACTCTCAAACTTAAGAATAACGGCTATTTATCAACTTTCTCAAGTCTAAGAATCACTCCTACTCCGCCAAATGTTTAAGTCACCTCCAGAAACAAAATTCTCAAAATTTGCAGGTGTTTCCATTGTGTAATGTTTAGTGCACAAGCCATGCAATTCTGGTAAAATGTTGTCCGACAAGACTCCACTTTGGGGAGCATCAATGAAGCGTGGCCACAAGATGTTATCCCATGCAATATTAAATCGTGGACACGAGATAACCAAGTGGTTGTCATGTGTTACAAATGCATGGAAACGACTTAACTGGTGGCCAGTTGTTATGATGTGTGAACTACAGCATGTCCAAAGTGAACTCCTCTGAAGCACATTTTTGGATTTTTTCATATAGGTCTATAAGTTACTGGTAAAACTTCTCTGATCACAGCGATTCCAAAGTTAATGCTTGTAAATGATCATAAACATAATAGGATACATAAATATCCTACATGTAGGTAAAAATAGGATCAAAGGATAAACGTGTGTCTGCAACCTTCAGTTTGAGCATGCTCCTGGTTCATGGACAACAGCAGATAGGAAGAACACTGAACTGGAAAAGACCCTTGGAAGAGCCAGACCAGTTAGGAAGTCAAATAAGCAAGACCAAGACAATGACAGCCAAACTTCAAGTTTTAAATTGGCATTCCTCAAACCAGTGATCACAATGACCTCATCCGTGTTTTGTCTGTGAACTTCACAGTTGGCCTCTACGGCTCGTCTGGCAAACTGGTTTTGTTTGCTGGTTTGATGCTTTAAAGGGTGATCTGTGCATCTTGTTTCAGGCCTGCGTTCAAATATTTGTCATGAGTTCATTACAGTATTTCTGCTTAAGTTGCTCATATTTATCCTGAATTCCAGCATCCATCAAGCTTTATACCTGAAGTGGAAACTGAACGTGCAAGGATCTCATACAGGTAACAATAACATCTTGTTTTCAGCAGTTTTCTTTGAAAGGAATAATTTTCACGTTAGTAGTTTATTTATTTATTTTATTTGTTTTATTTAACCTTTATTTCACCAGGCAAAGACATCAAGATTCTTATTTACAATGCATTTACTACAATGTTGAGTAGAAACATCCTTCTAAACTCTGATCATTTTTGGAGATGATTAAGATTCAACTTCCTTCCTTTGACCTGCAGTTGTCTGCTGATGGACTCTGTAATGCTGTGAAGTGTGACCAAAATGATAAATCACACAATATTCCAAAACCATGCTGGTTTCACTGTGTTGGATGGTATTTTTAACCACATTTTCACCTATTAGGACAAAGTTCATGGTACTCCAAAACATAACTGTGTCTAAGTTGGTGCAGGAAATGGCTTGTGATGCTGCCTTCAGTAACATTAGCTTGTCAGCATTTTTAGCTGTGATAGAAAAAATAAAGTATTACCAAGAGCCATAATGAGTTGAAATTAAAAAGAGTAATTTATTTACAAAGAATGAGCGAATAAGATGGAGAGTCTCCGTAGATCAGGATTCTCAGCTGGTCCTGGAAGGCCGATGTCCTGCATGTTTTCATGGTGTCCCTGCAGCGACTCAGTAGTCAGACTTAGACCTGTCTGCTAATTAAATATAAGAACAGCTCTAACCTGCGTACGCAGGGGAACTGCATCAATTTTGTCAATGTCAGTTATCTCCCATTATTTGATTGAAATAATAATCACTCAATTTTCAATCTTTTTGGGAAAACAACGGAGTCCATAAAAGACGTGCAGCTTCATCAGTTTTAAAACTTTATATTTTTCAAACTATCACTTCGCTATGAACATCATCAGCTGATCTGATGGATGACATGATTTCTGATCAGATGCTGCTTCCCAGCAGAGATCCTGTTAGAGTTCTGCCGTGATCTGAGATCTACTATTCTGATGAACATCCAGGTGGTTTTCCTTACTGATATATGCAAGAGACAGATTGAACATTTCCTGATCATCTGCATCCTCTGTGCTGGATTTATCTTTATCCACACCAAAAACTCTTTATTTCTCTTGAACAATGAAAAAATCTAATCAAATGTGAGGGCTGCAATGATTTATTTTAGAGGGTTTCAAACTTTGAATAAGAGCAAACTTTTGAATCATTAGTGAACACTTATTTATAAGTTTAAAATCTTATTGGCTGTAATTGGAGCCCATAAAAGTCACTCGTTGCTCATCTTTCTACTTCTCCAGGCTCGCATTTAGAAACCTTTTCTTTAAATGTTGTGGTCACTGAGTCCTGCATCCTCCAGGTTCAAGTGTCCTGGTCCAGGTGAGTTTCGATGCAGTCTGACCAAGCTGGTGTTTGTGATGACTCGAGAGGCGGAGCTCCTGTATCAGACCGTCCAGTGGCCCGACAATCTCCTACAATCAGCTGGCAAGACACCTGCAGGGCTGCTGTTCAACGTCAGATGCTGTGAGGGAGCAGTCTGTCAGCTCCACCTCCCTCACTGTGAAACAGAGGATGGTGAGCACTGTGCTGTCCTGGATGCTTATTTACTGGATACCAGTAAATAAGTAGTGAAAGATTACCAGTAGCCAAAAAGTAGACGTTTGACAGCTCTGTATTTTCACAGCTTTGCATATCAATGGGCTGCTGTCTGTTGCACACTTCACTGATGATGATGATGATGATGGGATGAGCATCCTGGAGCCGCTGAAGATCACAAACACTCATGTCATCGTGGACGTCCCCCACCTCTCTCTGTACGGACTCGTCTGGGATTACATCCTCAGATTCTTTAAAATCCAGATGCCTCTGAAAGGCCAGGTGCTGCTGTTCCTCAGACCTCCTGTTCGAGGGCCTCCGACGCTGAACGTGTTCTTTCTGCAGGACAACATCCCTTGGACAGAGGTAGAGCCAGGAGACGTGCACCACACCTGCTGTAATCGCACGTTTTAGCCACAGAGACGCTTCAGTTCAGTCACTGTTCTTCAGCAAAGCACATAACTAATACAGATATTAAAGCTGAAATGATGTAATATTCATTACTGATGCAACATTAGAAAAATACTTCTGCTGCAGATCCAGTAGTTGCTGGAGACATGATTTTGCACGGTGGGTGTGGCCTTATGTTTTTCTCATGCCCCACAGATTTAAAAAAAAACCCTGAAAACTAAGCAAAAGAAAACAAAAATACATTGTTCCGCAGGTTCATCACCAAACAGCACCTGTTGGTTAATTTTATTGGGGCTAATATTGATATTTGCTTATATGATATTCAGTTTTAAAGCCAATATCGGCCAATTGTGATATCAGGATGATAATTTTGTGCATCTCTACCTTGAACTGTTTGAGCAATTTGACTCTATTTTATCCCTATCTATTATTAAAGTGTAACACTCGTTTGAATTATTTTTGTTTTTAAATAATTATCAGTTATTCATCTGTTGACTTTGTTAATTTTCTTACACTTTTTTAAAAATCTATCATTCATCTGCCCTAATGATTTTTTTTGCTATACTAAAAAAACATGTCGTATTTCTGAAGGTTTCTGCTCAACATAATGACTCGGAGTACATCAGTGGCTTTGACTGTCTCCTCACTGCTGGTGAAAGTTACAGCGTCCACTGTGAACCTGAAGACTTGGAGGTTCTGCCTCCGGTGAGCAACGTTGCAGCACACTGTGCCCAGTAATGAAATCCTGTTCATAGAAGATTCACAGTTTAGTAAAAAACACGCTTCTTTTGGTTTTCAGAGTGTAGAGTTTTACACAAAGACTGGACGAAATTTTCATCCAACATTTCGAGTTTTCCTGCTTACGATCCCAGAGAAGGTGACTATGATGGTCCGAAGTCAAAACGGCGCAGACGTTCAGAAGCATCCTTTTTATCTGAAAGGTAAAAACTTTCACATTTCATTGTGGTGAATAAGGTTCAGCATATTATGTAATCATTATATTTATTACAATAGTATTTTTCCACTCGGTAAATTTTAGGAAAACTTGTTTTAATCCCAGCTGATGGCATGAATCCCTGCCTTTCTGTGGATTGGTCTGGTGTTGGTCTTCTCCATATATATAAACTCTAACATTCACATGCAACATGACAGTTATAGGCAACTCTCCATGTCATGAGAGAGTGGTCCCTGAATTGTGGTTATACACAGTTCAGATACTACTATAAACCGTTCTAGTGTTCTGTATTTAAAAAGGAAACCAATGTTCCCTCCTGCTGCTGTCTGCATAGCATCGACTTAAATACAACTGCAATCCTCCCACAAAGCCGGAACAATGTGTAAATATGTACATACAAATATAATGCAATGATCTGCAATCTGCAAATCTCATCAGCCCATATTTTACTCCCAGTAAACACCATATCAGATGTTGAAACTGTGACATTTTATCATTACATGGAAAACATGAGCTGATTATGAATCTGAATGTGTAAAAAGTAGTTCCAGGGTGATGTTTACCATATGTTTTAGGAGACAAATGTCCCATTCTGGTCTTATGCAGGATTCTAGCCGCTCAACAGTCCTGGACCTGGTTGCTGGATTTCTGCTTTCATGATGCTCCAAATGTTTTCTATTGTCACTGTCAATGTCAGCTTTATTTACTGTATATAGCACAATTTTAAAAGGCCAGTGGCCAACCAAAGTGCTTTACAGAATAAAAGTAAACAATGAATGAGTAAAAGCAACACAATAAAATGCAACACATTAAAAACAGTAGAAATAAAACGGATAAAAGTAAATTAAAAGTATAAATGTCAAAACGTGAGTCTGCTCAGCTGAAGGCCAGGGTGAACAAGTGGGTCTTAAGGCATGTTGGCATGTTTTGGTGAAAGGTCTGGGCTGCAGGCAGACCAGTTCAGCAGCTGGACTCTTCTCCTGTTTCCAGCATGCTGCTGTGATGGATCCAGTATGTGGTCCAGGTCTTGGTGAAACCTGCAAGGCCTTCCCTGAAAGAGACGTTGTCTGGATGGGAGCAGATGTTGCTTTAAAACCCCCACGTACTTTTAATAATGATAATAGATTTTATTTGAAAGCGCCTTCTCAAAGCACCCAAGGACACTGTACAGGCAGATAAAACATTAAAAACAGGAAGTTAAAACAGTAAAAACACAAACATAAGAGGTACCACAAAAAACAAAACTACAGGAAATAAAACAGGGAAAAATAACATTGGAGTGCTGCATATGGACTTAGGTGGAATAAGACTGAACAGGAAGGTTTTGAGTCTGGATTTGAAAAGAGGGAATGAGTCCACTGTACGGAGACAGGAGGGAGGGAATTCCAGAGATGGGGAGTGGAGCGACTTTTCAGCACTGATGGAGCTTCACCGATGTGGAAGCTGCCCACACCATAGACACTAATGCCGCCCCACCCCATCAGAGATGCAGCTTTTCAACTGTCCACTGATAGCAAGCTGGATGCTCCCGACCCTCTTTCGTCTGCAGGACATGGCCTCCATGCTTTCCAGAAACATCCTCACATTTTCATCCATCTGACCACAGAACAGTTTTCCACTTTGACTCAGAGCATTTTAAATTAGCTTCTTTTTTTTTAAGGTAGATGTACCCAAATTATATTTGCCTCCATATTTGTTTATTTGTATTATTCAGTATGCAGTTTTATTAAACAGTATTGTAATGGTAAATATAACAATACAGATTTTTTTTAAATTAAAAAAGGGGATAAAACGAAAGGATGTAGACAGACACTGGAGCTTATAGTGCCGACCATTTCCGTAACACAAATAACCACATGTGGTGACGTGAAATTCACGTGTTTTTTCTGTAAGGGTTACCAGTGTGAAAACAGTATAAACAGGCGTAAATTTAAATAAAGAAAAGCTCGAAAAACATCACGACCATTGATTTATCTATTGATTAAAAAGGAAAAGCTGGAACTTTTGAGCATTTATCGTAGGAATTTTTGTACTGGGGTTTAAACATCACATTATAATCTTTGCAGTTACACTACTCACAAAAAGTTAGGGATATTCAACTTTCGGTTATAATTTAAGGAAAATGTCAAATGTTCACATCTGATTGATATCACATCATGAATGTTGGACATTCAACTGGAATGATGATGTGATAAATCCTCCATCTCAAAGAACTTATTGAGAGCAAAGCCAGCAACAATGGTGGCTAAACCAAATACCCCTAACTTTTTGTGAGTAGTGTATGCTCATGTGATGCCTGGTCTTTAAGCCTTGTAAAACCTACATCATGGTATCAGCGACACTTAAACATGATATTTAGTTACAGAACTTATAAATCTCCTGTTTGTTTGTTTGTTTGTTTGTTTTTCCAGATCCTGTAGAGAGGGAAGTTCAGGTGAAAGTCAAAGCTCCAGCAGAGGTGAGGCTGCTGTTGGTTCACTTTATTGAAGTGTCGTTGCATTTAGCACCTCTGCTGACTTAATTTAACCTTAGCTTAGTAATCTGACTCCATGTTCAAGAAGGTGGGTATTTGTTAAGCATTTAACTCTAAGCACACTTAGTGATGTCACAATGAGGAAAGTCTCACCTCGCTCAGAGAGCTCGGATGCCCCGATCAAGGGAGCCCCTGCTGTTCAAATGACACGACGGAGTCCGGCTGGATTACGGCTCGATTTATTGTAGACTAGTCAAATTAATACAGAAGAGAATTGGTAGATAATTCACGGACCCGGCCCAGCACTGCCACGGCTCGAAAATGCAGCTCTGTCTTCTCTCTCCTCACAAGAATGATTTCCCCCTCTCTCTAAACAGGGCGGTTTTTGTACTTTGTCACTACCCTCTCTGGCTGACTGGAATTGTAGTCTATTAAAACCTCGATCTCGCTTAAAACCATACCACTCCCTTCCCAGCTGAACTACAGCCCTGACCAGAGCCTCCCTTCACTAAACTGCGACCTTCCTTCTACCACAGAAGGAAGGTCAGATTTACTGAGCCTGGTTGTTGACAACTACCACCTTTCTTCATGTGACTTAATTTATCATTTTCCTGTATACCCTAATACCTTAGCACATTGGGATAACAATAATATATTAGCAGTAATAATGCTAATAAGAAGAATTGTTAATAATGATAATGATAATGGTGGTAATCAGGTAAATTATAAACAACTCAGGTGCAACTTTATCATTTCAATAAGATATCTTATAAACTGATTGTGTTTAATACTACAGGACCAACATTTTACGATGATCTACCAAAAAACACTGAACATTTGACCATCTATATTTTTCGTGGAGGAGACAGAAAACTCCCAAACAGCAACTGAAACATCTTGAGATGAGATGATATTTAAAATCTCCCATTTTCAACTTCCATTGTCTTCTAGTTTAACCAGAAAACCAAGATCAGGACTGGCCTGGTCACCATCCTGGATCGGTTGGATAAAGATGCATTTGGCAGGTTCAAGTGGCACCTGGAGGATGACTCGTGGAAAATCACAGCACCAGATCTAAAGGACATGAAGAGAGAAGAGGTGGTGACTCTGATGATAAATCATTTTGATATTACTGGAGCTGTGCAGGTGATGGAGAGCATTTTAAAGGCCATGGAGATGAATAAACTGGCTACGAAACTGAAAGAATTGGCCAAAGCAGCGGGGATAAAGACCAGTGAGGATGAGTGAGAAAGTATTTAAGGCTGGGCCGCATCAGTCTGAGCTTTCACTGACATAGCTGTTGAATGTGGAGGTGAACATACTAAATAGGGGTGTAATGATTCGCTCAATGATTCGATTCATATCATGAGTCATGGTTTCTGATTCGATTTCAACTTCACTGAATTCAGTTTGATTGTATCGTTCTAAATGAACCAATATCACCTATGAATCAAATCCAAAACCATAAATCATGATATGAATCGAATCATTGTTAACCGGATCGTTACACCACTGATACTAAAGTACTGTTACTGCTTATTTATCCTAGACACTGGCCCTCATTTATCAAATGAACGTATGACGAAAATCTGTCCGTACAACCATTTCCACGCAAGACCACGCAAGATCAATTTGGACGTGATCATAGGATACAATCAAATCTTAAGACAGCTCTGACTTCGTGTATGCAAGTTTGTCAGTAAGGGTTTGCAGTGCAGCAGAACATTAAAATATTCATTAATCAAACCGAAAGCAGTCATTAAAGTATTCACAATCCAGCACTGAGAATGAACCCATTTGCAAAGAAAAAAAAAGGAAAAAAAGGGGAATGTAGAATGTATTCTCCAAAATTATGATGACAACAATGATGGTATAAAATGCTTTGACCAGTCATTGTTACAATATTTATTGTCATATTCAAGGTTATGACATTTTTGAACTTCTTGAAAAACCTTTGCTGAAGCGTGAAATTCAAATACAAATCCAACATATTTATGGAGAAGACAGCTCAGGTACTAGATTAAAGGGACTAGAGGCCCAAGATTAAGAAATGAAACTCGCAACTAGCGCTTCAGGTTGACAGCAGCCATGAGCCAAGCCGTGACGAGAGCACAAACTGAAGCTATAATGTTGTTTACTACGCTTTTTCTTCATAGTCCCACTTTTTAGTGTCTTTCAGTTGATCTGGATCGTTTGCTGACGGCAGAAGAATCCATAACTATCGCTTACAGTGTTTGAATTTAACATGACCGTCTTCTTCCTGCATCAAAACTGTCGG
>JALJCO010008212.1:0-13786 GCA_023101725.1 Atherinomorus stipes | reverse complement strand
TAAACATTCACGCCAAAAAGGTGAAATCAGAACTAAACACACTGATCAGAACTGTATTGAACAGTTAAAGCAGTGCAATAAACATCATGTAATTAAATAATAAAGTGCCTACGACTACTGTTCTGCCTTTTGGTAAAAGAACCAGATAATCAGTTCATGGTGTGAATTATTTACATTAAAACAGGGAATAAACAGGTTTATAGTTACTAAAAGGAAATTATTTCATGCTGGAAAAAATTGAAATTCTTCCTCCTCCATTACTTTGTAACTCGCGCTGCTGCAGCAACCTGAGCTCTGCAGAGAAGCTGCTAACGCCGGGAACATGACGTAGCACGCACACACGTGATGTACGCAACTACGAGTGCTCGTCTATCCTAACCGGAAGCAGTTTATACAGACCGGAAGCAATGTGTGAAGCGGGACTTTAAAAACCTTAAACGAAGCATCGATTCCGAAAATATTAATCCATCATTTTTTTCTAACCGAATAATTCGAATAATTTGATTAATTGTTTCAGCCCAAGAACTGACAAACACTGGTTAGAAATGTTCGTTAAATACAAGTTATCAAAGATAGTTGCTGGTTTTTATGATTTCTTTGTAAAAGTCTTGGAGAGGATTGTCTTCAAGACAGTTTAAATAATAGAGGTGGGAAAAAACATTGATACATTGAAATGTCGCAATATTTTCATATGCCGATACCATATCCATATTTAAAAACGCGGTATTGATCCATTTTGCTAAAGAAATCTTGCAAGATTTCATCGTTCTGCTACAAAGTCTTGTGGTATTTTGTCAAATCTCATGAGATTTCGTAACAAAACGATATCTTATGAGATTGATACTGTGTTTTTAAATATAGATATGGTATCAGTGTATGAAAATATGCAATATTTTAGTGTATCGATATTTTTTCCATCTTATTAAATAATCAGATGACCCTTTTGTAGTCAGTTGAGGTACAAAGCCAATCATTAGAAAAAGAAAAAAAAATGGTCACAACTAATACAGTGATATAACAATATGTATATAAATACACACCTCTCATGTAACTCCCCTATTGCAGTTTCATATCAGTACATCGCACAGCCCTACTGATCATCAGCATACATTCCCTGGCATGGTTGGCAGGCTGTGTGGTCAGACAAGAAGTCCAGCTGTCGGTCCAATAAAAACTCCACCGCCTGGGCACACGGGATGACAACAGGGCCTTCCTTACCACTGGTTTAAACGTCTGCAAACACAACACCATCATTAACTACATCAGCACATGTTTTTGACAAAGAAAATCTCTTCAATTCATCCCATTTAAGCAGATTTTATTTCCAGAGTAATAGATCTCTAAAATACACTGTCTGGCCAAAAAAAAGTCTCCTGTACAAAAGAGGTCAAACATGTAACATTTCGTTGGAGCCTTTAGCTTTGATTGCGGCAGCATTCGCTGTGTTTCCAGAAGCTTCTCCATAATGTCACTAGATTTATTTGCATCCTGTTGCATCAATTTTTCACCAAGATCTTGATGATTTGATTGCAGAGTCTGACCACAGCACATCCCAAAGATTCTCAATGGGGTTCAGGTCTGCACTCTGTTGGGCCAATCCATGTGTGAAAATGATGTCTGATGATCCCTGAACCATCTTTCACAATCTGAGCCCGACAAATTCTGCCACTGTCATCTTTGAATATGGCCATGCCATCAGGAAAGAAACATCCATTGATGGAATAACCTGCTCATTCAGTATATTCAGGTATCAGCTGACCTCATTATCTGAGCTCATACTGTTGCTGAACCTGGACCTGAGCAACGGCAGCAACCCCAGATCATCACACTGCCCCACAGGCTCATACAGTAGCACTAGTTAAGATGCTGCATCACTTCATCTGCCTTTCCGGCCACATTTCTTCCTGGAAGACGATGGTCCATACTATCTTTCCAGTTTTTCAGAATGCGTTGGACTGTTCTGAACCCAGTTTTAGTAGTTTCCTGCATCTCCTTAGATGTTTTCACCTCTTGATGCCAATGATCTGACCCTTCTCAGACAGACTAAGACCTTTTCCACGGATTTCACTGATGTGTCTTTCCACATGGTTGTTTAGGAATATTAGTTAATAAACTCATTGCACCAGTTGTGCTTAACAAATTTGTTGCCAGCTGAAAGATAATCGCCCATGCAGGAATTATCCAATAGGAGGCTCGGACCTATTTGCTTAGTTACATCCAGGTGGCGACTTTTTTTTTGGCCACGCAGTGTACAACTCCAGGAAAGTGTGGCAGAGATGAGACGGATGCGCTGGAGGGAAAAAGGGAGTAATGGGAAGTTAAAGGACTGAGTGAGAGAAAAGACGAGCGTAGAAATGGGTACGTTTACATCGAACCGATACGGTACCGACGTTCACGTCCAGAAACCACCAATTCTTCACAGTCAGGAGGATGCGTTCAGGTACCCAAACACGCTTCCACTCCCTCACAGTCAGGAGGATGCATTCAGGTACCCAAACACGCTTCCACTCCCTCACAGTCAGGAGGATGCGTTCAGGTACCCAAACACGCTTCCACTCCCTCACAGTCAGGAGGATGCATTCAGGTACCCAAACACGCTTCCACTCCCTCACAGTCAGGAGGATGCGTTCAGGCACCCAAACACGCTTCCACTCCCTCACAGTCAGGAGGATGCGTTCAGGTGCCCAAACACGCTTCCACTCCCTCACAGTCAGGAGGATGCGTTCAGGTACCCAAACACGCATACACTCCCTCACAGCCAGGAGGATGCGTTCAGGTACCCAAACACGCTTCCCACTCCCTCACAGTCAGGAGGATGCCTTCAGGTACCCAAACACGCTCCCACTCCCTCACAGTCAGGAGGATGCTTCAGGCAAAACACGCTTCCACCCCCTCACAGCCAGGAGGATGCCTTCAGGTACCCAAACACGCTTCCACTCCCTCACAGTCAGGAGGATGCGTTCAGGCACCCAAACACGCTCCCACTCCCTCACAGTCAGGAGGATGCGTTCTGGTACCCAAACACGCTTCCACTTCCCCACAGTCAGGAGGATGCGTTCAGGTACCCAAACACGCTTCCACTCCCTCACAGTCAGGAGGATGCGTTCAGGTACCCAAACACGCTTCCACTCCCCTCACAGTCAGGAGGATGCGTTCAGGTACCCTAACACGCTACCACTCCCTCACAGTCAGGAGGATGCGTTCAGGTACCCAAACACGCTTCCACTGCCTCACAGTCAGGAGGATGCCTTCAGGTACCCAAACACGCTTCCACTCCCTCACAGTCAGGAGGATGCGTTCAGGTACCCAAACACGCTTCCACTCCCTCACAGTCAGGAGGATGCGTTCAGGCACCCAAACACGCTTCCACTCCCTCACAGTCAGGAGGATGCGTTCAGGTACCCAAACACGCTTCCACTCCCTCAGTCAGGAGGATGCGTTCAGGTACCCAAACACGCTTCCACTCCCTCACAGTCAGGAGGACGCGTTCAGGTACCCAAACACGCTTCCACTCCCTCACAGTCAGGAGGATGCGTCGAGGTACCCAAACACGCTTACACTCCCTCACAGTCAGGAGGATGCGTTCAGGTACCCAAACACGCTTCCACTCCCTCACAGTCAGGAGGATGCGTTCAGGTGCCCAAACACGCTTCCACTCCCTCACAGTCAGGAGGATGCGTTCAGGTACCCAAACACGCTTCCACTCCTCACAGTCAGGAGGATGCGTTCAGGTACCCAAACACGCTTCCACTCCCTCACAGTCAGGAGGATGCGTTCAGGTACCCAAAAACACTACGTAGAATGATAGAATTACGTTTGATTTCACGTGAAACGGGACTCAGCAGTAATGATGTAACTCGGCAGATTCCAATAAAAGTACAGAGGTTAGGACCGTAGATTAGAGGGAGGAAAAGAAGAGAGGAGCCATGAGGACGAGAGAGAGGAGAGAGAGAGAGGGAGAGCGAGCGAGCAGGATGCAGAAGAAGAGATTTAGAGAAAATGAATAAATGAAAGAGTGGAGGAGTGACAGTCCAAAGGAAGAAAACTCGGCTTTGATGTTTCCTCTGACACACACACACACACACACACACACACACACACACGCACTATCAGCTGCAACATCTGTGGACAGTGCAACCACTCACAACAACAACATTATCATCATCAATATTCCTGCGGTCATTAAACACATCATAGATTCAAACATATTTTGTATATTTTTATAACCTTTAGATAATTATTTAAAAACCCTGTTCTCTGAGATTATTCTCACGTTCATCGGTCAATAAATAATCCATATATCATCTGTTCAATAATAATATCAATTACAATAATAATATTTATAGAAGACATCACAGATCTAGAATAAAAGTTTCAAATAATATAGAATTTTGAAATTTAAAAATGTAAACATGACCATTAGGGATGCACGATATTGGAATTATGGCCGATATCCGATATGCAGATATTTTTAAACTCATGTGGCCGATAACTGATATCGATACAGATATTAAGGCTGAAATAAAATAAGCAGTCATTGCAATGGGGTGGGAAAAATATCAATACACTGAAATATCATGATAGTTTCACATGCCAATATCAAATCAATATTTAAATACACGGCATCGATCTAAATCTCAATCTCAGCATATTCCATGAAATCCAGCAAGAACCATGAAATATCGTGAGATTTCATTAAAATAGGTCGATACCACGTTTTTAAATGTCAATATGATATCAGCATATAAAAATATCAGTTTCAGTGTATCTATATTTTTCACCAACCTTAGTTTGTAGAAGTTTTAAAGTCTGAAAAAGAAAAGGTTTTGAAGAAGTTTTTTTTTGGTTTTGTTTTTTTTTCTTTTAGAAACAGCGGGCTGATCAGTTAAATATCGGTTAAATATCGGTGGGGTAACCGATGTCCGATGCTTAGTTTTAAGGCCAATATAGGCCGATACAGATAGGGGGCCGGTTATTTCGTGTATCCCTTTTTATAAATGTCAAACTATTCAAGAAAAACTGGCCCTGATAGCTGATTACGTACCTCTGACAGACGAGGCAGTGGAAGGTAAACAGGCAGTTTTTAGTGGAAAAACAGCTTAAAAACAAACGAGTAGTCAATGTGAAATTAGTCTCCGGCTTTTGTGATAGTGGACAATAACGAGCCTCTGGCCCAGTTTAGTCACCCATAACGTCTCACAGTCATAGAACAGACCATGTTCACAAGTTCTGTCTCCCCCAAAACATCAGAGGAAAAGAAAAAAAATACATAAAATCACTCTTATAAAGTACATTAAATCTAAACAGACAATTTATACTTTTGAAATAATTAAATATTTACAAAATTAGACAGACAAACTGATAGATAGCAACTTTATTTATATAGCACTTTAAAACAGCCACAGCTAACACAAAGTGCTGAACATGACAGGACCAAAAAATGCAAATATGAAATAACAAATCAAGTAACAAATATAAAACAGCGAAAACAAAGCAAGGTCTTGTGGGTAAAAGTGGGTTTAAAATTACTTTTAAAACCATTAAAGAACAAACTAAAACATGTAAAAGACAGCAAATTCTCATGTTGAGTTAAAAGTCATAAAATGGGTTTTGAATTGGTTTTAAACCCAGCGGAGGACGACTGGCTGATGTGGGACGGTGAGCGACTGTGGGCAGATAGATGCAACAGAACAGAGCACCTCCCAGATAAGAAGCTGCTAAAAGCGTCTGACAGAAATGAAGCCACTCAGGAAGACCATGCTTTCAGAGACCAACGGGGAAGTCCGACATAACCGCTGCTAACTGCTGCTAACCGCTGCTAACTGCTGCTAACCGCTGCTAACTGCTGCTAACCGCTGCTAACTGCTGCTAACCGCTGCTAACTGCTGCCAACTGCTGCCAACTGCTGCTAACCGCTGCTAACCACTGATAACCGCTGCTAACTGCTGCCAACTGCTGCTAACCGCTGCTAACCACTGATAACCGCTGCTAACTGCTGCCAACTGCTGCTAACCGCTACTAACTGCTGCCAACTGCTGCCAACTGCTGCCAACTGCTGCTAACTGCTGCCAACTGCTGCCAACTGCTGCCAACTGCTGCCAACTGCTGCTAACTGCTGCCAACTGCTGCCAACTGCTGCTAACTGCTGCTAACTGCTGCTAACCTCTGCTAACCGCTGCTAACTGCTGCTAACCGCTGCTAACCACTGGATGTTACATCACAACAGCTATAAACTCAGAACAAACGCTGCGTCATCCTTCAGCCAGCATCAGTCACATGACCGCGCTGACGGCGTCAACAGCATGTAAACATGCCACCTGGTTGGCTGCATGATGACATGACTCTCACGTCACCCTGCAGGTGTGTGTTCATCTGCTGCAGGTGTGTGTTCATCTGCTGCAGGTGTGTGTTCATCTGCTGCAGGTGTGTGTACATCTGCTGCAGGTGTGTGTTCATCTGCTGCAGGTGTGTACATCTGCTGCAGGTGTGTACATCTGTCTGGTCCTGGCTACTCGGCTACACTGCTTAGAGCGTGATGCGTTGAAGCATGCGCTGTCATAAACATACCCGACGCCGCAACCAGACGCTGATGACTTCTGGTGCGCCTGTGTGGAGTTAAACCACTGACTGAAACGGCCTCATAGCGAGGCAGAACCACACACGGAACGCGGCGCACACGGACCCGGTGTGGAGTTAAACCATCGACTAAAACGGCGTCATAGCGAGGCAGAACCACACACGGAACGCAGCGCACACGGACCCGGTGTGGAGTTAAACCATCGACTAAAACGGCGTCATAGCGAGGCAGAACCACACACGGAACGCGGCGCACACGGACCCGGTGTGGAGTTAAACCATCGACTGAAACAGCCTCATAGCGAGGTAGAACCACACACGGAACGAAGCGCACACGGACCCGGTGTGGAGTTAAACCATCGACTGAAACAGCCTCATAGCGAGGCAGAACCACACACGGACCGCGGCGCACACGGACCCGGTGTGGAGTTAAACCATCGACTGAAACAGCCTCATAGCGAGGCAGAACCACACACGGAACGAAGCGCACACGGACCCGGTGTGGAGTTAAACCATCGACTGAAACAGCCTCATAGCGAGGCAGAACCACACACGGAACGCAGCGCACACGGACCTGGTGTGGAGTTAAACCATCGACTAAAACGGCGTCATAGCGAGGCAGAACCACACACGGAACGAAGCGCACACGGACCCGGTGCGGAGTTAAACCATCGACTGAAACAGCCTCATAGCGAGGCAGAACCACACACGGACCGCGGCGCACACGGACCCGGTGTGGAGTTAAACCATCGACTGAAACAGCCTCATAGCGAGGTAGAACCACACACGGAACGCAGCGCACACGGACCCGGTGTGGAGTTAATACAATCGACTGAAACGGCCTCACAGCGAGGCAGAACCACACACGGAACGCAGCGCACACGGACCTGGTGTGGAGTTAAACCATCGACTAAAACGGCCTCATAGCGAGGCAGAACCACACACGGACCGCGGCGCACACGGACCCGGTGTGGAGTTAAACCATCGACTGAAACAGCCTCATAGCGAGGCAGAACCACACACGGAACGCAGCGCACACGGACCTGGTGTCGAGTTAAACCATCGACTGAAACAGCCTCATAGCGAGGCAGAACCACACACGGAACGAAGCGCACACGGACCCGGTGTGGAGTTAAACCATCGACTGAAACAGCCTCATAGCGATGCAGAACCACACACGGAAGGAAGCGCACACGGACCCGGTGTGGAGTTAAACCATCGACTGAAACGGCGTCATAGCGAGGCAGAACCACACACGGAACGAAGCGCACACGGACCCGGTGTGGAGTTAAACCATCGACTGAAACGGCCTCATAGCGAGGCAGAACCACACACGGAACACAGCGCACACGGACCTGGCGTGAAAGTTTGTCAGCAAAAAAACGGCACATTTTATTGGTCGCACATGCGCGAAATGTATGAAAAATTTACTCGCTCCGGCTCACATTTAAGACGCAAAATGTGACCTTTTGGTCGCAGTCTGGAGCCCTGGAAGGTCATAGCCAAATAAGGTGTAGCCAATGAAAATGAAGTTAACTTGGTTTCCGGGTTAAGCTGCATATCATTACTGCACCCAACTCTTTTACTGAGGAAGGAGGTCTAGCAGCCAAAACAATCCCCCGCTGTAAAAAGTGATGGTTTTTTCTTTGGAGATTTAACAGCAATGCCAACTACATGATCTAGTTTTTACTGCTACGACATCACTGCTTTAACAACAACCAACATGATGCTTTATTAGAAACATTCAAATAATCACAGAAATTCAAAATTGATTTAAAAAACATAACTAATTACAGGGTTTGTGATTCATCTATCTTTATTAATCGCATAACCACATGATGGAGGACACTTCCCATCCTCTCCACAACACGGTGAAGAATCAACAGTGTGTGTTCAGTGGGAGGCTGCGTCAAGTTCGCTGTAGGACGGAGAGATACAGGAATTCATTCCTGCCAGCAACCATCACCCTAAAGAACAAGACTAACTGACTTTTTGTTTATTTTAAAAAAAAAAAAAAAAAAAAAGTGAGCTTTTACAATACTGAATTTCCCTTCGGGGATGAATAAAGTATTTTTCTTTTCATTTCATTTCATAACAATAATTGCCCCAAATGTTTTGGGTTTTTTTTAAAAAAGGATTTTAGTGAACGACTGAATCAAATAATACACAGACATTAATATTGTTAACTGTTGACGGTACGGTCGCCTCTCCCCATCGCGCTGCACTCTGCACGTTGCATTCACATGCTCAGTAGGAATCCAACAGCAGCGTTTCCAGCCCCCCCCCCAAAAAAACTCAGCAGATGCACACGATTCACATGAGTCATATTTAGATCCAAAAACGGCGAATTCCCCCGAAAAGCAACAAGTTTGCAGGTATGATGAGGGTGAGTAGAAAATGAAGGAGCATCATTCTGTGGGTGTACTATCCCTTTAAGAAGAACCACTGTGCACTTTGTTTTCCTAATTTCACCTGAATTTGACAATATGTTGTAATTCGTTTTTAAATGGATTGAGTTTGGCTGGTATGGTGATTTTGTGACGGTATCGTACTGTCTTCTGAATAACGCCTTCATGTGTAACCACATCCCTACTCGACTTTCCTGTTCTCTCACGCTGACAGAGCTGTACGCCACAGCTCTTTATCTCCTTCTAAAGATGATTCACACACTCGACTGCAACTGGGTCACTTCTGCCAGGAATAAACCGACACTGTGTTTTCCAGACAGAGGAAGGATGAACGGAGGACAGCCGTTCATCAAATCCAGAAAAACCTGAGGAGAACGCACGTGAAACACTGATGCGGACACACATCAGCATCCAGACATGATGCGGGAGCGCGACGCGTCTTCTGGACGATTCATGGCCGGCAGCAGGGATGCATCTACAGGCTACCACACACACATCTGTGACAGCTGTGTCCTCCAGGAGACAGCCATCTCTGACATCAGTGTCCTGGTCACCACGGTGACGGGGACATTCCAATCAGGGACTGCAAATGCTGATTGCTGGAAACAGAATCTTCCACTTAAACTCATCAATAACTGATCACGTGGTTTATTTGATTTATGATCTAATGTATTTTCAGCAACAGTCCCTGACAGGTAAGTATGTGAGAATGACCTGACAGCCACTCATTTATCAATATCAGTCGTCACTGGACATCTGAAATGTTCTACGGATGTATCCGGAGCAGCAGTGGGTAAAAATATCGAATAATCAATGCAACACAATACTTTCCTCTGCAATTCAATATCAAATCGACAGCTCCTTTGACCAATTCGCCTCTTGACCAGTGGGGGGAGCTGTGTGTTATTGACATTGTATGGATGAAGGACACGTTTCACCATACAACACCAAAATGGCAGCTACTTTTACTTCAGATGTTTCATTACCCAAGAATTTGAGTTAACACTCCACCTACGTTCACATGGGCCTGATGATGCATGTTCAGAAATCCACGTCTTACTGAAGCATTTAAATCAATGTTGAATCATAACCCGAAGAATAAAAATCTAATTAAACTGGTCTGCCTGCAGTCCAGAGTCCTGCTGCAGAACTGGTCTACCTGCAGTCCAGAGTCCTGCTGCTGAACTGGTCTGCCTGCAGTCCAGAGTCCTGCTGCTGAACTGGTCTGCCTGCAGTGCAGAATCCAGCTGCTGAACTGGTCTGCCTGCAGTCCAGAGTCCTGCTGCTGAACTGGTCTGCCTGCAGTCCAGAGTCCTGCTGCTGAACTGGTCCGCCTGCAGTCCAGAGTCCTGCTGCTGAACTGGTCTGCCTGCAGTCCAGAGTCCTGCTACTGAACTGGTCTGCCTGCAGTCCAGAGTCCTGCTGCTGAACTGGTCTGCCTGCAGTCCAGAGTCCAGCTGCTGAACTGGTCTGCCTGCAGTCCAGAGTCCTGCTGCTGAACTGGTCTGCCTGCAGTCCAGAGTCCAGCTGCTGAACTGGTCTGCCTGCAGTCCAGAGTCCTGCTGCAGAACTGGTCTGCCTGCAGTCCAGAGTCCTGCTGCTGAACTGGTCTGTCTGCAGTCCAGAGTCCGGCTACTGAACTGGTCTGCCTGCAGTCCAGAGTCCTGCTGCTGAACTGGTCTGCCTGCAGTCCAGAGTCCAGCTGCTGAACTGGTCCGCCTGCAGTCCAGAGTCCTGCTGCTGAACTGGTCCGCCTGCAGTCCAGAGTCCTGCTGCTGAACTGGTCTGCCTGCAGTCCAGAGTCCTGCTGCTGAACTGGTCTGCCTGCAGTCCAGAGTCCAGCTGCTGAACTGGTCTGCCTGCAGTCCAGAGTCCAGCTGCTGAACTGGTCTGCCTGCAGTCCAGAGTCCAGCTGCTGAACTGGTCTGCCTGCAGTCCAGAGTCCTGCTGCTGAACTGGTCTGCCTGCAGTCCAGAGTCCAGCTGCTGAACTGGTCTGCCTGCAGTCCAGAGTCCAGCTGCTGAACTGGTCTGCCTGCAGTCCAGAGTCCAGCTGCTGAACTGGTCTGCCTGCAGTCCAGAGTCCAGCTGCTGAACTGGTCTGCCTGCAGTCCAGAGTCCTGCTGCTGAACTGGTCCGCCTGCAGTCCAGAGTCCTGCTGCTGAACTGGTCTGCCTGCAGTCCAGAGTCCTGCTACTGAACTGGTCCGCCTGCAGTCCAGAGTCCTGCTGCTGAACTGGTCCGCCTGCAGTCCAGAGTCCAGCTGCTGAACTGGTCTGCCTGCAGTCCAGAGTCCAGCTGCTGAACTGGTCTGTCTGCAGTCCAGAGTCCAGCTGCTGAACTGGTCCGCCTGCAGTCCAGAGTCCAGCTGCTGAACTGGTCCGCCTGCAGTCCAGAGTCCTGCTGCTGAACTGGTCCGCCTGCAGTCCAGAGTCCTGCTGCTGAACTGGTCTGCCTGCAGTCCAGAGTCCTGCTGCTGAACTGGTCTGCCTGCAGTCCAGAGTCCTGCTGCTGAACTGGTCTGCCTGCAGTCCAGAGTCCTGCTGCTGAACTGGTCTGCCTGCAGTCCAGAGTCCAGCTGCTGAACTGGTCTGCCTGCAGTCCAGAGTCCTGCTGCAGAACTGGTTTGCCTGCAGTCCAGAGTCCTGCTGCTGAACTGGTCTGCCTGCAGTCCAGAGTCCAGCTGCTGAACTGGTCTGCCTGCAGTCCAGAGTCCAGCTGCTGAACTGGACTGCCTGCAGTCCAGAGTCCAGCTGCTGAACTGGTCTGCCTGCAGTCCAGAATCCGGCTACTGAACTGGTCTGCCTGCAGTCCAGAGTCCTGCTGCTGAACTGGTCTGCCTGCAGTCCAGAATCCGGCTACTGAACTGGTCTGCCTGCAGTCCAGAGTCCAGCTGCTGAACTGGTCTGCCTGCAGTCCAGAGTCCAGCTGCTGAACTGGTCTGCCTGCAGTCCAGAGTCCAGCTGCTGAACTGGTCCGCCTGCAGTCCAGAGTCCTGCTGCTGAACTGGTCTGCCTGCAGTCCAGAATCCGGCTACTGAACTGGTCTGCCTGCAGTCCAGAGTCCAGCTGCTGAACTGGTCTGCCTGCAGTCCAGAGTCCAGCTGCTGAACTGGTCTGCCTGCAGTCCAGAGTCCAGCTGCTGAACTGGTCCGCCTGCAGTCCAGAGTCCAGCTGCTGAACTGGTCTGCCTGCAGTCCAGAGTCCTGCTGCTGAACTGGTCTGCCTGCAGTCCAGAGTCCAGCTGCTGAACTGGTCTGCCTGCAGTCCAGAGTCCAGCTGCTGAACTGGTCTGCCTGCAGTCCAGAGTCCAGCTGCTGAACTGGTCTGCCTGCAGTCCAGAGTCCAGCTGCTGAACTGGTCTGCCTGCAGTCCAGAGTCCAGCTGCTGAACTGGTTTGCCTGCAGTCCAGATCTTTAACTAACAGAAAAAATCTGGAGCATCATGAAAGCAGAAATCCAGCAACCAGGTCCAGGACTGTGGAGCAGCTAGAATCCTGCATCAGACCAGAACGGGACAACGTTCCTCTCCTAAAACTCCACAAACTGGTTTCCTCACCTCCCAGACGTTTCTGACAGTTGAGATGATACACGATGGTAAACATCACCCTGGAACTACTTTTTACAGACGTGTTACTACACGATGGTAAACATCACCCTGGAACTACTTTTACAGACGTGTTACTACACGATGGTAAACGTCACCCTAGAACTACTTTTTACAGACGTGTTACTACACGATGATAAACGTCACCCTAGAACTACTTTTTTACAGACGTGTTACTACACGATGATAAACATCACCCTGGAACTACTTTTACAGACGTGTTACTACACGATGATAAACGTCACCCTGGAACTACTTTTTACAGACGCGTTACTACACGATGGTAAACATCACCCTGGAACTACTTTTTACAGACGTGTTACTACACGATGGTAAACATCACCCTGGAACTACTTTTACAGACGTGTTACTACACGATGGTAAACATCACCCTAGAACTACTTTTTACAGACGTGTTACTACACGATGGTAAACATCACCCTGGAACTACTTTTACAGACGTGTTACTACACGATGGTAAACATCACCCTGGAACTACTTTTACAGACGTGTTACTACACGATGGTAAACGTCACCCTAGAACTACTTTTTACAGACGTGTTACTACACGATGGTAAACATCACCCTGGAACTACTTTTTACAGACGTGTTACTACACGATGGTAAACATCAACCTGGAACTACTTTTTACAGACGTGTTACTACAGGATGGTAAACATCAACCTGGAACTACTTTTACAGACGTGTTACTACACGATGGTAAACATCAACCTGGAACTACTTTTCACAGACGTGTTACTACACGATGGTAAACATCACCCTGGAACTACTTTTTACAGACGTGTTACTACACGATGGCAAAAATCACCCTGGAACTACTTTTTACAGACGTGTTACTACACGATGGTAAACATCAACCTGGAACTACTTTTTACAGACGTGTTACTACACGATGGTAAAATTCACCCTGGAACTACTTTTTACAAACGTGTTACTACACGATGGTAAACATCAACCTGGAACTACTTTTACAGACGTGTAGCTACACGATGGTAAACATCACCCTGGAACTACTTTTTTTACAGACATGTTACTACACGATGGTAAACATCACCCTGGAACTACTTTTTACAGATATGTTACTACACGATGGTAAACATTACCCTGGAACTACTTTTTACAGACATGTTACTACACGATGGTAAACATCACCCTGGAACTACTTTTTACAGACGCG
>JALJCO010008211.1:0-11514 GCA_023101725.1 Atherinomorus stipes | reverse complement strand
TTAAGTGTTTTTATAGGTTGTGAAGCACTCTGGACTCCTTTGGTTGTGCAGATGTGCTATATCAGGGATCACCAAATCCAAACCTATTGGGCCGGACAGTTTTCACTGTGTTCACGTGCAGCAAATGAAGTCGTCATGCAGAATTTCATTGGTTGTTGGATCCATTTAAAGGTTAAATATGGAACATTTTTAGTAAAAGCTACATTTAAAAAATACCTCTGAGTCGTTTGGGGGGGGGGGGGGGGGGTACAGAATGAAAGTACAGCATTTCCTTGAAAAATTGTATTTAGCCTGAAAATAAATACAAAATAAACGAGTTTGACAGTGGCGTTAGATTTACACATACAGGCCGCCATTGCAGGTTGCCAGATACGATCTCTGTGTGGGAACAGCATGTTGGGCACAGTTAGGCTGGTTCAGGGAAACGGAGTCCAGCAGCTGCTTCAGAGCTCGGAGATATTACCGTCTCTGAAGAGGAGTGACCTGAGAAGAGCAACAACTGGAGTAAATTTAGGTGAAGCGACACTAGATGGACCCACAAACGTTTTCCACGGCATCAAAACATGGAAATGGCGACTTTTCTCCTGGGTCGGTAAGCTAACGTGTTCGCTAACGTTAGCTGGCAGTGGCTAACTCCTGCAGTGTTGGACCTGCTGCAGCTGCTGGTCTCTAACCGTATCGGCAGCGAGTCTGGCATCCAAACGGCTGGAGATGTTTCTGTCGTTGCATCTACAACCGACACACGTGATGTCGCTGTTCTGTCCGTGTTCCATATTCAACCTTTAACTGAGTCAGTGGAAGCAGGGAGATCAGGGTTCCCATGCAACCTGGAAAACCTGGAAAATGATGGAACATTTGTCCAGGCATGGAAAATGAGAAAAAGAGTGAAATATCCTGGAAAATGATTTTTCCTCCCTCACCTTCGTCTCTGCTTCGCTGTAAAAAATATAAACTACACTTCTCCAAAAGCTCGCGGTGGAATTTATTATCTGTATTGTGATAACTTGACGCGTACTGTAGCAGCTGGAAGAGTCCTGGAAAATGACATTAAGAAAAGATTAAGAACCCTGGAGATGTTAAACCTCCAGGACTCTGGCCGCAGAGGTCCGGTTGTGGGGATCCTGGTCTATAAATGCCGCTCCTGCATCTGTTCCAGGCTTACTGACGGCGGTGGTGCTGCCCGTCGCTGGAGTCTGGACGCTGGGCGTCTTCCTCACCATCCTCATCACGGTGGCCAAGGCGGGCAGCCGGAGGGTCGCCAAGACCGAGGAGCACTGATAACCAGCTGTTGGTGGCCATAATAAAACTTTCTGATCAACATCCTGCTGGTTCCGTCTTCTGTCTCTTATTCTGGACGGTTTCCCAGAAACAAACTTGTGGATGAGTTCAAGCATCACAGCTGGGAGATGCTGGTGGAGGAAGAATGAAACCTGCAGGGCTGCATAAAAATGAACCTTCATGGATCTACATTTTAGTCCAGGCCTCCTGCAGAGGATATTTTCTCAGTTGACACGTTTTGGTTTAAAAATGTGAACAAATCATTTTGCAGACGTTTGCACGTCTGCAGTTTGTTGCACAGAACATGCAAACTTCTACTGGAACAGACGAGGAAAACTAAAGCATTTTGCAGAATGTGAAGGGGTCAATTCTCATTTCTGATCCTGTAAAATCCATAAAACTGAGAAAACTGGCGTGTATGACCCAGAATCTGGAGACCTTCCAGTAATTTGCAGGTCGTATTTTAGAGGGACTCACTTCAGCATCTGAAACTGGGTTCTGAGCATCTTAGATTCAAAATAAACATGTTAGTTTCTTTCCTGCAATCTGAAACTAACAACCTGAAAATAAAAAGCAAAACACTATTATGGGGAAAGTCTGATGTGAGAGGTCTAACTTCCATGATGTAGATGTAAAATATTGTGAATGAAGGCTTTTGTATGTCAGCTTAACAGTTGCTGATTTGTGTTCCACTTTTTTTCTTCCTGAACTTCCCTCTCTCCTTTATCTCTCCTTTATCTCTCCTTTATCTCTCCCTCTTTGGACCAATAATCATCAGTGTTGTATAGTAACTAAGTAACTTTACTTTCGTTACTTAAGTAGTATTTTTTTATATTTGTACTTTACTACTTATATTTCTGATTACTTTTACTTCACTACATTTTCCCAAAAAAATCATTACATTTACCTGAGCATCTTAGTTACTCGTTACAAAATAAGGAACGTAACAGCCAATGAGAATCTTTGTTGTTGTTGTAGTGGGACTAGCAGCAGCCGTGTGCAGCCGTCTCTGAAGCTAAACACACCTTTACCTGCCTCAGCAGCAGGTGAAGGACTGTTCAGCATCACTGGTCTGGTCTTCAGTCCAAGAAGAACCAGACTGAGTTCTCACCATTTTGCGAAACAACTTCTTTTGAAGTTGGACAAAATGTTTTTCTGGGTTCAGTAACGACTGGATGGACAGTTCATGTGCTGTCGCACTGCTGTCATGTTAAACTTCAACCAATCAAGTTTTTTGTTTGTTTGCATCACCTCCGAGCACCAAGAGTTTATTAGGAATGATTTAATATTGAATGCACGTGAGTATGAATGTTGGTAGACATGCACGCAGGCTTGAAAGGATGTGTTTGTGTGTATAGTATTTTTCTATATGGTTGGAGGTATTGAAACTTCTTTACACTGCAAATTAAAACTTAAAAACTAAATTAAACAGAAATAAAGAAAATGTTAAACTCAAATTTCTGATTGCGTTTTATTTACAGTACTTTTTACTTTTGATACTTGTGTACATTAAATACTAGCTACTTTTTTACTTTTACTCAAGTAATATTGTAGCAGGCGACTTTCACTTTTACTTGAGTCATTTTCCAGTAAGGTACTTTTACTTTTACTCGAGTATGGCTTTTGGGTACTTTATACAACACTGATAATCATACAGACAGTATTCAACAAGATAAATTACATAAATATGACAAGATACTAAAAAGAATAGATGAAGTCATCTCTGCTCTCTCTCGCTCTTTGTCCTGTCCAGATGCTGATCAGAGATCAGCATTGATCCGACTTATAACTTTGAAATACAGATCAGCTGACCCCCCCCCCTTCCCGAACCTGAGTCTTTTCATCTAAAGAAAAAAGAATCCTATGTCTATGATGAGGTTTTATTTTTAAGCGTCCTCCCAAGGATTAGGGAGGATTAGGGCCACTGAAGGAAAAAAAAATTCTGAGAAAAAAGTCAGACTGCTGATTTTTTCAGAAATTAAAAGAAAAAAATGTGGAAAAGTTTTTTTAAATGTTGTGGGAAAAAGTAAGAATTTTTCTTTTTCAGAAATCGGGGGGGGGGGGGGGGATTCTGAAACCTGCAGGGCTGCATAAAAATACCCAGAACATTAAAATGTTCTGGGTATTTTTTTCCTCAGTGGCCTTCTTCCTCTTCCATACAACCATTAGGGGTTGTTTCATTTTTTGTGTTTTGCCAGAGGTAACGGGCGCCTCAGGTTATTTGAGGTCATCTGTTCTGCATGTTATTTAACCCTCATAGCTCCTTAAGCTTTCTGAAGGGGGGTGAACGACCTTTTATGTTACTTTTTCTACTAATGCAAACAGCATAAAACTTGGTCCAGGTGTGTATTTTGGCCTGACTCATGATATTCTAGAACAGGGGTGTCCAGCTCCGGTCCTCGAGGGCCAAATCCTGCAGGTTTTTCATGTCTCCCTTCTCCAACACGCCTGACTGGTGCAGGGAGGCATGGAAAACCGTCAGGACAGCGGCCTTTGAGGACAGACTTTGGACACCACTGTTCTAGAAGATGGGCTGTGTAACTCTTTCTCTAAGGTCTCTAACTAAAATCCTCCTCATTTCCTCCTCAGAGCCAATCCGTGCCACATTGACTTGCATTGAAAAGGACCTTTCTAGAATCAAATGTTATTCCAGAATAAATGTTTAGGAGAACATTTTTCTCCTCACACACTTGCTCTTGTTGTGATCGTCCCCCCCCTTTTTGAACCGAGACCCTCTCCAACTGGATCAAAATTCATGACTGTTTGTTTCTTCACCAGGAAAGCAGATGCCTCAAGAATGTGGGTTTTTTTTGCAAAGGTTCACCTTGTCTTACTAACTCAACAGATAAAGATCTTGCACCTCAGGATCCTGGCTCTGCGACAACACTGGCCAGATGGTCCTACAACACTGAGATTGATTTACATACATAAGAGTCACTGTTTGGGTCACAGACAGCGATTTACACCCCCCCCGAACTCCGATCTGAAGGTGAGAGAGGAACTGGACTTTATCAAACGGTGACATTCGACCAGGATGGAGGTGTCAGACCTCCGTAGGAGCCAATTCGCATCTCAGGACATTCCGATGGGGGAGTCTGGAGACCTACCCCCAATCTGCACCACCCAGGACAAAGGGAAATAAAAGAATGTTTTTCTATCATTTCAATATGACATAGTAATGTAGTCTCACTTTATTGTATGTTGATGTGTTCACAGAAATGCCACATTATATTTGGGGCCACACATGTATCTATATATATTTCACACACTATATTTTTGGATATTTGCGACTCAGGAAGCTCTTGCATCGAGGTTTACGGCAGAGTCATGAATTTAGGATAGTTTTATTATCAGGTTAGAACCTATAAAAGGAAAGGGGAGAAGACCAAGTAAAGATTAGCAACAGTAAGTAGGTGGAATTTAATGAAGTGTTTTGACTGAACATCCAAGTTTACTTTACAGGAATCCTCATTTTGTCCCTGATCCCTAACCTGCTATGTCCTGTGTCTGGTTCTTCCTGAAATCACAAGGAAAGAATGGGTTTGAGTTTGTATGTGCTTAAGTGAATAAGAGTAATGTTCCTTTTCCAGAAGTCTTATAAGTAATTAAATCGCGTTGCTCATTGCATGAGGTGAAAGGCAACAGCGCCCTCTGTTGGCAGAACAGTAGAAGCCACCTGGTCACGGTCATTGGCAAACCAATTTCCCATTGGTCAATGAGAAACTCCCCGGGAAAATCCTGCTCTGTCAGTGCTGGAGGCTCTCGGGGCGGCCTCGCAAATTGGCCTACAAATGCCAGGACACAAGTTTTGGAGCTGGCTTTTTGGCTTCTTTTGGTTTTTGTGTTCTTCTTTTGTTTAAGTCTTTTCTTACTCTTAACTTGTCCCGTAATTCAGCCGACCCCAAAGTTACGCGTATCCTTGAGTCGCGTTTGGTCCTGAATTTCTGTCTTGATCTCCAAGACTTTTGTTTCTCTGCGCGCGAGATTTAAAGTCTAGTGAGATTAGAACCGCCCACCTCCTTCATCCTAGTCCATCGTTTCTTGGTACCTCCATCCGTGATAAATGGTAATCAGGACCAAACTTTAAAGGTAAATTGTGAGTTCTGGAGGGTGAAGCAAAATTGCCTTCCACAGACCTCAATCTTGCTATTTGCAGCCAAAGTAAGTGTGACTGCAGGCCTGGACCACACCATACTCAAGCCCGGACAAGACCGAGTCCTGTCCGGAAGGGAGTAGCTGCTGGCTTATCGATCCGTCTGTCTTCGTCTCCGCGAGGACATCACTGCCGGGAGTGAACCCCCTGGAAGTTTCGCCCAGCCAGAGGACCTCTAACGGCGTAAGACCATTTTCAGCGCTCTGTTACAAATGGTGTCTTGGCAGTCACGCATCAATTATAACTAATTATTCATTCGATCTAACTCTAAATTTTCCTCCAAATTGTAGATCCCAGTCGAATTCTCATTCTTATCCCCTTACAGAATTAGCTTAATTCATCTCCCATTAGATACTCACTTAATTTCATCTCATTTAATTAGCGATGCAATGACTAGAGGTTTTCATGTCTACTACTCAGAGGTTTTACTTATGGTAGTTTATGCAACTCCTTTTTACTATAGATTCAAGCTTTTCCCTCCTTCTTGACTCTTAATGTGCTACAAAATTGCAAAGTTGTGCTGAATCTGCTTTGTGGCTGAATAAACCCAATGTGATTATTCCGAATCTGTGTCCTGAGTTTTCTGGGTGTATATTTTCACAGGTAAAAATATTTTGCAGCAAGAACTCACGTGAGACTGATTTATCCAAATTTTAATTTTAATAAATATATTTTTAGGCTTTTCCCATGTCGGGCCTGAGCGTAAGCTAAATCATTAGACATTTGGGTGGTGCCCGAGGCTGTATTAATATTGATGAAGCGCTAAATACCAAAAATAACGTTTCCACCACGTTTCTCTCTGTTGCCTTGAACAGGCTGTGTGCTGCATAATGCGCTGCAATTCGGTGTCTGAATTTCCCGCGCTGCCCTGCGGACGTGACGTCAAATGACGCTACATCCGCAGTTTTGATACAGGAAGAAGACGGTTGCGGTAAATTTAAACACTGTAAGCGATAGTTATGGATTATTCTGCCGTCAGCAAACGATCCAGATCAACTGAAAGAAACTAAAAAGTGTAACTACAAAGAAAAAGCGTAGTAAACAACATTATAGCTTCAGTTTGTGCTCCCGTGACGGCTTGGCTCGTGGCTGCAGTTACCTGAAGCGCCAGTCGCAGCAGTTGCGAGTTTCGTTTCTTAATCTTGCCTGTAGTCCCTTTAATTGTGGTTTCTATAATCTGTGCTTAGGTCTGCTCTGCGTACCTAATAATGGCCTGCCACCTACAGGCTTTTTTTTTTTTTTTTTTTTAACTTATTTTAACCCATTTTTTCAGTTTTATGCAGTGGGAACATTGTGTGTACAAACTGGAACTTAAAGGGTTAAAATTTTGAAACTCATTGATTTTTTGGTATTGATGGCTAGGCCAGAAGTCGGTGATGACAGCCATGACAAAAAAATGCAACCTTTAATTTTTAGATATTTACAGGCCATTGGCCAGTCCGTGCCCTTAAGAAGCTTAAAGGCAGGGTAGGAGATCTTGGAAAACAGTTCGAACAAGCTACATTTGAAAAAATGAAAACTAAGCTATGAAAACTAATCAGACCCCCCCCCCCAAGAGAGACAGAAAAAGAAAAAAAAAAAAAAAAAAGCAAGCTGCTATAATTATTGTGCTGAAGCCATGGATTACCAAAACAGTGTTATGTCATACTTCCGTAAATGACAACCTCTCCACATAATTAACAAAATGACCATGTTTTTTGACAAGTCCTTTGAGACCCTCGCAAACTATACCTTAAGCGCTCCAGTTGTAGACACATCATTACTTCTCTCACCCAGTGAATAAAAGACGGGGGGCGTACATCTTTCCACTTTAGAAGAATTAACCTTCTGGCCAGAAGAGATGAAAAGGCAATTGCATTCATTTGAAATGAGGTTAGGCCGGATTGTTTGGGAAGAACACCAAACACTGCTGTCAGTGGGTTAGGATCAATTGTTTGTTTGCATATATAAGAGAAGACTTTAAAAATCTGAACCCAAAACCTGCTTAGATCGCCACAAGACCAGAACATATGGTTCATAGTGGCAGGAGATTGTTTGCATCTTGGGCATCCATCATCTGAAGTATTATAGATTTTTGCCAGTTTGGCTTTAGTCATATAGGACCGGTGAAAAATTTTAAATTGTACTAGACAGTGCGTATGCAAATAGAGGATGAGTGAATCCGACCGACACATAGCTCCCTCATATCATCTGGAATTTGAATGTTAAAATCCTGTTCCCATAAATTTTTAATTTTAGACAGAGACTCAGGTTTTATATGGTGTGGTGAATTATAAGTTTGTGAAATCTGTCCTCTGGCAGTGAGTCGACGGCGTAAACAGTCCTCAAGGGGGCAGGCTGTTGGGAGTGTTGGGTAGGTGGTAAAGTGTTTAATGGCAAAGCTGCGAGCCTGTAAGTATCGGAAGAAGTGAGCTTTAGGGATATTAAAATCTTTAGCTAATGTTTCAAATGACAAGAATTCACCTCTGACAAACAAATCAGAGAAAAAGATAATTCCTTTCTCAGACCAAATTTTAAAACCAGCGTCGTGCATGCCAGGTAGAAATAGAGGGTTTAACACAATAGGCGAGCAAGAGAGCAAATGTTTAAACCCAAAATGCCTGCGACATTGAAACCAGATGTCAAGCGAATTTTTAGCCACAGGATTTTTTAAACCTTGGTCTTGAGTAACCGGTAGGGTTGAAGAGAGCAGCGCAACCGGCGATATACCAGAGTTAGAGTCAAGCTCCATGATGGCCCACGATGGGCCCTTGCCTTCCTTAAACACCTGGACCCAAACAGAAAGTTTCACTATATTGGCAGACCAGTAATAATACATGAAGTTTGGTAAAGCCAGCCCCCTTCCGATTTAGAGCACTGTAAAAGAGATTTTCGAATCCTTGGAATCTTCTTATTCCAAATGAATGAGGATATGAGTTTGTTTACTTTATTGAAAAAGACTTTAGGGAGGAGAAGTGTGATCATTTGAAAAAAATACATAAATCTGGGCAACACAGTCATTTTAATCGTATTAACCCTACCCGCTAAGGAAATGGGTAGGCCAGACCACCGGGCCAAATCCATTTTTGTTCTTTCCAGTAGGGGGGCAAAATTCTGTTTGAAAAGTTCTTTAAAAATATTGGAAACCTGAATGCCCAAGTAGGTAAACGAGGACTGTTCCACCTCAAATGGAAATATAGAATAATCCAGAGTCTTTGCAAGTTGATTAAAGGGAAAAAGAACACTTTTACTTAAATTCAGTCTATATCCGGAAAGACGCCCGAAGGATCCGAGGATTTCCAAAGCTGCAGAAATAGATGTTCTAGGATCTGTAATATATAAAAGGAGATCATCCGCATATAGAGATAATTTATGAGTAAGATTTCCTCGGGTGATCCCCTTAAATCTCGCATCCGCTCTCAGCATAGCTGCTAAAGGTTCTATTGCTTAATTAAACAGCAGAGGACTAAGACGGCACCCCTGACGAGTGCCTATATTCTCGGTATTCTGAGGTAGTGCTGTTGGTCCGGACTGAAGACAGTGGTAATGAATAGATAATTTTGATCCATGATGTAAAATTGTTGCCAAAGCCAAATTTGTTCAGAACAGAGAATAAGTATGGCCACTCCACACAATCAAAAGCCTTCTCGGCATCGAGTGAGATTATTAACTCAGGATGATTGGTTGAATGGTCAGAGTATAAAATATTAAACAGTCGTCGACGGTCTGTCTTTGAAATATTATAGAAATGACGTCCAGTTATACTGAAAGTCTTACTGCCGACGCTAGAAGAAGATACGAAGCTAAACTAGTATCTGTTGGACTCAGTGATCCCATCTCCTGCTGCTAGAACCTGGTTAGAGGAACCTACCTGTACTTAACAGCCTGATGATCAGTTTCCCGATCTCATGATGTATTTGGTTTCATCAGGTAAGCCCCGTGTTCAAGCCATTTATTTTTTATAGAATATTAATTTTCCCCGGATGAAGAAATGGTGGTATTTCTTTGATGTACTTCTCAGGAGTTTACTCTCATTGATAAAGCTATAAATCACTGGCAGCCAGAAGCTCATCTGTATGTAACTGGTTATGACTGTGCATGTTTGTAACACTGCAAATGCTTTTCTGCCACTTTTTATGCTTTTATTCTTATGTGGGAACATTGATGGCAGTAATCTGGAAGAACGTAATCGTTAACAGTCCTGAGGAGACGGGAACAGCGGGCGGCGCTGTGATTCTGCACATCCACTGATTTAATGGTGTTTTCTATCATCTGTACAAAAACAACTACAGGGTTTAAATAGTGAGACCAGAATATATGCTTTTTTTCAGTCACAAAGTGATCCGAACATATTGTTAGATATTTCCATGGTTTCCAGCGTGAACTGTCAGCATTTATGGGCTTGATAGCAGCTAGCCACTTAGCATGTTGTTCGGGACTTTTTCTGTTGTTTTGGGAACTGGAACAAACATCTTCTCTTGTCCGTGTGATAGATATGTTTATGGCAGCCATACACAGCGGGACTTCTCGGTATTTCCAAAGTAGATTAAACGAAGATTGACGAGTAATGAAGCAGGTAATTCAGTGGCTCCCCTATGCAACGAAGCCATGTTTTCACCTCCTACCTAACCGGATGTGACGAATTTGGCGAAAATTCCCGGATGCTCGCGGTGATCCATAGTAAAAAATGCTCCTGGAAAACATCATCCACCCTGCCTTTAACATAAATTATTTTTTTTAAAAAAAACACGGTAACACAAAAAGTAAAGATGCTTAAAAACATTTTTATAGCTTTAAAAAAAAAAAAAAAAAAAAAAAAAAAATACTCCAGGGCAATCTTGCACCAAAAAAAAAATGTTTTTTTGCATTAATCACATTTATTTTAACCCCATTTTTAGTTTTTGGAAGTTGGAGCACCATGTATGCAAAGTGGAATTTTAAGGTTTAAAATTTTAAAACTCATTGACTTTTTGCTATTGATGGTTAGGCCAGAAGTCTGTGATGACAGCCATCAAAGAAAATGGCAACTTTTCATTTTTAGATCATATTTACAGGCCACTAACTGACACTGGCCAGTCTGTGGCCTTAAGAAGCTGAACGTAACTTTTTCTTAGGGAGCTATGAGGGTTAAATGGAAAACGGACTGTGGAATGTAAATAAATGTCAACCTGACTTTTAAACATCACGGGAAGTGTCGTTAGTAAGCTGATTAAATTCATATGAACTACGCCCTCACAGTGGACAGTGGGATGAAGTTGCTACACCAACGTTGATATAGATATTGATCGATACTAGTGCGATTATATCAATACTTCAGTGTAAGCCTTGAACCCTATCAGAATCTTCATAAATATGGAGGATAAAGTGGTTTCTGGTGGATCCGGTTCTCTGCTATGACGAGGCCCCCATATTCAAGTCAAGTCACATTTAATTCTAGAGCACATTTAAAAACAACCTCAGTTGACCAAAGTGCTGTACAGAATAAAAGAATAAACCAGAAACAAAAACAATAAAAAGACAAGCACATAAACACGTAAAACCAACAATACCAAATATATAAATATAAATGTTTTATAAAAATGAATTATAAATGTATATAAATATATTCCCTAAACCAGCTTCTCTCACTAAGATAAATCCGGACGTTTGAAACGGCTCCATGGAAGCTTTAAACTATCACACAGAGATGTGGTTTCTGGTGGATCCGGTTCACCTTGGTGTCAAAATATCTACATGCCAAATATCAGTTTCTCATCCAGACAATGACAAATTCAGATGATTATGGTATGGATGATAATTTGGTTACTAATTAATTAAAAAAAATAGTGTATAGAATAATCTGCATAAATCTGTTTATTTGACAGCCCTGTTAAAAAGTATTGGTATCGACGATACTAGCCCTTTATTTACTTGGTATGGGGTCGATACCAAATGTTGCAGTACTGCACACCTCTAGTCGGCATCACTTTCTGGGATCATCAATGAATCATTTTTGAAAAGGGGAGTTGTGTTTCAGCCTGTTACTGAATGGATTTTACACTTTTTTAAGCACATAGGGTAAAGAAAGAAAGAAAGAAAAAAGAGAGAAAAAAAGAAAGAAAGAA
>JALJCO010008210.1:0-171003 GCA_023101725.1 Atherinomorus stipes | reverse complement strand
GCAGGTATTAGATACTACCATATATCAGATACTAGCAGGTATTAGATACTACCATATATCAGATACTAGCAGGTATTAGATACTACCATATATCAGATAACTAGCAGGTATTAGATACTATCATATCTCAGATAACTAGCAGGTATTAGTAGTACCATATCTCAGATACTAGCAGGTATAAGATACTAGCATAAAAAATAAGCAGGTAGATATAAAATATCAGATACTAGCAGGTATAAGATACTACCATATTTCAGATACTAGCAGGTATTAGATACTACCATATATCAGATACTAGCAGGTATCAGATACTACTATATATCAGATACTAGCAGGTATTAGATACTACCATATATCAGATAACTAGCAGGTATCAGATACTACCATATATCAGATACTTAGCGAGTATTAGATACTACCATATATCAGATAACTAGCAGGTATTAGATACTACCATATATCAGATAACTAGCAGGTATTAGATACTACCATATATCAGATCCTAGCAGGTATTAGATACTACCAGATATATGCAGAGATAATCGATATACCAAGATAAAGAGTATGAATATACAGATACTATGAGGTATAAGATACACCATAAATGAGATACAAGCAGGTAAAAGATACTACACAAATATCAGATACTAGCAGGTATTAGATACTACCATATTTCAGATACTAGCAGGTATTAGATACTACCATATATCAGATACTAGCAGGTATCAGATACTACCATATATCAGATACTAGCAGGTATTAGATACTACATTATATCAGATATACTAGCAGGTATTAGATACTACCAATTTCAGATACTAGCAGGCATTAGATACTACCATATATCAGATACTAGCAGGTATTAGATACTACATTATAACAGATATACTAGCAGGTATTAGATACTACCATATATCAGATACTAGCAGGTATTAGATACTACATTATAACAGATATACTAGCTGGTATTAGATACTACCATATATCAGATACTAGCAGGTATTAGATACTACCATATATCAGATACGAGCAGGTATTAAATACTACCATATATCAGATACTAGCAGGTATTAGGTGCTACCATATCTCAGATACTAGCAGGATACTAGTATATATCAGATACTAGCAGGTATTAGATACTACCATATATCAGATACTAGCAGGTATTAGATACTACACATATATCAGATACTAGCAGGTATTAGATACTACCATATATCAGATACTAGCAGGTATCAGATACTACCATATATCAGATACTAGCAGGTATTAGATACTACCATATATCAGATACTAGCAGGTATCAGATACTACCATATACCAGATACTAGTAGGTATCAGATACTACCATATATCAGATACTAGCAGGTATTAGATACTACCATATATCAGATACTAGCAGGTATCAGATACTACCATATATCAGATACTAGCAGGTATTAGATACTACCATATATCAGATACTAGCAGGTATTAGATACTACCATATATTAGATACTAGCAGGTATTAGATACTACCATATATCAGATACTAGCAGGTATTAGATACTACCATATTTTAGATACTAGCAGGTATTAGATACTACCATATATCAGATTCTAGCAGGTATTAGATACTACAATATATCAGATTCTAGCAGGTATTAGATACTACCATATATCAGATACTAGCAGGTATTAGATACTACCATATATCAGATACTAGCAGGTATTAGATACTACCATATATCAGATACTAGCAGGTATTAGATACTACCATATATCAGATACTAGCAGGTATTAGATACTACCATATATCAGATACTAGCAGGTATCAGATACTACCATATATCAGATACTAGCAGGTATTAGATACTACCATATATCAGATACTAGCAGGTATTAGATACTACCATATTTCAGATACTAGCAGGTATCAGATACTACCATATATCAGATACTAGCAGGTATTAGATACTACCATATATCAGATACTAGCAGGTATCAGATACTACCATATATCAGATACTAGCAGGTATTAGATACTACCATATATCAGATACTAGCAGGTATTAGATACTACCATATATCAGATACTAGCAGGTATTAGATACTACCATATCTCAGATACTAGCAGGTATTAGATACTACTATATATCAGATACTAGCAGGTATTAGAAACTACTATATATCAGATACAAGCAGGTATTAGATACTACCAATATCAGATACTAGCAGGTATTAGATACTACCATATATCAGATACTAGCAGGTATTAGATACTACCATATATCAGATACTAGCAGGTATTAGATACTACAATATATCAGATACTAGCAGGTATTAGATACTACAATATATCAGATACTAGCAGGTATTAGATACTACCATATATCAGATACTAGCAGGTATTAGATACTACCATATATCAGATACTAGCAGGTATTAGATACTACATTATATCAGATACTAGCAGGTATTAGATACTACCATATATCAGATACTAGCAGGTATCAGATACTACCATATCTCAGATACTAGCAGGTATTAGATACTACCATATATCAGATACTAGCAGGTATTAGATACTACCAATATCAGATACTAGCAGGTATTAGATACTACAATATATCAGATACTAGCAGGTATTAGATACTAGCATATATCAGATACTAGCAGGTATTAGATACTACCATATATCAGATACTAGCAGGTATTAGATACTACCATAAATGAGATACAAGCAGGTAGATACTACACAATATCAGATACTAGCAGGTATTAGATACTACCATATTTCAGATACTAGCAGGTATTAGATACTACCATATATCAGATACTAGCAGGTATCAGATACTACCATATATCAGATACTAGCAGGTATTAGATACTACAATATAACAGATACTAGCAGGTATTAGATACTACCATATATCAGATACTAGCAGGTATTAGATACTACAATATAACAGATAACTAGCAGGTATTAGATACTACCATATATCAGATACTAGCAGGTATTAGATACTACAATATATCAGATACTAGCAGGTATTAGATACTACCATATATCAGATACTAGCAGGTATAAGATACTACCATATATCAGATACTAGCAGGTATTAGATACTACCATATATCAGATACGAGCAGGTATTAAATACTACCATATATCAGATACTAGCAGGTATTAGATACTACCATATCTCAGATACTAGCAGGATACTAGTATATATCAGATACTAGCAGGTATAAGATACTACCATAAATCAGATACAAGCAGGTAAGATACTACACAATATCAGATACTAGCAGGTATTAGATACTACCATATATTAGATACTAGCAGGTATCAGATACTACCATATATCAGATACTAGCAGGTATTAGATACTACCATATATCAGATACTAGCAGGTATCAGATACTACCATATATCAGATACTAGCAGGTATCAGATACTACCATATATCAGATACTAACAGGTATTAGATACTACCATATATCAGATACTAGCAGGTATCAGATACTACCATATATCAGATACTAACAGGTATTAGATACTACCATATATCAGATACTAGCAGGTATTAGATACTACCATATATCAGATACTAGCAGGTATTAGATACTACCATATATCAGATACTAGCAGGTATTAGATACTACCATATATCAGATACTAGCAGGTATTAGATACTACCATATATCAGATACTAGCAGGTATTAGATACTACCATATATCAGATACTAGCAGGTATTAGATACTACCATATATCAGATACTAGCAGGTATTAGATACTACCATATATCAGATACTAGCAGGTATCAGATACTACCATATATCAGATACTAGCAGGTATTAGATACTACCATATATCAGATACTAGCAGGTATCAGATACTACCATATATCAGATACTAGCAGGTATCAGATACTACCATATATCAGATACTAGCAGGTATTAGATACTACCATATATCAGATACTAGCAGGTATTAGATACTACCATATATCAGATACTAGCAGGTATTAGATACTACCATATATCAGATACTAGCAGGTATTAGATACTACATTATAACAGATATACTAGCAGGTATTAGATACTACCATATATCAGATACTAGCAGGTATTAGATACTACATTATAACAGATATACTAGCTGGTATTAGATACTACCATATATCAGATACTAGCAGGTATTAGATACTACCATATATCAGATACGAGCAGGTATTAGATACTACAATATCTCAGATACTAGCAGGTATTAGCTACATACATAGTACTATATCAGATACTAGCAGGTATAAGATACTACCATAAATGAGATACAAGCAGGTAGATACTACACAATATCAGATACTAGCAGGTATTAGATACTACCATATATCAGATACTAGCAGGTATCAGATACTACCATATATCAGATACTAGCAGGTATTAGATACTACCATATATCAGATACTAGCAGGTATTAGATACTACATTATAACAGATATACTAGCAGGTATTAGATACTACCATATTTCAGATACTAGCAGGTATTAGATACTACCATATATCAGATACTAGCAGGTATTAGATACTACATTATAACAGATATACTAGCAGGTATTAGATACTACCATATATCAGATACTAGCAGGTATTAGATACTACATTATAACAGATATACTAGCTGGTATTAGATACTACCATATATCAGATACTAGCAGGTATTAAATACTATTATATATCAGATACTAGCAGGTATTAGGTGCTACCATATCTCAGATACTAGCAGGATACTAGTATATATCAGATACTAGCAGGTATAAGATACTACCATAAATGAGATACAAGCAGGTATTAGATGCTACCATATATTAGATACTAGCAGGTATCAGATACTACCATATATCAGATACTAGCAGGTATCAGATACTACCATATATCAGATACTAGCAGGTATCAGATACTACCATATATCAGATACTAACAGGTATTAGATACTACCATATATCAGATACTAGCAGGTATCAGATACTACCATATATCAGATACTAACAGGTATTAGATACTACCATATATCAGATACTAGCAGGTATTAGATACTATCATATATCAGATACTAGCAGGTATTAGATACTACATTATAACAGATATACTAGCAGGTATTAGATACTACCATATATCAGATACTAGCAGGTATTAGATACTACCATATATCAGATACTAGCAGGTATTAGATACTACCATATATCAGATACTAGCAGGTATTAGGTGCTACCATATCTCAGATACTAGCAGGATACTAGTATATATCAGATACTAGCAGGTATAAGATACTACCATAAATGAGATACAAGCAGGTAGATACTACACAATATCAGATACTAGCAGGTATTAGATACTACCATATATCAGATACTAGCAGGTATTAGATACTACCATATATCAGATACTAGCAGGTATTAGATACTACCATATTTCAGATACTAGCAGGTATTAGATACTACCATATATCAGATACTAGCAGGTATTAGATACTACATTATAACAGATATACTAGCAGGTATTAGATACTACCATATATCAGATACTAGCAGGTATTAGATACTACATTATAACAGATATACTAGCTGGTATTAGATACTACCATATATCAGATACTAGCAGGTATTAGATACTACCATATATCAGATACTAGTAGGTATTAGATACTACCATATATCAGATACTAGCAGGTATTAGATACTACCATATATCAGATACTAGCAGGTATTAGATACTACCATATATCAGATACTAGCAGGTATTAGATACTACCATATATCAGATACGAGCAGGTATTAAATACTACCATATATCAGATACTAGCAGGTATTAGATACTACCATATATCAGATACTAGCAGGTATTAGATACTACCATATATCAGATACTAGCAGGTATTAGGTGCTACCATATCTCAGATACTAGCAGGATACTAGTATATATCAGATACTAGCAGGTATAAGATACTACCATAAATGAGATACAAGCAGGTAGATACTACACAATATCAGATACGAGCAGGTATTAGATGCTACCATATATTAGATACTAGCAGGTATCAGATACTACCATATATCAGATACTAGCAGGTATTAGATACTACCATATATCAGATACTAGCAGGTATCAGATACTACCATATATCAGATACTAGCAGGTATCAGATACTACCATATATCAGATACTAACAGGTATTAGATACTACCATATATCAGATACTAGCATATATCAGATACTACCATATATCAGATACTACCATATATCAGATACTAGCAGGTATTAGATACTAGCATATATCAGATACTAGGCAAGGCAAGTTTATTTGTATAGCACATTTCATGTACAGAACAATTCAAAGTGCTTTACATAAAACATTATAAGCAAAAGGGAGAAAAAAATTAGAAGGATGATTCAAAATTAAAAGCATTTAAGATTAAAAAGAGAGAATACGACTTCCGGTAATGGCGGGGTGCTGAGAGGCTGCGTGACACCTACCCTCCTGATTATAAATCCTTGAAAACATATAAATTCTACTCATCATCGAAACTTTTGGTCTGATTTCAACACATGAGAGACAATGTCACAAAGGAGAAGACAGACAGCTGCTCAAAAACAGCAAAAGCAAGAAAAAGACACCGAAAGACGAGAGTTTTCTGAGGCTGAACACGAGGACATTGAAGATGGCGATAGCGAAAGTGAAACCCATGACGGTAGCTCCACTAGCAGCCCCAGCACTTCGGATGTCATGAATGCAATAAAACGAATGGAAAAGCGAATTACTGAAAAGATAGATGGAGTAGTGGAAAAAGTTAAAGAAATAACTGAAAGAGTTGAAGAGGCAGAAGAACGCATTTCGGGTGCAGAGGATGAAGTAACCCAACTTAAAACTCGTGTTAACACTTTAGAAACCCAAGTCAAGTCGTAGAGAAAATGGCTGAGATGGAAAACCGCAGTCGGAGAAATAATGTGAGGATAGTGGGCTTGCCAGAGAACGAAGAAGGACGAGATGCGTGTAAATTCCTAGAAAGGTGGATACCCTCAATCCTAGAGATGAAGGACGCCGCGCTGGCACTGGAACGCGCGCACAGAATCGGCCCACGACCCAGGAAAAGGAAGGAGCAGACGCCAATGCCCCTCCACCCCGACCGAGAACTCTCATTATGAAGTTTCTCAACTACAGACAGAAGGAAGAGGTGTTGCGTGCGGCCAAAGATAAAGGGACAGTGGCATATAAAGATCAAACAATCCGATTCTTCCCCGATGTCACCGCTGAAACGCACAAGAAGCAGAGGGCTTATGATGGGGTGAGAGAGAAGCTACGACAGAGGGGAATCAACAAGCACCGCGTCGTCTTTCCTGCACGACTGCTTCTCACATACAATGGTAAAACCGAGATGTATCACACCCCAACCGAGGTGGAGCAATTCATGGAAGGACTGGGTAGCTGAGAAAAAGAGGTAGCCTGTCATTAAAACTCATTTTTGCTAAGCTATATCCTGATTTTTGTCTGCAGATGTAGGTTACTTATGTTAATTGCTTGAAATAGGCTCAATAATGCAGACGGACTCATCACATTAGTTGGCTGAGGATGTTTTAGTTTATTTTATTTTTATTTATTTTTTAGTATTTTCTCCCCTCAATGGTTGACTGATGGATAGGCTATTCTTTTTATGTTGTGGTCTTCAAAAAAGGGGGATAATAAGACTAAGGACTGGTTTGATTAACAGTGTACTATTCTGAACAAAGTTTTGAGTTATTTTCAGATAGACAAAATCTAAGTTAATTTAAGTCTCAGCTATGTACATTTTAAGCCTAATTTGAGGTTGAATTTACTTTGAAAACTTGAGTAGAATATTAGAAAGTAAAGGGTTCTGTCAAAAGTAGGTGAGTGAGAGAGCCAATCAGTAGTTAGCTCCTCACAGATGTGTGGATCTAACGTTCCCATACAGGGAGTAAACATAAAGGGGGAGGGGGGTTAGACCAACATAATAGGGTTTGTGTGAAGGGGCTTGCAATGTTCAGTTTTAAAGTTTTGGTTTGTGTGGTGCTTATTGTGTTTTTGTGTGTGTTTTCTGCTTTTTGTTTTAGCTTCTCATTGGTAGGTCTGTCTCATGATCTGAAAGGGGTACATATGGTAATTAAGTACAGTAAAAAATCTAATGTCTGAAACTGAAAAGGTGAAATTCATAACTTGGAATTGTAGGGGAATGGGTAGTCTTAAAAAGTGAAACAAGTAATGGACAGAATCAAATTACTTAAGGCAAAAATAGCATTTTTGCAGGAAACGCACATGACAACAGGGGAAACTATTAGAATTCAGAGGAGATGGCAGGGTCGGGTTTTCTCAAGTTGTTATGCCTCAAATGCCAGAGGAGTGATGACACTTATTCATAAATCCATTCCCTTACAAGTGGAAAAAGTAGTAAAAGATTCAGCTGGCAGATTTATTATAATAGAAGGGTTTTTGTTTGGAGACAAAATTAATTTAATTAATGTTTACGGCCCTAATGATGATAGTCCTGCTTTTTTCAGCGATCTGTTCCTTTCAATATCAGGTTTGAGAGGCCAAAATATTATGGCAGGTGATATGAACTGCACATTGGACCCAGTGAAAGATCGCTCAACGGGCTTAGATACTGCACATGCCAAATCTAGGAAAATAATAAAACAATTTATGACAGATCTAAATATATTGGATATATGGCGACAGCTTAACCCTAGCTCTTTGGTTTACTCATGTTATTCTGGGACACATAAAACATACTCACGCATTGACTACTTTTTGGTATCAGCAACACTGCTTTCAAAGATAACAGATTGTACATATCATACTGTGGTAATCTCTGACCATGCTGCTGTATCATTAACATATACAGATAACAGGATGGCCAACACTCCTCCTAAATGGCGATTGCAAGCAGGATGGTTACAAGATCCGTCATTTGTAGATTTTTTTGGGCAAACAAATTGACCTTTATTTTGAAACAAATACATCTGAAACTTCCGCTTGTATAAGATGGGAAGCTTTCAAAGCCTACATTAAGGGTCAAATTATTGGATATTGTAGCTCAAAATCCAAACAATCTAGAAAAGACATAAGACAACTGGAGAGACAGATTGGTGAATTGGAAAGGACTATATATCAAAATAGAGTAGCAAATAAAGATGAACATGATAAATTACTTCTTTTAAGGGCACAGTATAATGAAAAATCTGCAGTAAAAGCAGCAGCAAAAATAAGTAAACTAAAACAGAATTTCTATGAGCATGGAGATAAAGCTGGAAAACTACTTGCTTGGCAAATTAAAAAAAGACAAGAGGAACGGGCTATTGTTAAAATAGAAGCACCATCTGGAAACATTATAGATCCAATAAAGATTAATGAAGCTTTCAGAGACTATTATAGTAATCTATATAGTCCAGAGATCTCTCCTCATGATGAGATACGAATACAATTTTTAGAAGATCTTAATTTGCCTCAAATCTCAGAGGAGGATCATCTGAACCTGGAGGAGGGGATAACTGTTGAAGAGATAGCATTAGCTATTGATGCAATGACACCAGGAAAAACGCCAGGCCCAGATGGTCTTCCCATAGATATTTATAAGAAATTTAAAGAAAAACTGATACATCCACTGTTAGACATGGCAGTAGAGGCATTTGAATCTGGCCTTCTTCCATCATCAATGAGAGGAGCATTAATCACACTATTACCAAAACCAGGAAAAAGTAATACAAAATGTGAAAACATGCGCCCAATAAGTCTTCTAAATTCAGATACTAAAATTTTATGTAAACTGTTAGCACGGAGATTGGAAGCAGTACTACCTAATTTAATAGGAGAGGACCAAAATGGTTTTATACAACGCAGACAAGGATTTCATAATGTAAGAAGGCTTCTCAACATCCTTCATAGCCAGCGGAATGCGCCAGACACTGCCATCTTGTCGCTGGATGCAGAGAAGGCGTTTGACCGTTTAACATGGCCCTACTTATTTGATCTACTGACTAAATTTGGTTTTGGGGAGAATTTTCGTAAATGGGTTAAAATTCTTTGTAATGACCTAGTAGCGGAGGTGCTTACGAACAATACAGTGTCAAAACCTTTCAATATAGGGCGGGGATGTCAGCAGGGGTCGCCTCTTTCCCCTCTCCTCTTTGTAATTTCTATAGAACCCTTTGCCATTGCAGTTAGAAAACACATGAACATTACTGGAGTCAATGTTGGCCAGATGGAACACAAAATTGCTTTGTTTGCTGACGACGTTCTCCTTTTTCTTAAAAATCTTAGTCAATCTATTCCGGCTCTTTTAGAGCTTATAGGAACATTTGGGAAGATATCAGGATACAAAGTAGATCACTCAAAAAGTATGTTAATGTTACTAGATGATAATGATAGGGTACATTTCCAGAACAACCCTACAATTTTTCACTTAACTGATAGCTTTACATATCTGGGAATACGAGTTGTACCAAAACTAGAGAGCATAGTTTCTGTAAATTATGAACCATTATTTGATAATATTTCTAATGCTATTGATAGATGGACGTTACTACCCATATCCTTAATTGGTTGCATAAATGTCCTGAAAATGAATATTTTACCCAAAATACTTTACCTATTTCAGAATATTCCCTTACCACCTCCAAAGCACCTTTTTATGAGACTTACTAAGTTATTCACTAACTTTATTTGGAACAACAGGCGTCCAAGGCTCCGCCTTTCACTCTTGTACTTGCCCTATGACAGAGGGGGGCTTAAGTGTCCTAATGTGCAATGGTATTATTGGGCGGCTCAGCTCAGAACCATAATGTTTTATTTTTCCACAGAAAGTCCCCCATCATGGGTTAATATGGAATCAGCGGAAATCACACAGGGTCTTACCTTAAAAAGGTATATATACTCAGCTAATCTCAAACACCACCGGAAAAACTGTTCAAACCCAATTGTTCTCAATATGATCAATGTATGGTATGTGGTGAAGAAACATGTTGGTATTCCTAATAGATTATCTTGTTATAGCCCTATTTGGGGTAATACAGACTTCAAACCAGGCAAGTTGGATGCAGGCTTTAAAAGTTGGGCAGATAAAGGGATAAAATCTATTAAAGATTTGTACTCTTCAAACAAACTTAAGTCTTTTGAGGAGTTAGTTAATACATTTAATATACCAAAAAATCATTTCTTTAAATATTTACAAATAAGGAACTTTATTTTTGTGGCTCAGGATAATTCTTTAGACATGCCAGTACTGAACAGCTTAGAGACAGAAATGGTAAAAGATTGCTATGCAAGAGGTTTAATATCACATCTATACAGACTTATAACATTAGAATCAAAAGAATCATCAATTAATAAATTAGAGGCCTGGAGGAAAGATTTAAAAGAAGATTTGTGTGAGAGTGATTGGACAGAGGCATGTATGGAAGCTCAGACACAAACAATAAGTGTAAGATAGAAATTATTACAATACAAATGGTTGATGCGGACTTACATAACTCCAGCTATTCTACACAAGTATAATGAAAACATTCCTGATACCTGCACAAAATGCAACACATTCAAAGGTGATTTTTATCATTGCATATGGGAGTGTGAACATATAATGTCTTTTTGGAAAGGTGTTAGGGATATGATTAATGAAATGACAAGTATTAATCTACCATTAACAGCAAAAGTATTTGTTCTGCACTTATACCCTCCTGAGATGCCTTTGAGAAGAAGGGAATATGTTTTTCTTGACATGTGTTTGTTACAAGCTAAGCGTTTAATAGCTTTGTTTTGGAAAAAAGTCCAAGCACCATATGTAAATGACTGGCTGAAAGAAATGGCGACTAACATGGTCATGGAGAAAATAACTTATATAGTGAAAGGTAAATGCAAAAAATTTGAGGAGATATGGTATCCATTCATATCCTTTCTGGAAGAGGGTGGAGGTAATGGGATGTCTAATGTAAGTGATATTGATACCAATTGAGAAGCATTTTATTTTTTATTTTATATATTTTTTTATATATGTATATTTTATTTTTGTTATTATTATTTTTTTCTATTTGTCTTTTATTTTATTATAAGTCTTGTTATTTCAGTTATATTGATGTATTTAATTTGGTATACCTGTACGTGTGATATGTGTTTATTTTCGTAAACTTAAAAACTTAATAAAAAACATTTGGAAAAAAAAAAAAAAAAGTCATGATGTCCCGATGCGGGGCAGCATTATCAGTCCAGTTTAACGTCCCGATGTCCCGATGCGGGGCAGCATTATCAGTCCAGTTTAACGTCCCGATGTCCCGATGCGGGGCAGCATTATCAGTCCAGTTTAACGTCCCGATGTCCCGATGCGGGGCAGCATTATCAGTCCAGTTTAACGTCCCCATGTCCCGATGTCCCGATGGGGGACAGCATTATCAGTCCAGTTTAACGTCCCGATGTCCCGATGCGGGGCAGCATTATCAGTCCAGTTTAACGTCCCGATGTCCCGATGGGGGACAGCATTATCAGCCCAGTTTAACGTCCCGATGTCCCGATGGGGGACAGCATTATCAGCCCAGTTTAACGTCCCGATGTCCCGATGGGGGACAGCATTATCAGCCCAGTTTAACGTCCCGATGTCCCGATGCGGGGCAGCATTATCAGCCCAGTTTAACGTCCCAATGTCCCGATGCGGGGCAGCATTATCAGCCCAGTTTAACGTCCCGATGTCCCGATGCGGGGCAGCATTATCAGTCCAGTTTAACGTCCCGATGCGGGGCAGCATTAACAGTCAGTTTAACGTCCCGATGTCCCGATGCGGGGCAGCATTATCAGTCAGTTTAACGTCCCGATGCGGGGCAGCATTAACAGTCCAGTTTAACGTCCCGATGTCCCGATGCGGGGCAGCATTATCAGTCCAGTTTAACGTCCCGATGTCCCGATGCGGGGCAGCATTATAAGCCCAGTTTAACGTCCCGATGTCCCGATGCGGGGCAGCATTATCAGCCCAGTTTAACGTCCCGCTGTCCCGATGGGGGACAGCATTATCAGCCCAGTTTAACATCCCGCTGTCCCGATGCGGGGCAGCATTATCAGCCCAGTTTAACGTCCCGATGTCCCGATGCGGGGCAGCATTATCAGTCCAGTTTAACGTCCCGATGTCCCGATGCGGGGCAGCATTATCAGCCCAGTTTAACGTCCCGATGTCCCGATGCGGGGCAGCATTATCAGTCCAGTTTAACGTCCCGATGTCCCGATGCGGGGCAGCATTATCAGCCCAGTTTAACGTCCCGCTGTCCCGATGCGGGGCAGCATTATCAGTCCAGTTTAACGTCCCGATGTCCCGATGCTGGGCAGCATTATCAGCCCAGTTTAACGTCCCGATGTCCCGATGCGGGGCAGCATTATCAGCCCAGTTTAACGTCCCGATGTCCTGATGCGGGGCAGCATTATCAGCCCAGTTTAACGTCCCGATGTCCCGATGCGGGGCATCATTATCAGTCCAGTTTAACGTCCCGATGTCCCGATGGGGGACAGCATTATCAGCCCAGTTGAACGTCCCGATGTCCCAATGCGGGGCAGCATTATCAGCCCAGTTTAACGTCCCGCTGTCCCGATGGGGGACAGCATTATCAGCCCAGTTTAACGTCCCGATGTCCCGATGCGGGGCAGCATTATCAGCCCAGTTTAACGTCCCGCTGTCCCGATGGGGGACAGCATTATCAGCCCAGTTTAACGTCCCGATGTCCCGATGCGCTCATCATTATCAGTCCAGTTTAACGTCCCGATGTCCCGATGCGGGGCAGCATTATCAGTCCAGTTTAACATCCCGCTGTCCCGATGCGGGGCAGCATTATCAGCCCAGTTTAACGTCCCGATGCGGGGCAGCATTATCAGTCCAGTTTAACGTCCCGATGTCCCGATGCGGGGCAGCATTATCAGCCCAGTTTAACGTCCCGATGTCCCGATGCGGGGCAGCATTATCAGTCCAGTTTAACGTCCCGATGTCCCGATGCGGGGCAGCATTATCAGCCCAGTTTAACGTCCCGATGTCCCGATGCGGGGCAGCATTATCAGCCCAGTTTAACGTCCCGATGTCCCGATGCGGGGCAGCATTATCAGTCCAGTTTAACATCCCGCTGTCCCGATGCGGGGCAGCATTATCAGCCCAGTTTAACATCCCGATGTCCCGATGCGGGGCAGCATTATCAGTCCAGTTTAACGTCCCGATGTCCCGATGCGGGGCAGCATTATCAGCCCAGTTTAACGTCCCGATGTCCCGATGCGGGGCAGCATTATCAGCCCAGTTTAACATCCCGATGTCCCGATGCGGGGCAGCATTATCAGCCCAGTTTAACGTCCCAATGTCCCGATGCGGGGCAGCATTATCAGCCCAGTTTAACGTCCTGATGTCCCGATGCGGGGCAGCATTATCAGCCCAGTTTAACGTCCTGATGTCCCGATGCGGGGCAGCATTATCAGCCCAGTTTAACATCCCGATGTCCCGATGCGGGGCAGCATTATCAGTCCAGTTTAACGTCCCGATGTCCCGATGGGGGACAGCATTATCAGCCCAGTTTAACGTCCCGATGTCCCGATGCGGGGCAGCATTATCAGCCCAATTTAACGTCCCGATGTCCCGATGCGGGGCAGCATTATCAGCCCAGTCTAACATCCCAATGTCCCGATGCGGGGCAGCATTATCAGTCCAGTTTAACGTCCCGATGTCCCGATGCGGGGCAGCATTATCAGCCCAGTTTAACGTCCTGATGTCCCGATGCGGGGCAGCATTATCAGCCCAGTTTAACGTCCCGATGTCCCGATGCGGGGCAGCATTATCAGCCCAGTTTAACGTCCTGATGTCCCGATGCGGGGCAGCATTATCAGCCCAGTTTAACGTCCCGATGTCCCGATGCGGGGCAGCATTATCAGTCCAGTTTAAAACCCGCTGTCCCGATGCGGGGCAGCATTATCAGCCCAGTTTAACGTCCCACTGTCCCGATGCGGGGCAGCATTATCAGCCCAGTTTAACGTCCCCATGTCCCGATGCGGGACAGCATTATCAGCCCAGTTTAACGTCCCGATGTCCCAATGGGGGACAGCATTATCAGCCCAGTTTAACGTCCCGATGTCCCGATGCGGGGCAGCATTATCAGCCCAATTTAACGTCCCGATGTCCCGATGCGGGGCAGCATTATCAGCCCAGTTTAACATCCCAATGTCCTGATGCGGGGCAGCATTATCAGTCCAGTTTAACGTCCCCATGTCCCGATGCGGGGCAGCATTATCAGTCCAGTTTAACGTCCCGCTGTCCCGATGCGGGGCAGCATTATCAGCCCAGTTTAACGTCCCGATGTCCCGATGCGGGGCAGCGTTATCAGCCCAGTTTAACGTCCCGATGTCCCGATGCGGGGCAGCATTATCAGTCCAGTTTAACGTCCCCATGTCCCGATGCGGGGCAGCATTATCAGCCCAGTTTAACGTCCCGCTGTCCCGATGCGGGGCAGCATTATCAGCCCAGTTTAACGTCCCGATGTCCCGATGCGGGGCAGCGTTATCAGCCCAGTTTAACGTCCCGATGTCCCGATGCGGGGCAGCATTATCAGTCCAGTTTAACGTCCCGATGTCCCAATGCGGGGCAGCATTATCAGCCCAGTTTAACGTCCCGATGTCCCGATGCGGGGCAGCGTTATCAGCCCAGTTTAACGTCCCGATGTCCCGATGCGGGGCAGCATTATCAGTCCAGTTTAACGTCCCGATGTCCCGATGCGGGGCAGCGTTATCAGCCCAGTTTAACGTCCCGATGTCCCGATGCGGGGCAGCGTTATCAGCCCAGTTTAACGTCCCGATGTCCCGATGCGGGGCAGCATTATCAGCCCAGTTTAACGTCCCGCTGTCCCGATGCGGGGCAGCATTATCAGCCCAGTTTAACGTCCCGATGTCCCGATGCGGGGCAGCGTTATCAGCCCAGTTTAACGTCCCGATGTCCTGATGCGGGGCAGCATTATCAGCCCAGTTTAACGTCCCGATGTCCCGATGCGGGGCAGCATTATCAGCCCAGTTTAACGTCCCGATGTCCCGATGCGGGGCAGCATTATCAGTCAGTTTAACGTCCCGATGTCCCGATGCGGGGCAGCATTATCAGTCCAGTTTAACGTCCCGATGTCCCGATGCGGGGCAGCATTATCAGCCCAGTTTAACGTCCCGATGTCCCGATGGGGGACAGCATTATCAGTCCAGTTTAACGTCCCAATGTCCCAATGCGGGGCAGCATTATCAGTCCAGTTTAACGTCCCGATGCGGCGCAGCATTATCAGTCCAGTTTAACGTCCCGATGTCCCGATGCGGGGCAGCATTATCAGCCCAGTTTAACGTCCCGATGCGGGGCAGCATTATCAGTCCAGTTTAACGTCCCGATGTCCCGATGGGGGACAGCATTATCAGTCCAGTTTAACGTCCCGATGTCCCGATGGGGGACAGCATTATCATCCCAGTTTAACGTCCCGATGTCCCGATGGGGGACAGCATTATCAGTCCAGTTTAACGTCCCGATGTCCCGATGGGGGACAGCATTATCAGCCCAGTTTTGACGTCCCGATGTCCCGATGGGGGACAGCATTATCAGCCCAGTTTAACGTCCCGATGTCCCGATGCGGGGCAGCATTATCAGTCCAGTTTAACGTCCCCATGTCCCGATGCGGGGCAGCATTATCAGCCCAGTTTAACGTCCCCATGTCCCGATGCGGGGCAGCATTATCAGCCCAGTTTAACGTCCCGATGTCCCGATGCGGGGCAGCATTATCAGCCCAGTTTAACGTCCCGATGCGGCGCAGCATTATCAGTCCAGTTTAACGTCCCGATGCGGCGCAGCATTATCAGTCCAGTTTAACGTCCTGATGTCCCGATGCGGGGCAGCATTATCAGCCCAGTTTAACGTCCCGCTGTCCCGATGCGGGGCAGCATTATCAGCCCAGTTTAACGTCCCGATGCGGGGCAGCATTATCAGTCCAGTTTAACGTCCCGATGTCCCGATGGGGGACAGCATTATCAGTCCAGTTTAACGTCCCGATGTCCCAATGGGGGACAGCATTATCAGCCCAGTTTAACGTCCCGATGTCCCGATGGGGGACAGCATTATCAGTCCAGTTTAACGTCCCCATGTCCCGATGCGGGGCAGCATTATCAGCCCAGTTTAACGTCCCCATGTCCCGATGCGGGGCAGCATTATCAGCCCAGTTTAACGTCCCGATGTCCCAATGCGGGGCAGCATTATCAGTCCAGTTTAACGTCCCGCTGTCCTGATGCGGGGCAGCATTATCAGTCCAGTTAAACGTCCCGATGTCCCGATGCGGGGCAGCATTATCAGCCCAGTTTAACGTCCCGATGTCCCGATGCGGGGCAGCAATATCAGCCCAGTTTAACGTCCTGATGTCCGATGCGGGGCAGCATTATCAGCCCAGTTTAACGTCCCCATGTCGATGCGGGGCAGCATTATCAGCCCAGTTTAACGTCCCGATGTCGATGCGGGGCAGCATTATCAGTCAGTTTAACGTCCCGATGTCCCGATGCGGGGCAGCATTATCAGTCCAGTTTAACGTCCCGATGTCGATGCGGGGCAGCATTATCAGTCAGTTTAACGTCCCGATGTCCCAATGCGGGGAAGCATTATCAGTCAGTTTAACGTCGATGTCCCGATGTGGGGCAGCATTATCAGTCAGTTTAACGTCCCGATGTCCCGATGCGGGGCAGCATTATCAGTCCAGTTTAACGTCCCGATGTCCCGATGCGGGGCAGCATTATCAGCCCAATTTAACGTCCCGATGTCCCGATGCGGGGCAGCATTATCAGCCCAGTTTAACGTCCCAATTTCCTGATGCGGGGCAGCATTATCAGCCCAATTTAACGTCCCGATGTCCCGATGCGGGGCAGCATTATCAGCCCAGTTTAACATCCCAATTTCCTGATGCGGGGCAGCATTATCAGCCCAGTTTAACGTCCCGATGTCCCGATGCGGGGCAGCATTATCAGTCCAGTTTAACGTCCCAATGTCCCGATGCGGGGCAGCATTATCAGTCCAGTTTAACGTCCCAATGTCCCGATGCGGGGCAGCATTATCAGTCCAGTTTAACGTAACAATGTCCCGATGCGGGGCAGCATTATCAGTCCAGTTTAACGTCCTGATGTCCCGATGCGGGGCAGCATTATCAGCCCAGTTTAACGTCCCGCTGTCCCGATGCGGGGCAGCATTATCAGTCCAGTTTAACGTCCCGCTGTCCCGATGCGGGGCAGCATTATCAGCCCAGTTTAACGTCCCGCCGTCCCGATGTGGGGCAGCATTATCAGCCCAGTTTAACGTCCCCATGTCCCGATGCGGGGCAGCATTATCAGTCCAGTTTAACGTAACAATGTCCCGATGCGGGGCAGCATTATCAGCCCAGTTTAACGTCCCGCCGTCCCGATGCGGGGCAGCATTATCAGTCCAGTTTAACGTCCTGATGTCCCGATGCGGGGCAGCATTATCAGTCCAGTTTAACGTAACAATGTCCCGATGCGGGGCAGCATTATCAGTCCAGTTTAACGTCCCGATGTCCCGATGCGGGGCAGCATTATCAGCCCAGTTTAACGTCCCGATGTCCCGATGCGGGGCAGCATTATCAGTCCAGTTTAACGTCCCAATGTCCCGATGCGGGGCAGCATTATCAGCCCAGTTTAACGTCCTGATGTCCCGATGCGGGGCAGCATTATCAGCCCAGTTTAACGTCCCAATGTCCCGATGTGGGGGCAGCATTATCAGCCCAGTTTAACGTCCTGATGTCCCGATGCGGGGCAGCATTATCAGCCCAGTTTAACGTCCTGATGTCCCGATGCGGGGCAGCATTATCAGCCCAGTTTAACATCCCGATGTCCTGATGCGGGGCAGCATTATCAGCCCAATTTAACGTCCCGATGTCCCGATGCGGGGCAGCATTATCAGCCCAGTTTAACATCCCAATGTCCTGATGCGGGGCAGCATTATCAGTCCAGTTTAACGTCCCGCTGTCCCGATGCGGGGCAGCATTATCAGCCCAGTTTAACGTCCCGATGTCCCGATGCGGGGCAGCATTATCAGCCCAGTTTAACGTCCCGATGTCCCGATGCGGGGCAGCATTATCAGTCCAGTTTAACATCCCGCTGTCCCGATGCGGGGCAGCATTATCAGCCCAGTTTAACGTCCCGATGTCCCGATGCGGGGCAGCATTATCAGTCCAGTTTAACGTCCCAATGTCCCAATGGGGGACAGCATTATCAGCCCAGTTTAACGTCCCGATGTCCCGATGCGGGGCAGCAATATCAGCCCAGTTTAACGTCCCGCTGTCCCGATGCGGGGCAGCATTATCAGTCCAGTTTAACGTCCCAATGTCCCGATGCGGGGCAGCATTATCAGTCAGTTTAACGTCCCGATGTCCCGATGCGGGGCAGCATTATCAGTCCAGTTTAACGTCCCGATGTCCCGATGCGGGGCAGCATTATCAGTCCAGTTTAACGTCCCGATGTCCCGATGCGGGGCAGCATTATCAGCCCAGTTTAACGTCCTGATGTCCCGATGCGGGGGCAGCATTATCAATCCAGTTTAACGTCCCGATGCGGGGCAGCATTATCAGTCAGTTTAACGTCCCGATGTCCCGATGCGGGGCAGCATTATCAGTCCAGTTTAACGTCCCGATGTCCCGATGCGGGGCAGCATTATCAGCCCAGTTTAACGTCCTGATGTCCCGATGCGGGGCAGCATTATCAGTCCAGTTTAACGTCCCGATGTCCCGATGCGGGGCAGCATTATCAGCCCAGTTTAACGTCCCGATGTCCCGATGCGGGGCAGCATTATCAGTCCAGTTTAACGTCCCGATGCGGGGCAGCGTTATCAGTCCAGTTTAACGTCCCGATGTCCCGATGCGGGGCAGCATTATCAGCCCAGTTTAACGTCCCGATGTCCCGATGCGGGGCAGCATTATCAGTCCAGTTTAACATCCCGATGTCCCGATGCGGGGCAGCATTATCAGCCCAGTTTAACATCCCGATGTCCCGATGCGGGGCAGCATTATCAGTCCAGTTTAACGTCCCAATGTCCCAATGGGGGACAGCATTATCAGCCCAGTTTAACGTCCCGATGTCCCGATGCGGGGCAGCATTATCAGCCCAGTTTAACGTAACAATGTCCCGATGCGGGGCAGCATTATCAGTCCAGTTTAACGTCCCGATGTCCCGATGCGGGGCAGCATTATCAGTCCAGTTTAACGTCTCGATGTCCCAATTTGGGGCAGCATTATCAGCCCAGTTTAACGTCCCGATGTCCCGATGCGGGGCAGCATTATCAGTCCAGTTTAACGTCCCGATGTCCCGATGCGGGGCAGCATTATCAGTCCAGTTTAACGTCCCGATGTCCCGATGCGGGGCAGCATTATCAGCCCAGTTTAACGTCATGCTGTCCCGATGTCGATGCGGGGCAGCATTATCAGTCCAGTTTAACGTCCCGATGTCCCGATGTCGATGCGGGGCAGCATTATCAGCCCAGTTTAATGTCGATGTCCGATGCGGGGCAGCATTATCAGTCCAGTTTAACGTCGATGTCCCGATGCGGGGCAGCATTATCAGCCCAGTTTAACGTCCCGATGTCCCGATGCGGGGCAGCATTATCAGTCCAGTTTAACGTCCCGATGTCCCGATGCGGGGCAGCATTATCAGTCCAGTTTAAAGTCCTGATGTCCCGATGCGGGGCAGCATTATCAGCCCAGTTTAACGTCCTGATGTCCCGATGCGGGGCAGCATTATCAGCCCAGTTTAACGTCCTGATGTCCCGATGCGGGGCAGCATTATCAGCCCAGTTTAACGTCCCGATGTCCCGATGCGGGGCAGCATTATCAGTCAGTTTAACGTCCTGATGTCCGATGCGGGGCAGCATTATCAGTCCAGTTTAACGTAACAATGTCGATGCGGGGCAGCATTATCAGTCAGTTTAACGTCGATGTCCGATGCGGGGGCAGCATTATCAGCCCAGTTTAACGTCCCGATGTCCCGATGCGGGGCAGCATTATCAGCCCAGTTTAACGTCCCGATGTCGATGCGGGGGCAGCATTATCAGCCCAGTTTAACGTCCCGATGTCCCGATGCGGGGCAGCATTATCAGCCCAATTTAACGTCCCGATGTCCCGATGCGGGGCAGCATTATCAGTCCCAGTTTAACGTCCCGATGTCCCGATGCGGGGGCAGCATTATCAGCCCAGTTTAACGTCCTGATGTCCCGATGCGGGGCAGCATTATCAGCCCAGTTTAACGTCCCAATGTCCCGATGTGGGGCAGCATTATCAGCCCAGTTTAACGTCCTGATGTCCCGATGCGGGGCAGCATTATCAGCCCAGTTTAACGTCCCGATGTCCCGATGTGGGGCAGCATTATCAGCCCAGTTTAACGTCCTGATGTCCCGATGCGGGGCAGCATTATCAGCCCAATTTAACGTCCCGATGTCCCGATGCGGGGCAGCATTATCAGCCCAGTTTAACGTCCCGATGTCCTGATGCGGGGCAGCATTATCAGCCCAGTTTAACATCCCGATGTCCCGATGCGGGGCAGCATTATCAGCCCAGTTTAACGTCCCGATGTCCCGATGCGGGGCAGCATTATCAGTCCAGTTTAACGTCCCGATGTCCCGATGCGGGGCAGCATTATCAGCCCAGTTTAACGTCCCGCTGTCCCGATGCGGGGCAGCATTATCAGTCAGTTTAACGTCCCCATGTCCCGATGCGGGGCAGCATTATCAGCCCAGTTTAACATCCCAATGTTCTGATGCGGGGCAGCATTATCAGCCCAGTTTAACGTCCCGATGTCCCGATGCGGGGCAGCATTATCAGTCCAGTTTAAAGTCCCGATGTCCCGATGCGGGGCAGCATTATCAGCCCAGTTTAACGTCCTGATGTCCCGATGCGGGGACAGCATTATCAGCCCAGTTTAACGTCCTGATGTCCCGATGCGGGGCAGCATTATCAGCCCAGTTTAACGTCCCGATGTCCCGATGCGGGGCAGCATTATCAGTCAGTTTAACGTCCTGATGTCCCGATGCGGGGCAGCATTATCAGTCAGTTTAACGTAACAATGTCCCGATGCGGGGCAGCATTATCAGTCCAGTTTAACGTCCCAATGTCCCAATGGGGGACAGCATTATCAGCCCAGTTTAACGTCCCGATGTCCCGATGCGGGGCAGCATTATCAGCCCAGTTTAACGTAACAATGTCCCGATGCGGGGCAGCATTATCAGTCCAGTTTAACGTCCCGATGTCCCGATGCGGGGCAGCATTATCAGTCCAGTTTAACGTCCCGATGTCCCAATGTGGGGCAGCATTATCAGCCCAGTTTAACGTCCCGATGTCCCGATGCGGGGCAGCATTATCAGTCCAGTTTAACGTCCCGATGTCCCGATGCGGGGGCAGCATTATCAGTCCAGTTTAACGTCCCGATGTCCCGATGCGGGGCAGCATTATCAGCCCAGTTTAACGTCATGCTGTCCCGATGTCCCGATGCGGGGCAGCATTATCAGTCCAGTTTAACGTCCCGATGTCCCGATGCGGGGCAGCATTATCAGCCCAGTTTAATGTCCCGATGTCCCGATGCGGGGCAGCATTATCAGTCCAGTTTAACGTCCCGATGTCGATGCGGGGCAGCATTATCAGCCCAGTTTAACGTCCCGATGTCCCGATGCGGGGCAGCATTATCAGTCCAGTTTAACGTCCCGATGTCCCGATGCGGGGCAGCATTATCAGTCCAGTTTAAAGTCCTGATGTCCGATGCGGGGCAGCATTATCAGCCCAGTTTAACGTCCCGATGTCCCGATGCGGGGCAGCATTATCAGCCCAGTTTAACGTCCTGATGTCCGATGCGGGGCAGCATTATCAGCCCAGTTTAACGTCCCGATGTCCCGATGCGGGGCAGCATTATCAGTCAGTTTAACGTCCTGATGTCCCGATGCGGGGCAGCATTATCAGTCCAGTTTAACGTCCCAATGTCCCGATGCGGGGCAGCATTATCAGTCAGTTTAACGTCCCGATGTCCCGATGCGGGGCAGCATTATCAGCCCAGTTTAACGTCCCGATGTCCCGATGCGGGGCAGCATTATCAGTCCAGTTTAACGTCCCGATGTCCCGATGCGGGGCAGCATTATCAGCCCAGTTTAACGTCCTGATGTCCCGATGCGGGGCAGCATTATCAGCCCAGTTTAACGTCCCAATGTCCCGATGTGGGGCAGCATTATCAGCCCAGTTTAACGTCCTGATGTCCCGATGCGGGGCAGCATTATCAGCCCAGTTTAACGTCCCGATGTCCCGATGTGGGGGCAGCATTATCAGCCCAGTTTAACGTCCTGATGTCCCGATGCGGGGCAGCATTATCAGCCCAGTTTAACGTCCCGATGTCCCGATGCGGGGCAGCATTATCAGCCCAGTTTAACGTCCCGATGTCCCGATGCGGGGCAGCATTATCAGCCCAGTTTAACATCCCGATGTCCCGATGCGGGGCAGCATTATCAGCCCAGTTTAACGTCCCGATGTCCCGATGCGGGGCAGCATTATCAGTCCAGTTTAACGTCCCGATGTCCCGATGCGGGGCAGCATTATCAGCCCAGTTTAACGTCCCGCTGTCCCGATGCGGGGCAGCATTATCAGTCCAGTTTAACGTCCCCATGTCCCGATGCGGGGCAGCATTATCAGCCCAGTTTAACATCCCAATGTTCTGATGCGGGGCAGCATTATCAGCCCAGTTTAACGTCCCGATGTCCCGATGCGGGGCAGCATTATCAGTCCAGTTTAAAGTCCCGATGTCCCGATGCGGGGCAGCATTATCAGCCCAGTTTAACGTCCTGATGTCCCGATGCGGGGCAGCATTATCAGCCCAGTTTAACGTCCTGATGTCCCGATGCGGGGCAGCATTATCAGCCCAGTTTAACGTCCCGATGTCCCGATGCGGGGCAGCATTATCAGTCCAGTTTAACGTCCTGATGTCCCGATGCGGGGCAGCATTATCAGTCCAGTTTAACGTAACAATGTCCCGATGCGGGGCAGCATTATCAGTCCAGTTTAACGTCCCGATGTCCCGATGCGGGGCAGCATTATAAGCCCAGTTTAACGTCCCGATGTCCCGATGCGGGGCAGCATTATCAGTCCAGTTTAACGTCCCGATGCGGGGCAGCATTAACAGTCCAGTTTAACGTCCCGATGTCCCGATGCGGGGCAGCATTATCAGTCCAGTTTAACGTCCCGATGTCCCGATGCGGGGCAGCATTATCAGCCCAGTTTAACGTCCTGATGTCCCGATGCGGGGCAGCATTATCAGCCCAGTTTAACGTCCCGATGTCCCGATGCGGGGCAGCATTATCAGTCCAGTTTAACGTCCTGATGTCCCGATGCGGGGCAGCATTATCAGTCCAGTTTAACGTAACAATGTCCCGATGCGGGGCAGCATTATCAGCCCAGTTTAACGTCCCAATGTCCTGATGCGGGGCAGCATTATCAGTCCAGTTTAACGTCCCGATGTCCCGATGCGGGGCAGCATTATCAGCCCAGTTTAACGTCCCGATGCGGGGCATCATTATCAGCCCAGTTTAACGTCCTGATGTCCCGATGTGGGGCAGCATTATCAGTCCAGTTTAACGTCCCGATGTCCCGATGCGGGACAGCATTATCAGCCCAGTTTAACGTCCTGATGTCCCGATGTGGGGCAGCATTATCAGTCCAGTTTAACGTCCCGATGTCCCGATGCGGGACAGCATTATCAGCCCAGTTTAACGTCCTGATGTCCCGATGCGGGGCAGCATTATCAGCCCAATTTAACGTCCCGATGTCCCGATGCGGGGCAGCATTATCAGCCCAGTTTAACGTCCCGATGTCCTGATGCGGGGCAGCATTATCAGCCCAGTTTAACATCCCAATGTCCCGATGCGGGGCAGCATTATCAGCCCAGTTTAACGTCCCGATGTCCCGATGCGGGGCAGCATTATCAGTCCAGTTTAACGTCCCGATGTCCCGATGCGGGGCAGCATTATCAGTCCAGTTTAACGTCCCGATGTCCCGATGCGGGGCAGCATTATCAGCCCAGTTTAACGTCCCGCTGTCCCGATGCGGGGCAGCATTATCAGTCCAGTTTAACGTCCCCATGTCCCGATGCGGGGCAGCATTATCAGCCCAGTTTAACATCCCAATGTCCTGATGCGGGGCAGCATTATCAGCCCAGTTTAACGTCCCGATGTCCCGATGCGGGGCAGCATTATCAGTCCAGTTTAACGTCCCGATGTCCCGATGCGGGGCAGCATTATCAGCCCAGTTTAACGTCCCAATGTCCCGATGCGGGGCAGCATTATCAGCCCAGTTTAACGTCCCAATGTCCTGATGCGGGGCAGCATTATCAGCCCAGTTTAACGTCCCGATGTCCCGATGCGGGGCAGCATTATCAGTCCAGTTTAACGTCCCGATGTCCCGATGCGGGGCAGCATTATCAGTCCAGTTTAACGTCCTGATGTCCCGATGCGGGGCAGCATTATCAGTCCAGTTTAACGTAACAATGTCCCGATGCGGGGCAGCATTATCAGCCCAGTTTAACGTCCCGATGTCCCGATGCGGGGCAGCATTATCAGTCCAGTTTAACGTAACAATGTCCCGATGCGGGGCAGCATTATCAGTCCAGTTTAACGTCCCAATGTCCCGATGCGGGGCAGCATTATCAGTCCAGTTTAACGTCCCGATGTCCCGATGCGGGGCAGCATTTTCAGCCCAGTTTAACGTCCCGATGTCCCGATGCGGGGCAGCATTATCAGTCCAGTTTAACGTCCCGATGTCCCGATGCGGGGCAGCATTATCAGCCCAGTTTAACGTCCCGATGTCCCGATGCGGGGCAGCATTATCAGCCCAGTTTAACGTCCCGATGTCCCGATGCGGGGCAGCATTATCAGTCCAGTAAATCCTATCAGGACAGCAGGTCATCTAACCGCTGTTCAGACACCGGGACCGCACACAGATCAGTTTATTCTCCTCTGTCTTCAGAGAGAGAGGAGATTCCCCTGGTTCCTCTGGGTGTTTCCCGTCATGTCACACAATGTGTGTCTGTGTCATGACTCTCTCTGATTGGTTAACGCCCCACATCAAGACGCCAAAGTTCAGATTTTCCAACTCCGGCATCTGCCGTCTGTGACACGCGTCAAACTCTCAAAACTCACTGTGCAAAACGCGCCTAACCCCGGCTTTACACCTGGTCCATGAGCGCTGCTGCGCTTAAGATACGCGCCAGCTCTATATTTGACGGAGCACGCACAGACACCGCATCAGTGTTTTCATATTGCTGCAGAAGGAACACACCGCTACATGAATGTAGTCTTCAGTTTAAAAGCTTTATAAAACAAGTCCATTTAAAACACCTAAACGATGACTCAAGTCAGCCCCAATGATTCAGTTGGTCTGAGGATGGAGGAGGAAGGCGGTTCCCCCCCTGCCCTGGTTCAACCCTCCATTCGGTTCCGGTCAACCCGCAGTGTCCCAGCCCCGCCCGTCAGGCCCAGTGTGGAGCCCAGAAACTACTCGGGTCATAGCTTTCATTTCTGAGCAACATCACTTTTAGAATCATTGGAGCTTAATTTGCTTTACAGTAAAACTTTTCATAATTCTAATAAAGTTAAAGGAAAACTCAGATCAGCAATCTTTAATCAGCAACTAGGCTGATCTGTTTGAGTGAACTGAACCTTTTAGAGCCGAGGTGCTGCGACGATGCTCAGAGTGAACCCTCTTGCCATCCAGCATGTTTGGAGGCGAGCATGCACAAGGCGATATATGAGGCTGGGAAAATGATAGAGTTCATTTCATTTATCGAGCGTTACGTCCCAGGCTCTGGCCTGGACGTTCAACTGACAGTTGTTCAGCCAAACACCAGCTGGTCACCATTCAACTATCTGCACCTGTTACCCATTACCTGCCATCTACTCATCTTTCCCTCCTGATTGGACAACAGTTCCCTCCTCCACCTGATTGGCTCCTGAACCTGTCATTCATCTAGTCACCACCCTCACCTGCAGTATATAAGTCCACTTCGGACATTTCCACCTGGAGGAGCCTAGAGCAGGTTGTGTAAGCAGTGGTTCCCCGAGCAGCCTTGGTCTCCTTTTGGTTTAGTTTAAATTTTAGTCCTTTAGTTCTGGAGAAGCAGTCCTTGTGTTTCCTCTTGTGTTGGTTCTCACGTTTAGTATGGTATGTTGAGACCCAGAGTTTAGACGTAATTTAGACTTGATTGGCTTCGCTTGTGTAGTTCTGACTTTTTGTGATACCCAGAAATGGTGATGGAGTCCACACTCTGGCTTTTTGCTTTTGTTTTTTTTTTTTTTATTGTAAATCAATTTCCCTTATTTATACAAACTTCTGTTTCCTCGGTCTTATGTTGACGGCCCTTTAACCCCCCTTGACATCTGGGTTGTAACAGTACGATTAATTGATCTATTGAATATCATCCCAGGCCTACATAAACATGTATATTTCTGCTGTAAACATGCTCATTTCGGCTGTAAAGTTGGCCTGTTTAACATGGGAGTAATGGGATTTGCTTTGTGTTGCAGTCAGCCCCTTGCGGGTGAAGATGAACTACTTAATTCATATCACAGAGGTTGCTGCTTGGTCTTCACCCTACCAACCTATCAAGCCACGCCCATCAGATGTCCAACCCCGCCTAATATCCAACTACAAGCTGCAGCCGGGGTTTGATGTCTGAAGGACAAGATGGACCAGAAATGCAGCTGCTTTATTACAATCAGCCACTGTTGCAAAACCATTCACGGTCTTGATATGAGGATCCAGAACTGCAGTTCTCTGGGTCTGCAGACTCAAAGCTGGACAACAGAAGATGCCGTACTTTGGCCTCTTAGTACCAACGTCGCAGTTTAACCATCACAGCCTACCTGAGTATTGTTGCTGATCATGTCCTTCCCTTTATGACCACAGTGGAGCATCTTCTGATGCTGCTTCCAGCGGGAAGATGATGTCACAAAGATGACATCATCTCCACCTGCTTTCTGGAACATGACCATGAGTTCACTGGACTCCAATGTTCTCCACAGTCACCAGATCTCAGTCCAACAGAGACGCTTTGAGATGAGAAGGAACGGGAGATTCTCATCACGATGAGGTGAACCGGGAGAATCTCATCATGACGAGGTAGATGAGCTGGAACGGGAGGTTCTCATCGCGACGAGGTGAAACGGGAGGTTCTCATCGCATCGAGGTGAAATGGGAGGTTCTCATCGCGACGAGGTAGAATTTGCCACCAATTTCCAGCACCAATTCTTTTCCCTTTACTAGCCTTGCTGTGCAGATGGCTTCACATTTATCAGTTTATATTTCAGTTTAGTTGGAATTGCTTGTAATATTTTGATCTAAAGTTCTCCAGATGTTTTTAATGTCTCTTTTTAAGTTTTTCTTTGGACTTGGCTCTTCACTTATTTTCAGACTCTGACTGATTAGCATTTCTTATTAACCCACTTATCAAAGCAGAAAACAGGCACATGACTCAAATATGAAGTCGAGTAAGACTGCAGGTAACAAACTGACCAAGTCATTCTAGTCATTCTTAAAGGAATAGTTCACCCTCAGAATGATTTAACTTTATTTTCCACTTACCCTCATGGTGAGCAAGACTCTGGACCACTTTTTTAATATTTCAAATGCAGCTGAAGATCAGGACGACTTCTCATTTCCCCCAATAGAGTTCGCCAGGGTCCGAGCCAAAAAGGTCCATAAAAGTCCACAAAAAATTGTCAATATTCCTCCATACTGCTCGTCCCATGTAGTCCAAGTGCCCTGAGTGGGTAGCGTCCAGAATTTACAAGAAACTACGCCATTTAGTATATTTTTAGTGTCTAAACAAGACTACATCGCATGCCTAGCAAGCACGCCGATGCACGTTCACGAAACTATGGAAGCCACGGCAGACGAGATCAAGCGTCTCTTTTTCTTTCTTTTCGATCAATATCCAACCCCTCCTGTGTTTGTCCCAGTTTGTCTAGAGCTCTCGCGTTCTTAGCACAATGTAAACACCAAATTTCTTCTTCTATGCTTGCATTATCGGCAGAGTAGGCTCTGAATGCCGAGGCTTCCGTAGTTTTGTGACCGCGCATGTGCGCGCATCATTGAAGTAAACAATACTCCTTTTTAGGCTCTAAAAATATAGTAAATGACGTCGTTTCGAGTAAATTCTGGACGCTACCCACTCAGGACACTTGGACTACATGGGACGAGCAGTATGGAGGAATATTGACAATTTTTTGTGGACTTTTATGGACCTTTTTGGCTCGGACCCTGGCGAACTCTATTGGGGGGAAACGAGAAGTCGCCCTGATCTCCGGCTGCATTTGACATATTAAAAAAGTGGTCCAGAGTCTTGCTCACCATCAGGGTAAGTGGAAAATAAAGTTAAATCATTCTGAGGGTGAACTATTCCTTTAAGGAAGAAGGGAAGGGAGAACAGGATGAAACATGCTGAATGACTCTGGACTGGACTGCAATCAGGTCTGGTGGAGGATAAATCCTCCAGAGTCTGAGATCATCTTCACAGGGAACAGAACAAAAGGCAGGAACATCCAAAGATCTTTGGAAAGTCCTTCCAGAAGCCTGAGGAATAGTTGGTCTTTAACGTCACATTAGAGAAAAGTTCACTTGCAGATTTACGTCAACATGGAGGCTGATTACACTAATGTTTGGACAGTAAATCTTCTCTTTGTCTTGACTATGTAAAATATACAAGGGGTGGCTGGATGTTAGGGGCATTTTCGTCTTCAGCGGATTGAGGATGTGGGGGTGTAAAGTGTCTGGTCCAAGTCTGGCTGGAACCTGCCTCAGGTGATGCATCGTGGTTCACCACTTAATGTTTTCACGCAGACAAAACCAACTAGATCTGTTTTTTTTTTTTTTTTTAAATCTCAATCGTAGTGGATCAGTTTCGATCGCCATGAATGAGTCCAGCTATGTGAGAGCCGCGGTTCCTCCGCAGGCTGGAATGCGTAAAATGGTTCGTTCGGTCAGTCCAGCTCTCCATCTAAGCTCCTGCAAAGCTCTTTAATCTCCCACTTCTGTTTCCGAGTCAGAGAGGAAAGATGAGCTTCGGAGACCGCTACACCTCCTCGTCCTACAGGAAAATTTTCGGGGATTCCTCCAGGTTCTCCTCCTCCACCTCCCGGATGAGCGGCGCGTCTCCTCGGGGCTCCGCGGGACTCAGACCGGCGCCCGCGTCCTCCGTCAGCCTGTACCGACGGCTCGGACGCTCCTCCGCTTCTTTCTCTCCGGTTCCGACCGGCTCGCTCGATTTAACCCAAACCTCTGTGGTCAACAACGAATTCAAAGTTATCAGGACCAACGAGAAGGAGCAGCTGCAGGTAAGTGTGATGAACTGGGAGGTTTTACCTGGGATTTATTAAGCTGCCGATCCTATAAAGCATTAGGGGAGTATATTACTATTCTACTGTGTTTATTCCGCGGTATTATTTTGTTTCCGTCACTTTTTTGGTACAATGAATGCGTCCCGGGGCTTTGCCTGCACCCGGGAATGGTGTGCTATCCGTTATGCTCTTCAAAAGTCTAAGTGTTTGCGAAATTGGGGGGGGGGGGGGGGGATTGGTGCCATAGAAATGAATGGGATGTGGTCGGAATCAGTCGAAAAAAAAAAAAAAAAAACGGTCACTTTGCATCGATCTATCCATCTCAGTGTAGCGCACATCCTCCTCTCTCTCTCTCCTCCCCTCTCTCTCCCCCTCTCTCTCTCTCTCTCTCACACACACACACACACGTAGGCTACATTGAGGTAAATGCGTGTCTATAGGACCTTACCTGTCAGCACAGGTGTTCCATCTTTGGAACATGGCTGCCGCTCTCTCGGACGTTCTTAGCTATATTGGCAGCATTCAAAATTTCTTCAAAAATGTTGTAGTTTTCCTTAAAGTCGCAAACGTCACAGCCTGACCGTGTCTGACTGGCCTACTTCTAGTCTAGCTATCAAAAGACCTGGATGATGATGATGATGATGATGATGATGATGATCTCTGTGACCTGCTCCATCATACTTGTTAACTGAAGGGGTCATTAGATATCCATTTCTAATAAAACAGCTGACTGGTCCAGGAAACTCACGTGAACCCATGACCATCTGTCTCAGGGTCTGAATGACCGCTTCGCCATGTTCATCGACAAAGTCCGCCAGCTGGAGCAGCAGAACAAGGTGCTGGAGACGGAGCTCGTGACCCTGCGGCAGAAACACAGCGACCCGTCCCGCGTGGCGCACCTGTACCAGCAGGAGCTGAGAGAGCTGCGCGCGCAGCTGGAGGAGCTGAGCCGGGACAAGAACCGAGTCCTGATAGAGAGGAACAATCTGGAGGACGAGCTGCAGGTGAGGGACTTTGATGACATCACAGGTTTTATTCTCCACAGTATTCCACTAAAATAAAACATTAACTTTACCTAAAGACAAAAGAAGCAGACATCATCTCAGCGGAGGCTGCTCATCTGTTTAGTTTAACCTTACTCCTTTCTTTATCTCATGAACATTGTAAAATCAGACTCGTTGGCTTTTTTTTTTTTTACATATTCAAACTTGTCGAGTCAATTTCTTTATATTGATAGACGTGACTGAAGTACTTTTGGTTTGTTGAATTTGATCAATTTGATTATGTAAGTACAGGAGGTTGTGGAATAAACTAGATAGATACACACACTCATACACTCACATACAGCTGTGTGAAAAAGTTTTTCCCCTTCCTAATTTCTTACTTTTTTGCTTGTTCGTCACACTTAAATGTTTAAGAGCTTTCAGATCTCAAACAAATTTAAATGTGAGACAAAGATAACACAAGTAAACAGAAAAAGCAATCACTTTTTCACACAGGACTATGGAGGTTTCAGGTCTCTCAGAGATGCTCAGTTGGGTTTAAGTCAGGGTTCTGGCTGGGCCGGTCCAGAATGGTCCAGAGTGGTTCTGATCCACTCCTTTGTTATTTCAGCTGTGTGTGAGGGTCATTGTCTTGTTGGAAGGTGAACCTTCGGCCCAGTCTGAGCTCCTGAACTCTGGAAGAGCTTTTCTTCCAGGATCTCTGTACTTGGCCGCATTCATCTTTCCTTCAACTGCAACCAGTCGTCCTGTCCCTGCAGCTGAAAAACACCTCCATAGCATGATGCTGCCACCACCATGCTTCACTGTTGGGATGGTATTGGGCAGGTGATGAGCAGTGCCTGGTTTTCTCCACACATACCGCTTAGAATTAACTCCAAAAAGTTCAATCTTGGTCTCATCAGACCAGAGAATCTTATTTCTCTCAGTCTGGGAGTCCTTCATGTGTTTTTTGGCAAACTCTATGCGGGCTTTCATATGTCTGCACTGAGGAGAGGCTTCCATCGGGCCGCTCTGCCATAAAGCCCCGACTGGTGGAGGCTGCAGTGATACTGACTTTGTGCTTCCCCCCTCCCTCCTCCTCCTCTGAGGTCCGCCACCATGATCTTTTGCTTCTTCTTTTCCCTCTCACCAAGGCTCTTCTCCCACCATTGCTCAGTTTGGCTGGACGGCCGGGTCTAGGAAGAGTTCTGGTCGTCCCAAACTTCTTCCATGTAAGGACTATGGAGGCCACCGTGCTCTTAGGAACCTTTAGTGCTGCAGAAACTCTTTTGTAACCTTGTCCAGATCTGTGTCTCGCCACAATTCTGTCTCTGAGCTCCTTGGACAGTTCCTTCCACCTCATGATCCTCATTTGCTCTGACATGCACCGTGAGCTGGAAGCTCTTATATAGACAGGTGTGTGCATTTCCTAATTAAGTCCAATCAGTTTAATTAAACACAGCTGGACTCCAATGAAGGAGTAGAACCATCTCAAGGGGGATCAGAAGGAATGGACAGAATATGAGTTAAATATGAGCATCACTGCTCTGAATATGACCATGCGATATTTCAGTTTTAATACATTTGCAAAAATTTCTACTTTTTTTGTTTTTTTCTGTCAAGATGGGGTGCTGAGTGACTTTAATGAGAAATAAAATGAACTTTTTTTTCTTTAGCAAATGGCTGCAATGAAACAAAGTTAGATAGATAGAGCGATGGATGGATGGATAGCAAGATAGGTTCATTTTTGACAGGCTCCAGATTAAAACAAAACCCATAAAACATGACTACAATAAGTAAAAAAGTGAAAACTTGTTACAAACGTGATAAATACAAAATATTAGTTTTATGTTCGTGACAGATTTGAAGTTCACCTTACTGACAGAAACTGATGATGTAAGACTGTTGTTGCCTGGCAGCAGGGCTGTGGTAGGGATGGGTTTTTGTATAATGTCAGACCACAGACGTCTACGTCAGTGCAGCAGATGCCTGGATAACTGGTTTTAAGCAAACAGATGACCAGTAACTAGAAAGCAGTCATATGACGCAACAGAATTCATTCATCTTCATCAACGATCATCATTCTGATGCCTAACTTTATTTTTTGTGTCTTGAACATGGTGTCTAGTCACTGAAACGATGGTGAAAGGGGGATTATTGCTGATGTGAGGTCGATACGGAAACCAGAAAATGTTTTTGTGTCTGCTTTGATGTTTTTCTCAGTCCACTGACCTTTTCTTTTTAACATTTTAGTCGGGACTTTTAGCAAACACATCCAGACGTGACACATGACTCGGGAGTCCTCCAGGTGTTTCACTCTCACCTGAGTGTGTTTGCAGTTAAGGTGCTGCAGCAAATCACACATGTTGTAGCCTCTGGTGGCAACTTTAGTAAGAAATTGTAAGATTCATCTGACTTTTTAAAACTTAAGTATCTCCAGACAGTAGATGTGTATACAGCCTGTCTGTTGACATTTGAAGAAAATGTATGTCATGGTGTGGTCATGGATTTACGGTGCATGCAGGGTGTCATCATATAGGCATGTGTTACGAAGACGTGGCCAAAAATCATCAGTTTTTTTTTTTTTTTAATTAACAAGCATAATATATATATATATATATATAAATAAATATAAAAAAATAAAACCTCCATTTCTCCATCCATTCCCCATCCCTCCACCCCTTCATCCCTCCCTCCACTAGGGCTGGACGAGTATGGAAAAAATAATAATCATGATTATTTTGATTGATATTGAAATCACGATTAACATGCACAAGTATTCATTGACTTTAAAAAAAAAAGTGTTTCCTGAACCACCAAAACTCAACCTCAAATATAACTTAAAAAAACAAAACAAAAAAACAACTGGAAATAAATCAGAAACAAGTAAAGGAATAAAATAATGATATATCAAAACAATAACAGCAATAGGAAATGAATAGCCAGTCTCCATGCATTCCTGTTCTATACTCCTGCAGTCTGCTTCCTGTAACTCCACCGGTCTGTTCACTTCAGGATTATTCTGGCTTCAGTGATGAACGAAAAACAGCATGTAGCATTTACATACACGCGGCGTTACACGTGACATTAATCATTTCTCTTCAATTATGGTGTTTTCATGATTGCGAGAAGGCGAAATTGAAATCACGATCAAAATTCGATTGTCCAGCCCTACCTTCCACCCCTTCATCCCTTCCAGATATAACTCCAGTCCCACCACAGTCATCATCCGTCTTTCATCATCATCGGTTCTGATGTTTGACCAGCTATGAGCATCACAACCTCCTCGTCTCATGATTGTCTTTGTCTGAACATGGAAGTTCTGATGATCTTGTATCACTGCTCTAACCTCGTCTTCTGCCTACCTTCTCATCTCAGAAGCTCAATGCAAAGTATGAAGAAGAGGTGAAGGTGCGGGAGGAAGCTGAGCAGACCTTGAGGTCCTTCAGGAAGGATGTGGATGACGCTGCAGCCATCCGTCTGGACCTGGAACGCCGGCTGGAGTCACTGTTAGATGAAATCTCTTTTCTGAAGAAGGTGCACGAAGAGGAAATGGATGAGCTGAGCAGCATGATGGAGGCGCAGCAGGTTTCTGTGGAGCTGGAGCTGGCCAAACCAGACCTGACCTCAGCTCTGAAGGAGATCCGCAACCAGTACGAGTCCATCTCCTCCAAAAACCTGCAGTCGGCCGAGGACTGGTACAAGACCAAGTTCGCCAGCCTGAGCGAGCAGGCCACCAGGAGCAACGAGGCCATGAGGGCCAGCAGGGAGGAGATCAACGAGTTCAGGAGGCAGCTGCAGTCCAAGACCATCGAGATGGAGACGCTGAGGGGCGCCAACGAGTCTCTGGAGAGGCAGCTGGCCGAGATGGAGGACACACACAACGCTGAAGTCGCCGCCATGCAGGCAAGCAACCACACTCATTATACTCCAGAGTCAGCATCACGGGTTCGCTTCGTCGGCCAGAAGGGCACAAGTACTACGACTGCTACTAGTACTAGCAGCAAGTATGCGGCTGCCTGGCATCGCTGGTGTGCAGAAACCATGCTCTGTCCCACGTCCTCAGAGATTAAAGCTCCTCAGTATGGGGCTGCAGATGCAGTGGTAGGTGGGGGGAGCGTCCCGGTATCAATGGCAGTAAAGGTGTGTGTGTGTGTGGGGGGGGGGGGGGGGGGTGTGCGGGGGGGGGGGGGGGGGTGGTTGTTGCCACCACTGACACACAGGAAGATGGCAAACTTGTCCAGTTCTGGTCTCGTTTATATGATAAGAGGGTTTGGGGAAGACGAAACGAAAGCCAAACGGGGACGAGGTGTAGAACCCCAGTTTGACTTTAATTTTGGCTTTTCTCCTCCTGATTCTGGCGGTATTTATTCTCAATGGAGACATGCTAATCAATTGCCAGCTGTTCGCCTACTGAGTACACCGATATGAGAGAAGAGTCAATCTTCACATCTTTCAGCAAGAAAAATGAGTAATTTTCCATAAATGTTTTGCACACACTTGATATGGAACCATTCAACAGGCTAAAGAGCTAGCCGAGCTAGCCGAGCTAGCCTTACAACTACTTACTGCTACTACCTAGTGACTACTACATGACACTCAACACTAAGAGGAGACATATGCTCTGAATAGTTTTACAGCAAAAACAGATCATCGTTGGCCATGCAGATACAAAGATACAATCTAAGTTCATATATCAACTTAAAGTTATTCTGTGTAACTTCTGACTCTGACATGAAGCCTAAAATGAGCAGTATTAGATGATGTTTCAGGCCAGTATACAGTGACTGAGGCGTGTCAGCACTCTGAGCGGCTGCCCTCTGCAGAAACCAGACATGGTAGCTTTGGAGAGGCGGCCGTCCATGAAAGTGCCGTACAGCAAGCTGCTTCACGGCTCCTCTTCCGTAAACACAGAAAGCTCTACTTGTGCTACTTTCTCTCATTACTCGAAGCTTAGTCACGGCGGAACAGAGTAAAAAGGTGAAAGTGATGTCTGAGCAGGCCAGAAAGAAAGAGGCAAAGGGATCACGGCAGATCAGAAACATGAGTGGACGTTGGAAAGAATTCAGTGGTTGGAGATTTCTGAAACAGCAGCGTGGAAGCTAAACCCGCTCTCTGTTTGCCACCGTATCAGACTGGAAGTAAGTTTGGCTGTTGTGTAAACGTACGAAAATGTGATGCTTTTATTTTTTTTCAGTCGGTGTTAAAACAACGTCAGCCAGAGCCGTATAAGCTGGCGATGGTTTCCTGTTAGCGCAACGCGGCTAGAAGATTACTGCTATAGACCGAAGCTAACGTGACTCCATAAACAATTGTGGCTGCTTTGCAGCATAAATGCGTCTCTGTGATTCATATAAATATCAGAGAAGTAACAGAACGATCGTCAGTTTGCTCGGTTTAGTTGTTTGGTTTTCATACGCTGTTCAAGAGGAAGCAGAGCCCCCGTAATGTCCCGTAATCTGAGCTAATCTGGACGTTCTCATAACAAACGTGAGCTAATCCAGATGTTCTCATGACAAACGTGAGCTAATCCAGACGTTCTCATGCCAAACGTGAGCTAATCCAGACGTTCTCATAACAAACGTGAGCTAATCCAGACGTTCTCATGCCAAACGTGAGCTAATCCAGACGTTCTCATAACAAACGTGAGCTAATCCAGACGTTCTCATGCCAAGCGTGAGCTAATCCAGACGTTCTCATAACAAACGTGAGCCAATCCGGACGTTCTCATAACAAACGTGAGCCAATCCGGACGTTCTCATAACAAACGTGAGCTAATCCAGACATTCTCATAACAAGCGTGAGCTAATCCAGACGTTCTCACGACACACATGAGCTAATCCAGACGTTCTCATAACAAACGTGAGCTAATCCAGACGTTCTCACGACACACATGAGCTAATCCAGACGTTCTCACGACACACATGAGCTAATCCAGACGTTCTCACGACACACATGAGCTAATCCAGACGTTCTCACGACACACATGAGCTAATCCAGACGTTCTCATAACAAACGTGAGCTAATCCAAATGTTCTCATAACAAACATGAGCTAATCCAGACGTTCTCATGACAAAAGTGAGCTAATCCAGATGTTCTCATGACAAAAGTGAGCTAATCCAGACGTTCTCATAACAAACGTGAGCTAATCCAGATATTCTCATGACAAAAGTGAGCTAATCCAGATGTTCTCATGACAAACGTGAGCTAATCTAGACATTCTCATAATAAACGTGAGCTAATCCAGACATTCTCATAACAAACATGAGCTAATCTAGACATTCTCATAATAAACGTGAGCTAATCCAGGCGTTCTCATAATAAACGTGAGCTAATCCAGGCGTTCTCACTACAAACGTGAGCCAATCCAGACATTCTCATAACAAACGTGAGCTAATCCAGACGTTCTCACTACAAACGTGAGCCAATCCAGACATTCTCATAACAAACGTGAGCTAATCCAGACGTTCTCATGACAAACGTGAGCTAATCAATAAGTTCTCACCACAAACATGAGCTAATCCAGACGTTCTCACTACAAACGTGAGCTAATCCAGACGTTCTCATTTCAAACGTGAGCTAATCCAGACATTCCCATTACAAACGTGAGCCAAAAGTTACACGGTAACTTTAATTATGAAAATACAAATATACTTTAAAAACCAAATGCACACGTAAAATATGTATGAAAGCCAGGTGAGGAAGGAGGGAGGTGTGGAGGGGGGGGGGGGGGGGCAATGGCCAAAGTCATGGGCCTTGGCGTGGCAGACCAGGGCTCGAGTCCCTGACACGGCCCCCAGGTGAACCCCCGCCCCCGTGGCGCTGTGATTGGTTGCCCACTGCTCTCAGGTTCAACCTGATTCAGGTTAAATACAGAGACAGAAATTCCTAATTGGTATTAATAAATGATTAAAGCTGCAGTTTTACCACAGCGAAGGGCACATTTCTGTCACTGCACGAGGAACTGGCCGGGAAAAGACTGAAGACCTGCTGAAATCCTCCCATCAGGCCACTGTCATCCCTGTAATCAGCACCAGGTTACAGTTTTTGTGAAATGCAAGATCATTCAGGGGAATTTTTTCTCCTTTGCTGGAGAAAAAATATTGTAAAAATTTGTGGGCATTTGTTTCTTTTTCTTTTAGTGTTGTGAGCATTTGGCTTTGAGTCTGCAGAGACTGGGAATCGCTCACAATCCCAGTTAAAGCCATCACACATCTTCAGCTAGGAAAAAAGCAGGAGGAATGATCAGGATCTGATGGAATATATAAATAAATCAGTCCAGTGATGAAAAGTTCTGGTAATGGGGAAGTGGAAAAGGTCTACTTTAGCTTCAGCGTGAGGTCAGAGTGCGGCTGGAAGTCTGGCTTGTCAGTGAAGTGTCCCTGCGAGTCTATTGGATTAATGCGACCTGCTAAATACGGGACAGCCATCTGGCTTTCACCGGGAGATCTCTGAGCCCTGCAAGTGGCTAAGACCAGAGGAAATCCCCAATCACAGCTCAGAGAAATGAAAACAAACAAATGTTGATGGATGTTTGGTGAGTTAACCTGCTGAAACTCGTTTCCATGGCAACAGGACACCATCAGCCACCTGGACGTGGAGCTGAGGAACATGAAGGGGGAGATGGCTCAGCACCTGCGCGAGTACCAGGACCTGCTGAACGTCAAGATGGCCCTGGACATCGAGATCGCTGCTTACAGGTGCCACCCCCTCCCTCACTGAAACATCATTCCAACCATGTTTGACGACACAAACGTGCACATAAGAGTCATGTGTGCACGGTCTGAGTGAAGCTGGAAACACGCTAACGTTGCTGCTTCTTATTTACGCGCGGGCAGCTTGACATGTCTTTTTGTCTGCGTCAGGAAACTGCTGGAGGGGGAGGAAACTCATTTTAACTCGGGAATGTCGTTCAGCTCGGCCAGCTACAGCTACCACCCTCACGCCCCCACTGCCACCTCCAGGAGCAGCCAGAGGGACAAGGAGGGAGCCAAGAAGGAAAGCTTCAAGGATGTGGGCGAGGACAAAGATGAGGCGGACATCAACTCCAACAACTGAGCTCAGACGCTGATGATGGAGCCAGATCTGTTCATCACACACGATCACCATCGACTCCAGCGTCAGTCCTACACTCAACAGTGACCCACTCTTTTTGGAAATAGAAAGATTAGCCAGAAATATCTGTCAAATTACACTATCCAGAAACTGTAGATCAGTACAGAGATGAACTTAATGGATTTAGTCCAGGAAATATGTAGCTGGGTTTCCATTACACCTGGAATTGCGCAAAACCTAAATATCGCAATTAAAAACTGCTAATGGAAACACCTACATTTAGAAAAAACTCTCAGATATCACAAAAAAGTTTTTATGCTTTCATGAGTCGTAAATTCAGACGTTTCGATAAAGCAGTTTTTCGCATAAGTGTAATGGCAACATTTTTTTTTGCATTTCCACGCCCTCAGGCGTGACGTAGGGGGGTTAAAATCCAGTTATCCCTCCTTAATTATGATGAATATGATCATTTACAAGCATTAACTGTGAAATCAGAGTGATGGGGGAAGTTTTAACAGTCACATCTATGAAAAATCCCCAAATCTCCGTAACTCAGCAAGCTGAGTTCATTTAGGACATTATACCGATGGTTTAAGTTCTTCATGTATTAACGACAGGACACAAGCTGTTTATGTGGTTTGCACACATTTGTAACACTACGACTCGGTTATCTGGTTCCCACATGTTAATTATACGTCAGCAGGATTTAATAAAACGTGACCAGGATAACATGGTATGACTGCGCCTTCGTATCAGCAGCTGCATCACCACATCAGTCAGGAACTGGTGCTGATAAACGTGGAATAAAGATCCAGAAATGACATCCACACTCCAGAAGTTCATCCTGAGGGGTTTTCATTCATGTTACGTTTCGGGCGTCTGTCCTGGAAGTTACCACGAGTGTTTTTCCTGCTGATGTGATCAGAGGCTCCGTACATACGGACTTTCCCTCTGAATCATCATCCGCTGCTTTCATCCCCTGATGAGGAGCAGCTCTGAAAAACAACATGTTTATATCTCCATCCTCCTCAAAGTCTCACAGGACGGGATTTTACCAGAATTACGGCTTTTACCATTCAATGGAAACACTTGCATATCGCTATTGTACATTTTAGACATTTAAGAAATATCGTTTATTTTTCGCAAAAGTGGAACGGAAACCCAGCTAGTGACAGCGATGTTGATGACGTAAACGTCTGCTAGCTGCTGCAAAATTTCCTCATGATGTTATGTAAGAAGTGTGGAGAGTAAAATGGAAGCTGCTCAAATAAATCTCCAAAAACCATGTAAGCGTTGGTGTGGCGCCTTTGTTGTTGCCTTAAACTGGATATATACTCGCGCGTCGTCTGCGTAACCACCATATACTTTGCGTAGGTCCGTGGGGACCTGATGCACACCTCTCCAGATCCAACATGCATCCCAGCTATGCAGAACTCACTGGTGATTGGTCAGTGTGGTTACGTGCCTGGACGGACGGATGGACAGACTTGTTTGTGGCAGGACAATGGAGGGCGGGATTATCCCCAGACTCCCGGGGGAGGGTCATGCGCGCTGACCATTCAGCCAAAGGGACATCCCCTTGGCCATGTAGCCAGGACGCACGATCACTCGGGGGCACGGTGACGGGACCATCAACTGCCTCGTGTTGCTCTAAAAGAGGAAATACATGCTGGAGCTGGAGCAAACCATGGGCGTGAAAAAACAAAAGAAGCTCCGCTCTGTGGAGTTTCCTGGTGATTAGAAGCCCTGTTGTCACCTGCAGATCTGGAAAAGAAGCTGCAGCATGACGCCGTAACCCTACGCTGGGGTAAAAGTGCACAGTGCCTCTGCGTCAGGCTCGCAGACCCGACCGGCCGCAGACGCTGCGCGAGCGTCTTTGAAGCTGGATGTCAGAGGAGAATGGTCAGACTGGAGGCAGAGTCTGGATCATCCTGCCTGGTATCAACGGTTCGGCTTGCCGTTGAAATGTCAGTGTGGGAGAAATTTTCAGACCCCTCAGACCAACGTGGCGGTTTAACCACTGATGCTGACCATATCCATCCCTTCATGGCCACCGTTCCAGCAGGATGATGCACCATGTCACGAAGCTCAGCTCTGAGCGGCGATGGCCTCCCCATCACAGATCAGGCTGGAATAAACTCTCTCCACATCTTCCCACATCCAGCGTCCGTGCTGCTGTTGCTCGTCTGCACACATGAAGAGTAGCTGGACCTCATAATCTGACCTTTGTTCTGCTTCTTTCCATCAGCTCTCATCTGGCTCCATAAGCTCTGCAGAGCCAGAGTCCCGCATTTCAACGTACTGTTGGAGCAGCTTTAGTTCACATGTGGTTTTGCATTCATTATGGGCAATTTCTGGTATAAAGAGGGTCAGTCAGACCACCGCTTCAAGCGTCTTCCTGCACATTTTAGTTTTTAAATTGAGCTCAATCTCAACTCTGTGAGAAAAACTTTGTCCCACACTCCCTGAATACGTCTTTCCCACTGAGAGAAACATCTTTCTGATGGAAACCTGACCATCACTTCATTCCAGAAACAAGCCAACTTTGTTTTGGGGCAGATGAACACTGATGTGACAGACAGCGAGAAAGTACTGATCGAATGAAGGTTGGTGTTATAGAAATGACTAGGGATGTCCTGACACCACGTTTTTGCCAACCAAGTACGAGTATGAGTACTGACATTTGAATACTTGCTGATACCAAGTACAGATAAAAGTAATTAATAGGCAAAAGTGAGGAGCTGTTTTTTGTTTTTTTTTAAACAATAAAAACAAGCATCTCTGGTGCTCGGGTGTGATGCAGACACCAGAACTTGGGAATGTGACGTCATGCTGCAGTGGACTGCTGCAGACACCCCGTCTTTATAGCTAATAAGTCACAACAGGATTCTGGTGATCTTCGTCTGCATATTTTTCAGCTATGCTGTAAACTAGTGTTTGTTTGTGAAGCTGGAGTGATCCTGACTCTAGTTAGAATGTCTTGTTCTTTTTTTGCGACTGTCTGCAGTTTTCCAGTAGTTTGGTGGGATCTGTGTTTTCTTTTTGCCAAAATGAAAATAAGTGAACGTGCATGTACGTATTTACATAGTCCATGTAAAATAGCTATGAATCATTTATATTGCTGAGGCTTTTACGGACCGCGGGTTGGACATGAGGAATGGAGCGGGAAGCTGCTTTAGACCAGAGACCAGACGGCCACACGTCAGGTTGAGAGGATGGTTGGAGGCGGATGCAGCCGCATGATGCTTCTGATCCTGTTCATCGTTATAAAACTGATCTGTGGCGGTGCGTGCGGTTGGTTCAGCTGCAGAGGAGCGGCGCGCAGACGAGGCGCAGTTCCCGTCTGATTAATCACCTGCATCTGCAAGCTTCCAGGAATAAACCAGAAAAATATTGATTATTGAACAAATACTAGGATTGTTTTCTTAAAAATATGAGAATGCAGTTATTTTGCATTTCGTCAAACAACAGTCGATATTCAGGGAAAGAAAAGCTTACAAGTGGTCCTCTCTGAACGCCACCAACGTTATGAAAAGCACCCCAGGGACATGAGGGACAGGTCAGATGTATTTAATCTGTCCTCGTGAGATGAAAAGCATCTTCTGATTTAAAATGAGACGTAAACTCTGACCGAGTATAAATGCAAAGCTGGTGCCGCTCATGTTGGGGAGTATTTCCCTTCCAGCATGGCGGCGTAAACAGCTCTCGGCATCAGGTGCTGTCATGAGCGAGTATTTAACCAGTATGAGTACAGCAAAAAGAGGCCAGTATCGGAGCAAGTACTGATACTGGCCTCAGTATCGGGACATCCCTAGAAAGGATGTCATGTTCCTCATTTCTCCGTCTGAACTCCTCCCACGTAGACCAGCAGACATGAACCAGTCGGCTCAAATTCCCCAGAAACACATTTATTATTCAAATTTGACAAAAACGAGTAAAAAAGACATTTGCAGCAAAACTACTGAAAATCTCCAATATACAAACTCCCTTTGAAAAAATCTACAATCAGATAAGAAACGGCAGCTTGTGCCGTCTCATCAGGAGGAAGCAGATAAACGGCTCTCTAAACGCGAAGCTTTGGTCGTTGGCCTTGAACCTGAAGCCTGACAGTCACAGTGATTTAAGAACATCATGAACAGAACAAATAAATATCTAAATTACAGACGGTAGTTCTGCATCTTATTACCGAGTGAATTCAGCCAGTCGTGTTGTACAAACGTATGCCGGACACCACAGACGTTCCGCTGAGCTGCCTCCACCATCGCTTCATGTCTGACTTTTATTTCATTCGTAGTTTGAGTCATGTTGGAAACACCTGAGTTTCATTTGCTGGTCAGGACATCCTGACGAGCCGAGAAAACGAGGTGGAACAGCCGGTTAGGATGATGACTTGCTCAGAAGTCGTTAGCTAGTTCTGAGCAAACGAAACCCGCTTCTTCTCGTCTTCATGACTCCGAGGGGAGGACCAGACCGAAGTGCAACACCAGCAAACCGTCCTGAGGAGAAACAAGACAAGCAGCATTACTGAGGATCAAAGGTACCTCGCAGACATCTGTTTTCACGTTGGTATCCAAAAACGGCATTTTTAGCCCCGTTTCCACCCGCGGGTCTGGGCCGGGCCAGGCCGGATCGGGTGGGTTTTGGTACGGATGTGTTGATTTCACGCTGCGTCCCCACAGCAACCTGTACCCACTCTGGAGGCGCTGGACAGCGCTGCTACGTGATCGCGTGACATCATCGCTGTGTAACGCCGTTTAACCAAAACACCACACATGACAGAAACAAAAGGAGTCACCCGGCTTTGTTTTTACGCTTGGTCACGCGGGAAGTGAGATTTTTCAACAAATCAATGTATTGCTTTGTGTTAGCTCCACCTCTTTGGTCCGGATCGGTTAGATCAGTACCCCTACCGAAGGGTGCCAAAAAAGTAGGCCGGGTCGGGTCGGATATAAGGGTACCCGTCCCAGTTTTTATCTGTGGAGACGCAAAAAAACGTGGACCGATCCGGCCCGACCCGACCCAGACCCGCTGGTGGAAACGGGGCTTATGTTTAGAGGAAGGTAAAGAAAAAACAGGAACTGAGCCTTTATCTGATTTCCTATCTCCGGTTTATTCCTTTGTCGAGCTCGCTTTGGCTTGAACCGGAAGAACCTTCTTCCTTCAGGTTTTTTGCCCGAGTCCAAGTCATTAGATTTTGAGGATCGGCCGATACAGAGTCCTGATCTGATACAAGACAGATAGTGTTTCCCTACAGCATGCTATGGTGATACCACTGGTCGGAGAGGGGGGGGCGCGTCATCAACAACACACTAACCTGATCTGATTCTGAATCCTATTTAATTTAAATCATAGCTTGAAGGTGGAATTGGGAAGTCAGGTGGTGTCACATGTTATATGTTTTCCCTTCTTATTTTACTTTATGACACCTCCTCTAATACAGACAGTGCAGAATTATTAGGCAAATAAGTGTTTTGACCACATCATCCTCTGTATGCATGTTGTCTTACTCCAAGCTGTATCGGCCCAAAGCTACTACCAATAAAGCATATCAGGTGATGTGCATCTCTGTAATGAGAAGGGGTGTGGTCTAATGACATCATCAACCTATATCAGGTTTATTAGGCAAACAGAATTATCATCACAATGATGATGACAGAATCGTATCAAACCGTTTTGTATAAAGTCAAATTATTAGGGATTCAAACAGTTTTGAAACAGAACAGGATGCATTTTGTTCAGTATTTTCATAAACATCCAATACACGTCTGTCACATCCATATAATGGGAGTGAAGAGGGTGGAATGAGGTGGCCTCTCCACGAGGATTTATCTGCAGATGATCTCTGGAACTGGTGAATACCAGTTCTTCACGAGTGCCATTTTCCTGTAAGTTCAGATTTAGCTTTCCTTTAGTTCTTGGGGACGTTCTCCACACTCTACCGGCACGCACGCTGCTGCAACAAATCACAATCTGTAAAAACTCTGAACTCAGCAAATTATCAGCACTATTACTAGTAAATGTGTTCATGTTTCATTTATTATGTTCCTATAGTGTTTTGAATAAGTTAATACACATTATATTTTATATTTTATTTTTGTAGTATACCTAAAAACTTTGTTCATGGCATGAAGGGGTAGGGCCCCCAAACATTATTCTGCTTAGGCCCCTAAAATCCAGAGCCGGCTCTGGCTGTAAAACTTTTGTTTCTGGACACCCGACGGTAAAAATACTAAATGTAAGGCTGTAAGCTCTCAGAAACTGCATAAATGAGGAGAAAGTGTTTTGTTTTGGGGTGGATTTGGTTTACCGTGTTTAGTTATTGCATTATAGAAGTATCAGATCAGGACTCGGTATCAGCTGATAAAAACCCTGCTGGGGCATCTGTAGTTCTGACCATGGTGTAATGTGTAGTTCCTTTTACCTGAAGTGCATCTTCTCCCACAGAGTTCTGGACGTCTTTCAGTGACTGGTAATGATCCAGGAGGTGATCTCCGCAAACCACGTCCACCTGCAGGCAACAAGCCTTTCAGATCATTTCTGGACAGGACTGGAGGGGAAAGTGAACATTTCACATCAGATACACTAAAGCCCCGTTTCCACCCACGGGTCAGGGTCGGGTCATTCACAACCAGAAACTCAGAGGAGTCGACGAGCAGACAAACCTGATGCAATAAATGCAGCCCAAGTAAAAGTGTGAAATGGCAAGATGTGATGATGGAGTGATGGGGAAATGGGCTGTAATGAGGAGTGGCCTCCATGCCCGTCTAGACTCGTCCCTGCAGAGCAGCACTGCTACCAAGTAAGTTAGCAAGTAAGCTGCTAATCCTCCTCCACGTGTTACAAAATACACTCCCGTCTCAGCTCCCCATGATCTGATCGGACCTGGATAATTCTGTTCAGGGAAATGGGACTCTGTCTGTAAAATCAAGCTTTCATAGCAACGCCACGGCTCCGACACGGATGAGGTGGCCCTGGAATAAACCGATTACAACTGTCCTCAGGCAGCAGTCATGGTTCTTCAGATGGAGTCCTGCTGAGTTGTGACCTCAGCAGCTGATACTTGCATCCCAAAGCCTGTACTACGAAGTGGGATTAGCATCCCGGGATATCTCTCCGTCACTGACTCCATTTGCAACCGCCATGGCTTTTCTGTCGGAACAGGAATTCCTCACCATGACAGCCGTGCCGACAGCCAGTCACATCATTGGATGTTTCGGATGCAACCACACACACACTTCAGAGCGTTAATCTGCAGCTCCTTTCTCCATGTACCTGGCTAGTAGGGTTTGAGGCACGGGCGAAGTGGGGGCGGCATTTTTTCAGGGGCGCTTGAAAAAAATCTGCGCCAGTAGATGTTTTTTTTTTAATAACACATAATAAAAGCACACACTGTCCCTGTCCCAACATCCCCACTTCCACCCTCACGCCCCCAGAAAGGGTTCAGTGCGTAGTGTGTCCCAGTTCTCCAGGGCTGCTCCAGGGCGGAAGTCCAATCCACACTTCTGTGAAGTCCGCATCCATGCAGACTTCACCGAAACATGTTGCCCATAATTCATTGCTGCATGTGACGTTTTGAACCATAAAGGCGGAACATGTCCATGCTTGGTGAATGAGCTCCTGCCTGTGGTGAAAAAAAATTCCATTTCAGATGTAAATATGTAAATATTTAATCTTTCACTGATGTAGGTGAAATTATTACTGAAGTTTGTCCTGTTACTTCCAAAAATGTTTTGAATATGAAAATTCAAAGCATCTGAATAATGAAAGTTATCAGTTTACTGATAAAAGTAGCTTTGTTTAATTTTTATTCAAACTTTATTAACACAGGTAAGTCCCAGTGAGACGCAGCGTCTTTAACAAAGGAGACCCGTTTACCTGACATCCATGTTTTTTTGGACATGTGGACATTTATGGACATTCTATGCAACAGTCACAGAGCGACAATTTAATCATTATTATACATTTAGTTTAGAATGTAACAGTTATTTAACCTGTACTGATGAAACTATACAGACACCTTCAGAAATCAGTTAAGTAATTCATTTATTTATTAATTAAACACGTGAGGATTTATAACGTATATTTTACAAGAACAGATGAAATGGACATTATTCAGTTAAGTCTGAAAATGACGTCACCAGGAACAGAGATGAAGCGGAGTTTGGAAGCAATGACATGAAATGATGGAGAAACCATCAATGTCACAATTCTGCCTTTTTCCCGCACTAACTTGCACATTCCAAACCTTAATGTGCACTTCTGCCCAGTGCACACTTCATACAGGACTGTAGGGTTTAGAGTGACTACAGACTAATCCAATGAGTGTTTTGTGCGTGTCCCCATCTTGCGGCGCCTGGGGATTAGGTCCCGATTACCTGGTATCTGCCAGCATGGAAAGCAGCGTGAATATCTGGATTTACAGCGTTGGGCAGTCATCCAAGGTCATGATAACCTACAGGTATGTTATCCAGAGATCTCAGAGTTATTCTGGCATATTATTTTTACATCGGAGCCTTAATGTAAACTATTATTCATCTCCAGAAACTGGCTTTAATGACAAGCCACACTGGAATAACACGCACATCTCATGATTACTTATCAAAGTTTAAAAAACTAAACCCTTTCAAAGGTGGTTACTTTTCTATTTTATTCTAGCCTCCAACAGAGCTGCTGTCTTAGCCATAACTCATCATCTGAAAGCAGGACTCTTCCTTCTGTTACCCCCCGCCTGTGCGCTCCTGTTTTACCTCCACAGAGAACAATCAGCCCTTAAACATCAGGGGCCTCATTTCTAAAGCTTGCTTACGCACAAAACCGGGCTAGGAAGTGTGTAAGCAACTTCTTACGCAAGAGTTGGGATTTACAGGGAAAAACTAGCTTAGGAATGTGCGTACCTTTAAGCAAACTACAGACCTGCTTACGCACATTTTAGAGACGCCCAGAGGAAAACAATTTAGGAAAAGTGATCTCAGAAAGGTCTCATTTACTTCTAGAGAAATGTGAGATCCACGTGAGAGCTAAATGAGACATTGGCTCCTTACTCCTGTTTCTCAACCTCGTCTCCAGATAGAAACGTTTCACAAAATCTTAGCCTGGCCTCACTTCCAGTTCCAAAGGAGATTTCAATCATTTCTCAGATAATTCTCAGGATGTCTGTATTAAGTCTCGGATGAGACAATTTCTCCTGATGAATTTTAGGAGAAACAAAAGAGACATTGATGAGAACGATGTGAAATCTGAATGAGGGGATGAGATCTCCTTTTTGTCTCCTGAGATGCAAAAGAGAAGTGAAATTTTCCTCTGGTGGGGATGGAGCCCCGAGCCGTCTGTCCCGTCACTCTCAAACATTTAATTCCTCCTTCATATCAAATTATCATCATAGACTGACTTTATACGATTCAAACCAGCAGCGTTATTTCTGCTGCAGCTGAAACTAGAAGAACCTTAACGTTTGTCCATAAACAAACGTATCAACATTTCATCAAGTTTTCTCACCGTCATCTTCCTCTACCGATGATCATCAGGGTGATATATTTACCACATATTCTGACGAGGTGCAGCAGTCAGACTGACTGATCTAAGCATGTTAACACCGCGGTGACACTCTTGCGTAATGCTGCGCATGGATGCATCAGTGCTGCTGATGGACCTACAGATGAAAGAATAAGGAGGGAACGCGTTTTCAGGGATCACCAGGATTTCCTGGCCCGATGATTAAGATGATGATGGGCTAATAAACACTTACTTTTGCAGCGCTGTTGTCTATGAACTGGACCCAGATAGACCGCCCCGCTGAAACCGTGCCCACCCCAACGCATCACTGGCTGCTGACCACAGCGCGCTCTGGCGTGGAGCCATCAGGCTCACCAAAGAGGTGGAGGAGTTTAGATGGGGGGGGGGACGGGACATCGCTGCACTACACAACACAAACAGGTGCTCTGTGTTCTGCACATGGTCGCACTTACACGGTGTTTCCTCCACAGCGACTCCTGGAACAGACCTCTGTTACATCATCACCGCCACAACAACCTGCTGCCATCAGCAGACTTTAGTTTATCCGTAATCCCACCTGTGACGCCCAAATAAAATATTTCTGTGAGGCCCCAACTCACCAACAAGCACCTCCACTTCAGTCTCCGTGAAATGATGTTTAAATGCCTTTTCGGTCGCCAGGATTCAGCTTTAAATGCCTCAGATCAGCTGGCTCACTTATATGCAGAAACATTCATAAGGTGCTTTGCATTGACTATTTATGGTAGAATGTGGGTGCGTTGTCTCAGGGTTCTCAGTTGTTAATTTAACGTGACAATGGCAATTTAAATACCAGGAGTAGCCTACTTTCAAAATTGAGATTTTGATGTTGAATATAGGCTTATCCTATTGTTTTTAATATTTTCTATTCTCTATTGCTTTTATGAATTATTATTTATTCTACTTTAAAGTATATAATTTTATTGATGACTATGTCTTTGTACATTTTTTATTATTTAATTCTTATGTCTTACTGTTAAATACCACGTTTTTATATATGTTTTTTAGTTATTTACAACTGTCTTTCAATCCTTTAGCTTTTAGCTCCAGTGTTTCCTCATGGGGGCCCTCCACGTTGGGAGTTGTGTCCGGTCTGCCTGCGGGGGTGCTGTCTTAGGGATCCCCTGGGCCTGGAGGACTGGGGGACTCCATACTATGTGTGGGGTTTGCCCTTGTCTGTTTGGTTCAGGGGGGTCTCTCTGGCAGCGCTCCCTGTGGCTTCAGACTGTGGCGCCTCTCAGCCTGGATGGCCCCCGATAGGTGGTTTTTCCTCACCTGGATCCTCAGTGCTTTGCCATGTTACCGTATTAGACTTTTTTTTTTCCGTGTGTGTGCGTGGGTCTTTTTGTGGGGGTGGGAGGGATGGGGGTTTCATGTTTTTTATTGTCTTTGATTTTGTTAAGCACTTTGAGTTGCATTTTATTTGTATGAAAAGTGCTATATAAATAAAGTTTGAATGATTGATTATGTTTTATAGGCCTATTCTTTTGTCACATGTACCAACTAATCAGGTATAATGGTTCTAATAAAAACGGTGCATCCAGCCTATTTTGTGGTTTCTTTATCAGCTGGATCCACTGTATAAAATGGCTGAAGTCAGTCACACCATAACTCTTTAGTGTTTTTTATGTGATAATTTATGCAAGGAATCAGCAATCTCATTTCATGCTTTTTCATGCCACTTTAAACTAATTTCATGCCCATCTCATACTGACGATACTTTCCCACACACAAAATGTAAGCGATAAATCATGCTTATCTTTAATATTTCAAAATCCAAATGTAACTTAAACGCAACAAAGTGCTTTACAAAATAAGAAATCAAAGGAAATTTGGTCATTTGGCCAGGACATTTAAACTTTTCACAGAGCAGCTGGTGTCTGTGCCCTGCAGATCACAAAACAACATGCACTGATAATTCTGAGTAATGAACATACTGCATATATGGCAGTTAGCAAATTTGCCAAAACATTGAACTCTCTCTTTAAACATATTTAATATACGGTATTTCACATATATTCATGTCAACCAGACAAACTTCACCACCATCTAAACTGAATGATACTTAGATCTGGTATTGAAACAGGGTGTAGCCAGACTTTGGTTTCTGAGGGCGCATTCACAAAGCTTTTTTGATTCGAATCAGAGTCCTTTTGCTAGGAACGTCCGCTTTGTTTAGGGGAGTTGTGAATGCGCAAATGGACTCTGATCCGGAACAAACAAGCGGACCTGGTCCGCCTGCAAACGCAGGTCTCGGTCCGATTCAAGTGAACCAAAGACAGGAAGTGGACTACAAATTGCATTGGCATTGTTGGTCAAACGTTGGACAACGTGGGTTAACGCTACGACAACAAACACACGTGTGGGACTGCAGCACTTATAAAGATGGCTCGTGGTCAGACGTGCAGTTACGAGGAAGTAAAAGCTTTGATCGATATTTGAGCTGATGAAATCATATCCAGCTCCTCGAACAGAAATAATGTCGCTTTGTGGAGGGAACAGAAGTTGTGAGAACCTTCTTATGTGTGCGTCTTGTCCTCGCTACGGTGAATCTGAAAGCAGCGCCATCTGAGATTCTCATTCTAGGCCCATTTGGCTCGTTTGGCAACAGTGCAACGTTAACGTCATCTCGGTCCGGAAGACCACCCCCGCCCCCAAACCAACCGAGTCCCCAAACGGACCGAGACTCACAGACTATGCTTTCTGAATGAGCCCTAAGGGTGAATAGAGCTCGCAAACGTGACGCAAGCACCGCTGTAAAACGCAATGTATTGTGGGAAGTAGAGGCAGTGGAGGAAGCAGCGCAGCACGGTTGTTTTGAAACTCGTCTCACGGACATGGCGTTAAACGCAGAAATGGCTCGGAGTTGCTGAATTATAAACTGCCATAGCCGTTCTCACGACAAAACAAATGAATAAAGGAATAAGCGTTTATCGGTTTCCAGATTGGAAGTAAAACAGCACAAGACAAAAAAAAGAGATGAAACCTCTCCTATCACTTCTTCATTGACAGTAACACTTACATATTAAGACATTAATACTTTTACATGCAGTCTCTTTTTAAGCTGTTATTTTACCGTTACTTCAGCTGAATTCCATCACCATGGAAACACAGTTTTAGATTAAATAAGATTAGGGAAAGAAAAAAAACTGATTTGTCGTCACCATCACGGACACACTCGGAAGCTATTAAACTAGAACATTTTCCCCTATTTTTACATTTACATTGTGAATGCTGTAATTGAAGTTGTTCAATGAGGTTTTGAGCTCATGCAGAGAAGAGGTTTGTGGGGATTTGCTTGAAACATTAACTTTGTGCGTACCGATGACCGAGGCAGCTGCACACCTGCAACATGCCGACCTGATGTAGATCAGACTGGCCCAGCAAGCAGCCGGAGCGCTAAACTGCTGCTAACAGTGATGACAGTTCCCTGCTCCTTCACCATCAGCTGCTCCACCTGAACAACTGTTTGCAGAGTGACTTTTATGGAGTCGTGAAGCTGCTGCATCAGACGCGTTTCACCAGCTTCCACCACCTCCACCCAGTCAGCTCTTGATTGCGGGGTTCCTCAAGGCTCGATCCTTGGTCCCCTTCTGTTTTCCCTCTATCTTCTTCCCATAGGACAGATATTCCAGAAATATAACATATCTTATCATTGCTATGCCGATGATATTCAGGTTTACCTCCCCATACGTACAAACGATGGCTCTATGACCCGACTGTTAAACTGCCTCAAGGAGTTACAAACATGGTTGTCTATTAACTTTTTGCATCTTAATCAGGATAAAACCGAGATTATCTTTTTTGGCCCCCCCTCTGTTCTTGTCTCCACCACAGCTGGCCTTGGTCCCCTGGCTTCTTCCAAACGTTCTTGTGTGAAGAGCCTTGGAATCACTGTGGATGACTCCTTAAAGTTCGACAAACACATTAACATAGTTGTCAGAAATTCCTTTTTTCACCTGAGGATGCTCGCAAAGATAAAATCATACGTTCCCAGTTACGACCTTAAGAAACTTGTTCAGCTCCTGATTTTTTCACGTCTGGATTATTGTAACTCGCTCTTTGTCGGCCTCAGTAAATCCTCCCTACAGCGTCTTCAGGCTGTTCAGAACGCTGCAGCCCGCCTTCTCTCCGGTTCACGGCGCTATGAGCACGTCTCCCCCGTCCTAGCCGGTCTTCACTGGCTCCCTGTCTCTTACAGGGTTCAGTTCAAAATCCTGTTGTTGACCTTTAAAGCGTTGCACGGTTCTGCTCCCAGTTACCTCTCTGAGTTATTGTCCCGCCACGTTCCTACCAGGTCTCTTAGGTCATCCTCCTTATCTTTTCTGGAGGTACCAAGACACAGGTGCAATTCCAGGGGTGCTAGGGCGTTCTCTGTAGCTGCCCCGCGCCTCTGGAACGCACTCCCCCTTGAACTCAGGTCAACGCAGTCTATAACGTCTTTTAAAACCATGCTCAGATCCCATCTTTTGGCGCAGGCTTTCCCTTCTTAATCTTTTTTTTTTCTCTCTCTTATTATTGTCTTATTAATTTTTCTCTTTTTTATGTGTCTATATGTTTAGATGTTTTTAGCCTTGTTTTCTTATGTCCTGCCATGTAAAGCACTTTGGGCATCCAGCTGGATGTAGAAATACGTGCTATATAAATGAAATAAATGAAATGAAATGAAATGAAACCAGCTTGATGCACAGCGCGCGCCGAGCGGCATCCAGGACTGGGTTTGGAGGAGCTGGATTGGCTGTTTGCGCAACTCCTCAGATAGAAAGTGGACGGGGGACATAAGTTTCCGTCCATTATTGAAGTGTTGGACTCATGTTAAGTGACAAAGATGTTTTTCCCAACATGGACTGTTTACTGGTATTCTGGAACACTGCCAGTTCCAGCTGCGCTGAGCCCACGAGGAAACTGGACCGGTTCAATAATAAAGGGTCAATCCGCTTTCTTCCCTTTAAACTGACAACTGCAGTGCGCACAAGTAAACAGGTGAACAGGTGAACAAGTAAACAGGTGAACAGGTGAACAGATAAGCAGGTGAACAGGTGAAGAAGTAAACAGGTGAACAGTTAAACGGGTGAACAGGTGAACAGATAAGCAGGTGAACAGGTGAAGAAGTAAACAGGTGAACAGTTAAACGGGTGAACAGGTGAACAGGTAAGCAGGTGAACAGGTGAAGAAGTAAACAGGTGAACAGTGACATGGTTGTGTCTTTTGCTGCTCTTGAGCCAACAGCTGCGTGCGTCATGGATCAGTTATGGCTGTACGCGCGGTTTATTTCACCATGTTGGTCTTATTGGGCAGCAAAGACTGAAGGAGATTTTTTTTTTTTAGATTGTGAAATGTGCTCTATTTGACTGCTTTATTGATTTATTTGAGATCATGTCACACGTGACCTGATGTAATACAGTTGACTATTACTGATAAAACACAAACATCATGTGGAGACGTTTTGTTAATAATGTTGTATTTGAGAGAGATACGTTCTTCTCAATGTTACTGGAGGTGGAACACTGCTGAAAATAAATTTGGCACACCCAGTATTTGCTGGTGTATACCTAATATCTTGGTTAATGCAACGCAAATGGTGCACAACGGTTTTCTGACCTTTGTTCCCACAATGCATTGCGTGTTCATCACGTGGTCTTGCGAGCTCTATACCTCTGTCCTCCCCACACCACCACCCACACCAGTGTTTCCCCTAGAAATTTCAGCGCCTAAAGGGAAATACCAATAACTGATAACCGAAAACACACCTAATAATGTCGTGTGACCAAACATTTAGGCCTGTATTGCTGAATGACATCACTTAATTGAAATCATTAGGATTAATCTGGCAAACCTTTCATCAAAGTTGCATAGGTGACCAGATTTCATCCATGTTGAACAAGGACTACATAAGTGTGGTACAATAACTAATTATTCATACTTATATATATATATACACACACATATACTGTTTAGATCCCCAAGGGGAAATTAGGGCTCTGCATTTCACCATCTCTGTACTGTAAGTCTGATATTTACAGAGCAGTGGGCTGCTACTTAAAGCACCCGGGGAGCAGTTGGTGGGGGTTAAGGACTTTGCTCAGGGGTCCCCTGAGTGGTATAATGGGGACTTGAACCCGGGTCCTCCGCGCCGAAGCCCGCGACACTACCAATACGCTACCCACTCTCCCAATTTCTCATTATTTTCTCATTAAAGACGGAAAAAAAAAAACAATGAGCAGACAAGGCAACATTTCTCCATCTTCTATTGTCCAATGTTGGTGAGTCTGTGTGAATTGTAGCCTCAGTTTCCTGTTCTTAGCTGACAGGAGCGGCACCCGGTGTGGTCTTCTGCTGCTGTAGCCCATCTGCTTCCAGGTTGGATGTGTTGTACATTCAGAGATGCTCTTCTGCAGACTTCAGTTGGAACAAGTGCTTATTTGAGTTCCTGTTGCCTTTCTATCAGCTGGAACCAGTCTGGCCATTCTCCTCTGACCTCTGGCATCAACAAGGCATTTGTGCCCACAGAAATGCTGCTCACTGGATATTTCCTCTTTTTGGGACCATTCTCTGTGAACCCTAGAGATGGTTGTGCAGGAAAATCCCGGTAGATCAGCAGTTTCTGGAATACTCACCCCGGCTTTACACCTGGTCCGTGACGTGAGCGCCGCGGCTTTGCTGCGACTTCCTCACGCGAGCATTTACACCGTTCACTGTGCGGCCGCGCAGCGCACCCGCTGTTAGATTGGTGACATCACGGAATCATGAGAGGGCTGCTAGATCGCCTGTGATTCTCATCCAAATGGTTCATTTTGTCCACATGTTCATGCGTCATGGTTTATTATTTCTCTGTAACCTTGTGCACACGGAGATGCTGTCATGTTCAGGTAGTTCAGCAGTTTAAAAGCTGCACGGTGGCTCTTGTTTAGGAAGTTACCGGATATTTTACTCTGAACCTGTGTCTGACTTCCTGTCTGGTTCGATCTGAACTACTGGTATTAACGCGGTGTCGGTGCGTGGAGCGTCAAAAATAGAGCTGGTGCGTATCTGTAGCGCAGCGGCGCGACATGCCAGAGCGACGACGGACCGCTCACGCGCCGCAGCGTGATCAATATGTTTCACACCATTGAATACATGGGCGCGCCACTGCGCTGCGCTCACGTCACGGACCAGGTGTAAAGCCGGGGTCAGACCAACAACCATGCCACGTTCAAAGTCACTTAAATCACCGTTCTTCCCCGTTCTGATGCTGGTTTGAACTGCAGCAGATCGTTTTCACCATGTCTACATGCCTAAACGCACTGAGTTGCTGCCATGTGATTGGCTGATTAGAAATTTGCGTTAACGAGCAGTTGGACAGGTGTACCTAATAAAGTGGCCGATGTGTGTACTCTAAAAAATACAGAGGTTAATATGTCTTGTTCTCTTTTTTGCTGATCCGATTTGTGAGTTTAATGATCCATTGCACCACAACCTGCAGGAAACATGAAATCTGCGGATAAAACTGGCACCGCACGACTAAAACACGACACAGAGCCCTCCGAAACCTGAAATGTGACCAGCAAACGTTATCGTTTCTGCATTTATTGTTCAGGTATTTATCAGTAATACAGTGAAAATGAGAGGAAATGTGAATATCGGCTTTGCAAGCAGATTTCTGTGTGCGTCCTCTATTTTCTGCTTGCCCTTGTTAGGGTCCCTACACCCCTACATGCTCCTTTAGCCCTGGCTAGAGCTGATAAGAGATGGGTGAGTTATCTCTGCTCAGAGAGGCCCCCCTCACATAAAACATCTGACATGTTTATAAAGTAAACGTAGCAAGTTAGCCACTCGTTAGCTGCAGACTCACCTGGCACATTGGACTGAGCTCCATCTTCCTCCTGATGAACAGCTCCACATGGCGGATGGTGGCCTCCCCCGATACACGGACATACCGCCTCTCTAGGGGCTAAAGGAGGACCTGGTTAGGATGTACATTCATCAACAGCTTCAGGAAACAGAATGAAACGGATATGCATCCTTCAAGTCAGGCTCCTGATTCATGGGTCATCATCAAGTAGCTTTAGAACATTTATAGACTTGACGGAAAATGAGGGGAGAGCAATTAATTCCCCAAAACGCACAGTGCACGTGAACCACAAAGATATCGGGTTGGCTAAAGAGTCTTCCATTAAGGAACAAATGATACAGATTTTTAAGGGCTGATACTTGTGTTTCTCACCAGCCTCAGCTGATGGCCGACACAACTTGCTGATATTTGGGGCCGATCATGCATTTGACTCCCAATTTAATATAATGAAGGATACCATGAAAAGTAATTTTTGAACTCTTTATATATTTAAAAAAGCACCTCAAATAAATTTATAAAGAAGAAACAGAACACTTGTAAACAAATATTAAATAGGAACATTAATCTTTTAATAAATACACATATAAAGAAAGTCTAAGTGCTGAGTGGGGGTATGGGCTAACACACGATGCATCAGCTGATACCAGCAAAAAACAAATATTGGCCTAAACTGTCGTCCGGCCGAAGTACTGGTCTATCCTTAGTTCATCATCACATGACCATTAAAGGCAGGGTGGATGATGTTTTCCAGGAGCATTTATAATATATTGCTTAAAATCTTCTTCACATCCCGATCGCAGCCAATTAACTCACCGGCTGCCGTTCACGTGTAAACACGCCAATTCAAATCCCAACGTTAACTGCCAATTACGTGTTTACACGTTAACTGCAGGTTTGAATCGGAGGAGCTGTTTTAATCTCTGGCAGAGCTTGTCAGAGAGGAACAAGTGTTGATCGTCTTTATTTCTGTAGTTTTCACCTCATCCAGCAGATGGCGGTGTCAGACAAGCTTAAAAAACCTACCAGGAAGTGGCGCTGTGCTGCCATGGTGATGTGAATCACCACAGGAAAAGGTCTGGCAGTCAATGTGTTAATTACATGCTCCGACACAAAAATAAAACAATGTATTCACCTGTGGAATGTGTGGATGTTTTACACTGCAGGAGTTGGAGGAGAGGGAAGAAACGTGCTTCCTCAGCTGTTTACTAGCAAGCCAACAAGCTAAGAGGCTATCCACTCGGCTGTGGTTGCCGGTTATCACCAAACTGCTTGTAAATAATTGGTGCAGACGTTCCTGTGCTCTGGAGGCGTGGTTTCAGGCAGGTGTATTTTTTTAAATGTAGCTTGCTCGAACCTTTTTCCCAGGATCCCCTACCCTGCCTTTAAATCCTGTCTATATGTGTCATAAAACAAGAATTCATAACTCAGCTCACAGCAATCTGAGCTGCAGAGCTGAACAGGAAAGCAGCTGTAACACGTCCAGAGCAGAGACCAGAAAATATGCTGATCAGAAACACAAAGTGAGGAAAAAGCACCGATCTACCGATCGCTGTAACTTTTCTTCTTTTCTAAATCAGGGTGTCATGGATGTGGGCGCAGCTGTCCATCAGCTGGCTCGTCCGTCCAGCTGAGTGACGGTCAGTCAGGGTCAGACCGTCACTCAGCGCTGGATTGTTGCCAAGCCAACGTGGGACCAGCTGCTGGTGCATTCTGGTTTCCGTCCTGCATCCTCTGAACTGCCCGAGTCTCACGTCCAGCGTAACCAGTCTGCCCGCCCACCACTCCATCTGGACCCCTGCTCTCCACACACCATCCTCATCCTCAGGTCAGATAGATCTGTTTCACCTTCACTGCTGCTAAATCTCCTCCCGGGGTCCAACACTGTGACAGAGGGACGTTCTGACGGAGGCTACATAATCTAGAACTTCGTAGCCATTCTGTTTTTATTTACCACAGCATGATTCTACATAACTCTGATTTAACAAGCAGCTTCCACATAATTCTTTTCAGATTTACCTTATAGTTGGAGATGCCTTCTTCAGCCCTGAAGAGAGAACAAAGAAACAAGGTGAGCTAGACTTTTTAAAACTAAAGGGTTTGATCTAATAAAATAAATGAACACTAAATTAAATGAAAAGGAAATTTTATTTTGCAAAGCCATTTTCCTTGACTTTCCAGGAAAATGTCACACAATTAAACAGAGATGGAGGGAGAAATGTGCAAAAGTAGAAATGAGAATCCAGCCAGCCTGCAGCTACAGCTGTTCTCCAAACAGAGCTCAGATCATTCATTCAAGAAAATCTTTTCCAAAAGTTTGCTTATTGATTTTTTTTCCACCAGAGACACATTCAAGTACATGATGGCAACACACTGTTTATAACCAAGCGTCAGTGAATGGTCCCAGCTTAGGTACAACCCTTCTTGACCATCTAACCCATCCACCCGCAGGTGACAAACCCCAAGACACGACAGAACATTCATACCCAGGCACACAGGAGACATACAGAAATGGCCTTCAGTTCAGCTCAATCAGTTAGTAAGCAATTCAAAATAAGACAAGAACCAAGGGGATAGGGAGGAAAAGATACGGACAAGTGATCGAATAACCTACAAAGTGAAATAATAAAGAATTAGTGAGAGATAAATAAATAATTGAACAAATAAATAATAAATGAAGTCGAAAAAGAAAAGAAAAAGGATTGAATAAAAAGAAAAAAGGAAAAAAAATATATAAGGAAAAAAAAAGGGGGGAGAAAGGAAAAGGAAAAAAAAAAGGGGGGGGGGGGTTCAGATGTCTTCAGCGTTGATAGTTAGGGAATCTATGTGAATTAGGAAAGGTTGCCACATCTCGTTGAATTTATCTAAAGGGCCCTTAAGAGAGAACCTTATCTTTTCCAAAGTGATGCAGTGGAACATTTCATGGATCCAGTTATTGTGTGTAGGTGGTGAGGCATGGGTCCATTTCAGAAGAATGAGCTTCCGTGCAAGCAAGGAGGAAAAAGCGATGACATTTAGTGCGGATTTACACATGGTGGGTGTGGGGGAGATGCCAAACAAGGCCACTAGGGGTTCAGGGTGTATAGTTTGGCCAATCACAGTGCTGATGGTTTCAAAGATTGCGGACCAGTATGTTGATAACTGTGGGCATAGTAAAACATATGGACATGGTCAGCAGGGGAGCCTTTGCATCTGTTGCATTGGTCAGTTCTTTCAGGGTAGATTCTGGCAAGCCTGGCATTGGTGAGATGGGTTCTGTGTAAAACTTTACATTGTAGCAGGCCATGTCTTGCACAAATGGAGAAGATATGCACACGATCTAAAATCTGCTTCCAGTGGTCGTCCGTTATTTGAGTCCCAAGGTCCCGGCCCCACGCAACCCTCAGTGAAATGAGGTTATTTTGAGACAGTGAATGGATGTGGTTGTAAGCAGTTGTTATGAGGCCCTTTTGCTTCGTGTTGGGGGATAAAAGTTTATCGAGAGCATTTTGGGGGGGGGGGGGGGATTTGGGAAGTGAGGGTTGAGAGATTTCAAAAAATGTCTAACCTGAAAAAAGCGGAACAGATGGGTATTCGGAAGATTAAATTTGGCTGACAAGTCCGCAAAGGAGGGTTACATTCCTTCAAAATACAGATCTTTGATGAAACGGAGACCTTTTTCAGCCCAAAGTTTAAAGGTTGGATCTGAAAGAGAGGGGGGGAAACTGGTGGTTCTGGCAAATTGAGGCAAGGTTGGATGATAAGTGTAGGCCAAAAGCCTTCCTGAATTGGGTCCAAATCATCAAGGTATTCATAACAACAGGGTTGGGACTTATTTGTTTAACAGAAATGGGTAATTGGGAACAAACTACTGACCAGAAGGAGGAGCTTGAGGAGGAGGTCTCAAGCTGAACCCATTGAGTAAACTCGACTTGTGTGTTGTAGGGGGACCAGTAAGTTTAATGATGTTACAGGCCCAGTAATAATAGCAAAAATTTGGGAGCCCCACCCCACCCTTAGATTTAGGAAGGTGAAGAGTTGACCGGCTAATTCGAGCCCGTTTGTTGCCCCATAAGAAAGAGCCTAATAATTGGTCGAGTTTCGAGAAGAATGATTTGCGTATCAAAATTGGGATGTGCTGGAATAAATGAAGAAATCGAGGGAGTATTGTCATTTTTATCAGGTTGGCACGCCCAATTAGGGAGAGAGGGAGGAGGGACCATCTTGCTAGATCAGCTTTACACTGCTCATACAGGAAGTCAAAATTTCTGGAAAATAAACCTGGGAAGGAATTTGATATGTGTATGCCAAGATATTTGAATCCGTCTGTAGGCTTTCTGAAGGGGAGGGAGCCCTGGGGGAGCATATCGGCAGCTTGGTTGATGGAGATGTAGTCACTCTTGTTGTGATTGATTTTGTAACCGGAGTATTTTCTAAATTCTTCCAATATATTCAAAATTACAGGCACACTACTAACAGGATTGGAAATGTACAGGAGGAGATCGTCCGCATAGAATGACGTTTTGTGAGTCAAACTGTAGCGCAGTATGCCCTCAAACCTGTCATCCCCTCGCAGCCATATAGCCAAGGGTTCCACTGCGACCGCAAACAGCAGAGGCGACAGGGGGCAACCCTGTCGCGTACCTCTGTTCAAAGGAAAGGAGCTAGATTTCATGCCATTGGTAACAACAGAGGCTGTTGGACATGCATACAAGAGCTTGATCCAGTCAATGAAGCTAGAAGGGAAACCAAATTTGCGGAGGGTGAAGAATAAATACTTCCATTCAACACGATCGAAGGCCTTTTGTGCATCCAGTGACAGTACAATTTCAGGGGCATCAGGGGAAGGTGAAAAGAGAATATTAAAAAGCCTTCTAGTATTACAGTAGGAGTTTCTGCCTGAGATGAAGCCAGTCTGATCTGGGTTGATTAGCTTTGGAATGACTTTTTGGAGGCGGCTGGCTAAAACTTTAGCAAGGATCTTGAAATCTACATTTAAAAGTGAAATCAGCCTATAGTTTTCACACAGATGAGGGTCTTTATCCTTTTTTAGTAACAGAGTAATGGAGGCTTCTGACAGAGTAGGTGGTAGATGGCCTCTATCAAAGGCGTCATTGTACACTCTGACTAGCACTGGGGCAAGGGTCACAGAGTAGGCTTTATAAAATCCAACCGTGTACCCATCAGGTCCTGGCGACTTGTTACTTTGCAGAGACTTTATTGCTTCCTGGACTTCAGCAGTTGTCACCAGCTCGCCTAAACCAGAGGAGAGTGTGTTTTGAACTTGTGGGTATTCTAACAGGTCAAATGGATTGGGGTGTTACCAGATGGAGGGGTCAGTTTCAGACTTATATAGATCAGAATAGTAATTGAGGAAGGCTTTGTTAATTTCAGTAGGGTCAGTTGTAATTGTACCAGAAGATGTCATTAGTTCAGGTATGAGCCTACTGGCTGCAGCAGCCCGTGCTTGATACGCAAGCAATTTACCAGCTTTATCTCCTTGCTGAAAAAACATGTGTTTAGTAAAAAGTAATTGCTTCTCAATTTTGCCCGTTAGTAATAGGTTATATTGTGACTGCAACTGGAGCCGCTTCTTGTATAGTGTGGTGGAAGGATTGAGAGAGTGTTGAGCATCTAGATTAGATATTTCATCAGCTATAGCCTTCATCCTGAGACGCTCATTCTTCTTGAAGTGTGAAGAGAAGGAGATGATTTGACCACGTAGGTAATAAAATCTGATATTACACCGAGCCATTATTCTCTCATATAACCAGATATAAATGTTAGGGTTGTCAAAAGATTAATCCTAAATTAATCCCATTGTCAAACGAGATTAAAGGTATAGTCCGAAGTTCCCAACGTAAAAAATAAACGTTAGACTTGAGGGAGTGAAATCCGTCTCAAACCCGCCTTTGGGCCTCTACTCCCGTGCCGTGGTGCGCTTGAACGCAACTCTCTCTCCCCCTGCCTGTAATTCGCTCTTTTGTATTGTTTTGGTCTGGTCAGGACATTTCTGGATGGAGATTTCTGTTTATATCAGCAGCCAATGACAAAGCTAAGAGCATGACGCTGTGTGGAAATAAGCTCATGATTGGAGCAGAAGCCAGTCACTCCAACTCTAAGGGAAAAAAAAGAAAGAAAGGAAACACTATGGATGCTATGGGATCAAAATCATGCCAGACAATTTGTGTGTAAAAAAGATTTTTCATGTAAAATAATGTTTTGAAGTTGTATAAAACAAGTCGTGCTTGTAAAAAAAAAAAAAAAAAGTTATGAACCCACAGAATCATTTTGTGGTTGTGTGAGAAACCTTTGTGTGCAGAAATATTATTTGCAAACATGTAGATCAGTTTCGTAGTTGTGTTTTATTTTTCTGTGTGTGTGAAAATTGAATTTGTACCTGTAAAAGTTTCGCCACACAAAAATATCTGTACGAGTGCGACACATAGGGCTCGTGTGCGACACTGCACCTACGAGCTCACAAAACAGAAACCTACAACCACAAAACGTTTTTACGGATTGAAGACAAGTCAAAGTCGTGCCACTAACAGCCAATCAGGACACTGCATTCTGGCAAGCCAAACAGCCAATGATGTGGTGGATTGGTGATGACGTTTAATTTTGGGGACGAAGACGATACCGTTAGCAAAGGCTCTTGGCTGCTAGCAGTCAGAGCGCAGCGGGAGCTACATACTCGTAGCAAGAGGCTGTTCAATCCGAAGCCGGCCACTGATCTGATTACTAACAGGCCACTGATCTGATTACTAACAGGCCTGCAGGAGAAGGCGGCTACTGGCAGAAGAACTTGGCCGGTTATAAACGGGGGAAGTTTTAACAGTCACATATATGAAAAATCCACAAATCTCCGTAACTCAGCAAGCTGAGTTATGGAGATTTGTGGATTTAGGACATTATAGATGGTTTAAGTTCTTCACGTATTATCGACTGGACACAAGCTGTTTATGTGGTTTGCACACATTTGTAACTCTGCGACTCGGTTATCTGGTTCCCACATGTTAATTATACGTCAGCAGGATTTAATAAAATGTGACCAGGATAACATATGACTGCATCTTTGTATCAGCAGCTGCATCACCACATCAGTCAGGAACTGGTGCCGATAAACGTGGAATAAAGATCCAGAAATGACATCCACACTCCAGAAGTTCATCCTGAGGGGATTTCATTCATGTTACGTTTCGGGCGTCTGTCCTGGAAGTCTCCACGAGTGTTTTCCCTGCTGATGTGATCAGAGGCTCCGTACATACGGACTTTATCTCTGAATCATCATCTGCTGCTTTCATCTCCTGATGAGGAGCAGCTCTGAAACACAACATGTTTATATCTCCATCCTCCTCAAAGTCTCACAGGACGGGATTTTACCAGAATTACGGCTTTTACCATTCAATGGAAACACTTGCATATCGCTATTGTACGTCTTGGAAATTTAAGAAACGACGTTTTTATTTTTCACAAAAGTGTCACGGAAACCAGCTACTGATGCCATCAGAGTAAATTTAGGAAATGATGATATCTAGGAGAAACTTAGGGAGAAAACTTTAAACCTGAAAACATGTTGATGAAGGTTTGCATTGTACCACAGACACACGCATGATTGTGACAGTGTTATGCCCGCTCAGAGCCACAAACTCGCTCGTAGTCATCACAGGACGTGTAGTTGAATCTCGTACTGTAGCTCTCTGAGCCGCTTAGAAAGACGGAGAATCAACTTCTGATTGTGGTGTTTTTTTCAGAGTATTCTACATGACCAATGCTTCTCAGGGTTGAGTAAAAATAAAAAATGAAGACTTGTCTAAATCAAATTTAGACCAAGGATTTAAGACTTTTTAAGACCCTGCAAGAACCTCACATAAAAATACTCCTTAATTATTAAGGTGTTTGGTTAAAGGGGAAGTTGGTTTTTCTTTCAACCTGGATCTATGAAGTGATGCAGCAACCTGGCGTAGCCTCTAAATAAGGCATTATCTGCCACAAACTCCTTCTTTTTACCAATGTCTTATTACGAAACATTAGTCGGACCCCCCTGTGAGCTCAAAGCAGCTTTTTTGTGGTGATATGTCCTTACAGACATTTACTTGCTATGGTGTCACATAATAGTGACGTCATCAAAGCCTCTGCAGTAAAAATTAAGTAAGTAAATGGAGAAAATGACTTCTTAGAAGTGGTGGATTAGTGCGCCTTGTAAACGCCAGCAGCATTGTGAATTTTCAATTGCGTTGCATTGGATTAAATGTTTTTTGTTTCCAGTGTGAACTGTGTCTTGGATTACTCATTTGATTTGGAAAGCTCATTGAAAGAACACTTTCAGCATCTACATGCAAGTGGAATACAAGAAGACATTACAATATTCATGAAAATGATTGGTTAGGCCAATATTTTGTAATTTAACACGTATTATTTTTTAAATAGTTTAATATATATTAATATGAAAATGTTATAATTTGATTCAAATAAAATGATGATATATTTTATCATATAATTATAATATCGGCTACTTGAGTTGTATTATATCTCCACGAGTATCAGTGAAGATTATTGAAAACAGCCTATCAGGATAGTTTGGAATCCTTTCTGAATAAAAAATGAATTTGGTAGAACCGCTGTCGGTGGGGATGGATGTAATTACCTTCCTCTCCATAGGCTGCTATGTGTTAATGCGTTTTAACAATAGTTCATAAGTTTTAAGCTTTTTAAAATGACGTGTTTTACTAGGTCTGTACAACAGCAATAAACTGCTCACTTCAGTCCAAATGGCGGATGAACATGGGGGAAATGTTGCTATGCAGTAGGGCTGCGCGATTGCCTCTAAATTTCAAATTGTAGATTGGCATTGCTCAAGATTGCCAATACACATAAATTGGCAAGGGGGGAGAGTCTTATGTTGATCCCTACCAGTCAGCATGGCTGCGTGAATAATTCAAATTTGATTGCATGTGTGAGCTGAAACTCCTGTGACGTGGCTTTGTAATAAGTACTATTATACTTATTACATGTATTGTTTATGTATATATTTCTAATAATATGTATAATAGTATGTAATTGTATAATTCTTTAATATTTTAACTTCCATCCAGGCTAGACTGCACTAACAACCTTAAAATCAGCTTTGCTGGATGATGTGTTCATGAAATCTCTCTATGAAAGCTCTTGTGTGACCATTTCAGTAGTTACACATTAAAACAATATTTATTTGCATTAGTCTGCTCTGTTGAACGACCCTGAAGCAAACGGGCTGCGTCAGTTCGAATCAAAGAGATGCGCCCTGTCACTGTCACAGAGATGCTGACCGTGAGGAGAGAGGATGTGGATTGTAGGTCTGTTTGTAAACGGGGCTTCTCTAACAGTCATGTATTTCCTCCAGAAACATCTCTGAATGTACAGTAGATCATTGTCTTTGTTTTCTTTTTCTTTTTTTTTCAAAATTGCCTTGATGAACAGCAAATTGCCTGGCAGCCATCCACAATTGCGATATACGATTTGATTGCAGATTGTCCCGGCCCTACTATGCAGCGTTCTATTATGTCGCCTCTTGTTGTTCTACACTCTGTGTTCGTGACGTGACAGAGATGTCGGCCAAGGACTGCAAACCAAACATCACCTTCACTCACAAAATCCACCTACATACAATAACAATTAGGGATGGGCATTAGAGATCATCTTTTTGATCGATCATGGGAAGAATTAATGATCAATTATCAATTAATCATTAAGAAATGCATGTTAAAAATGATTCCACGTACCACAGGCAGACTGTTTTTTTCCCTTAAATACGTATGTATTTCAGCTCCCCACTGCTCTTCAGCCTCAATCATCATCTCTGCGAGCAGGTCGGCAGTGGTGGGACGTGATGGTGAGGTAGCTCTCTGTTGTTATGGAAACGCCAGCTGCTGTTGCTAACTTGTTTAGCAGTTCCTGCTGTCGCTTCTCGTGTTTCAGTGATCAACGACACTTGTGTAAAATGATTTACGTGGATATGTTGCCCAGATTCCCTCTGTAATTTTGTCTGCCTGCTTAGCATCAGAGTTCCTCTGGTTTCAGACCGAAGCAACGGAGGGTTGAAGGCAGGATTCATTATAATTAAGCTCATCGGATGAGCGTTTTTAAAAAGGTGCATCATGGGAGTTGTTGTAGACATGTTTTTATAAAACGTGTCACAGTATTTACAACGTGGAGTCATTTTCTAAAATGGTCACCGCAGTGAAGTTGGTTTCAAGTTGGATATTGGCTCTTGGCGATCTGCAGCGTCTTGCTCACGTCTGCAACTGCAACAGCGCATGGAAATTTGACCTACACATCGCAGCCATAACATACAATGGCCAACGCACTTAAACCGTATCTCAGTGTCTATTATTGTGATAAACGTAGCAAAATCTTATCAGAAATATTTTCTTCTTTATCTTAATAAAGACAACAACTAGGAGCAGCAGAACTATCAATCTTATAACAGGCAGCTTGTCTGACCTGCGCGGCAGCGATGTCAGCGACGGGAGGGGGAGAAAGGTAAAGCGACAGCTGCGTTCAAGTGTTGCCATTTAAATTGGTTAAACACAATCTCTCTAATTAGCGGGTTTTAAAAAAAGGAGAGCCCGGCCTGGGCCCGAGGTAATGATATGGTCACTGGCCCTGAACCCGGCCCGCGGGCCGGTCTTCCGCCGGAGCCCGGTTATTTTAGTACTTTGAGAGAGTTGCAGCGTTGTTCCTGCTTTGGAAGTCAGAGAACCGAACACGCCGCTGCGTTTGGATCCAGCAGATTCTCTGGAGGTCTCGGAGCTCGGTGAATTTCATCACCTGATTCAGGAGTTACATCTGGATGGCGGCCGCTTCCAGGGGGGTTTCCTGAGCCCAGTTTGATGGGCTTCTGGGGATCGGTGCTGCATATCCCTCCAGGATACAAACTACAAATGCTGTATTCCGGCTGCTGACCATCTGTCCATCTTCCTCTGGTGAGTAAGCTAGCTGCAGCTAGTTAGCGCTTCCAGCTAAACTTCCAACAACTTCCAACTTCCAGCAGAACAACGTGGCGTCTGAGGCTAGCTGTTGTAGCTCAGTTTAACAAGTTTCTGCTGTATCCTCACCTCCACCTCTCAACATTTAACCAGCTGATTAATTGCAACTGGTAACTGAGGGCTTTCCTGCTGCTTTCCAAGTGTTTGTTGACATCAGCTGAGGCTGTGAACTCTGTACTGGAGCGTCATCTAGTGACCAAACTGAATACCAGGGCTGTAACGATACGTGTATTTGTGTCAAACCGTTCGGTACACTCTCTTCGGCTCAGCACGACCCTGTACTGAACTAAGGGCTGGACAATTAATCGAATTTTAATCGTGATTTCAATTTTGCCTTTTCACAATCACAAAAACACTGTAATCGAAGAAAAACGGTTAATCCTAAAGTGAACAAACTGGTGGAGTTACAGGAAGCAAACTGCAGGGAGTATAGAACAGGAATGCATGTAGACTGAGTATTTATTTTTCTTGCCATTATTATCTTAAATAATGTTCTCATTTTACTCCTTTACTTGTTTCTAATTTATTTCGGGTTTTATTTTGTTAAAGTTATATTTAAAGTTGAATTTTGATGGTTCAATAAACACTATAAAATCCATGAATTATCGTGTATATTAATCGTGATTTCAAAATCAGTGAAAATAATACATGTAGAGAGAGAGAGAAGTAGAGCAGAGGTGCTTACCCAACAAACTCCAGCAGCAGAGACACGTCCAGCTCCGGGGGAATGGTGAACACAGAATGAGAGTGGGGAAAACTATCCTTCTTCTGTCTCCGCAGTACAGCAGGACCTGGGGGGGACACCACCACTGCAAAGACCACCACCACATTCGGTTTAATGATTATCAATTTCCATTTCCAGAATATTCCTATTTGAACAGAATATAAAGATAATGAAGCTGCTGTGGTCATTAAATTCTTCTGCACTGACATACTTTATGTTTCAGTGTGTAAACACACATTTACAAGCAGTGAATTATAGGGGAACTTTGTTTTTTTCAATCTGGACCTGTTTACTAGCGTGAAATATGTTCATTTACTCACCCAGACAGTTTTGGTGCAACTTGAATTTCTTCAGGAGATATTTAGATCCACTCCAGATCAGCGTATGTCCCATATGATGGCAGTGATGAGGCAACCGCGTCCAGCCTCTAAATAATCATTATCTGCCACAAACTCCTTCATTTCACCAATGTTATGTTACAAAACATTAGTCGGACCCCCCCCCCCATGAGCTGGAAGCGGCTTTTTCGTGGTGATTTGTCCTTATTTACAGAAATTCACTTGTTATGGTGTCGCATAATAGTGACGTCATCAAAGCCACTGTAAAAAGTTTGTAAATAAAGGACGAATCACCACAAAAAAGCCGCTTCGAGCTCACAGGGGGGGGGGGGGGGGGTCCGACTAATGTTTTGTAACATAACATTGGTGAAATGAAGGAGTTTGTGGCAGACAATGCCTTATTTAGAGGCTGGACGTGGTTGCCCCATCACTGCCATTATATGGCGCATACGCTGATCTGGAGTGGATCTAAATATCTCCTGAAGAAATTCAAGTTGCACCAAAACTGTCTGGGTGAGTAAATGAACATATTTCATGCAAGAAAATGGGTCCAGATTGAAAAAAACCAAAGTCCCCCTTTAACTTTATGCCGTGCAGTGATGTAGGGTTTAAAGGCAGGATGAATTTACCCGGTCTCGGCACTGGCAGCCCTCTCTCTTTGTAGAAGTCACACATGTGTTTCCGTTCTACTGTTGCACAAAAAACAAGAGTTCACATTAGTTTGAACATTAAAGAAAGTGAAAGTACATTGAGCCACAGCATAAAACCAGTGGACTTCAGCTCTTCAAAAACAAATGAAACATCAGGAGATCTGTGTATTCTGGGTGGAAGAGACTACAGATGATGCATTTAAAGGGACTAGAGGCAAGATTAAGAAACGTAACTCTCGACTGGCGCTTCAGGTAACTGCAGCCACGAGCCAAGCAGTCACAGGAGCACAAACTGAAGCTATGATGTTGTTTACTCACCTTTTTCTTCATAGTTCCACTTTTTAGTGTCTTTCAGTGGATCTGGATCGTTTGCTGACGGCAGAATAATCCATAACTATCGCTTACAGTGTTTAAATTTACCGCGAACGCCTTCTTCCTGGATCAAAACTGCGGATGTAGCGTCAATTGACGTCACGTCCGCATGGCAGCGCGGGAAATTCAGACACCGAATTGCAGCACACAGCCACAGCACACAGAAACATGGGTGGAAATGTTCTTTTTGGTATTTAGCGCTTCATCACCCATTATTATAAAAAAAAATGGTCATGCATGTTTGGGTTTTTTTTAAATTCCTGCCTCAAGTCCCTTTAAATGGGAAACACAGGTCAGGTCAACTGTACCGTGGATATGAAACTGTAGGTTCATGACGACCATCAGCTGGGCAGCGTAACGTAATCGGAAGAGCATTACAGCTCAAAGTCTGACCAAAATCTTAAATGAGGCATCATAGGTCCATCATGAGCGACACTAGAGCAATTATCATACTCACTTTTCCTCTAAAATAGTCTCAGAGTAAGATTACAGTTCACGATTGGGGGTATGCAAATGACGGTTCAGTGTGCACATGCTGAAGCCCCGTTTAGAGTCGAGTTAGCTCATCATTCGTGCTGGGATCGACTAGTCAGTTTGGACACAAGCCCCGCCCCAAAGCACATGACTGACAGCTCGGACGCAAGGAAATACATCAGGATATATATAAATTAATGAATAAGGATATATATAGGGCAGGGGTGTCCAGCTGCGGTCCTCGAGGGCCACAATCCTGCAGGATTTCCATGTCTCCTTCTCCAACACACTCCTGACTCAAACTCATCGGCTTGTAGATTCATTTAATCTGAGTCAGCTGTGCTGGTGCACGGAGGCATGGAAGACCGTCAGGACAGCGGCCCTCGAGGACCGACTTTGGACACCACTGATAAAGGGAAATGAATATGGATATATATAAATTATTAAAAAAGGAAATATATGGGGAAATACATGAGTAAATGAAAAAGAAAATATTTAGGAAAATAGAAATATATATACAAAAATGAATAAGGAAACAAATATAAAAATTAATAAGGAAAAATAAATTAAAATTAATAAAATATGAAAGATAATATTAAGTGAAAATATTAATCTTAATCTTGCCTCAAGTCCCTTTAAGGTTTTGCTGCATGACCTCCTCATAATAAAGATCACACCAACACTGAATTCCAGTTCAGCCTTTGCCTGGTCTGGTTTGTGATTGGTTTGGATGAAGTAGTGACTGTAGCATCATGCTACCTGATAGGCTACAGCAGAAAACTGTGTTTCTATATGGAACTTTTATTGACCCTCTTTTTTTTCTATTGAAAAAACCTCTATCGATCGATATATATCAATATTGAATTATCGTCCAGCCCTAGAGGAGGCAAAAACTTTCACACAGCTGTATTCGCTCATTTATTTTCATATTCTATTTCAGATTCATTCTTTATTTAACTCCTATCATTCCATACTCTGCAGGATGATCTACGTGGTGTATATGGCGTATGTGCAGGTGTTATATGATGCAGACACAGCCTCCTTGGCATGCACTGTCACCTAAACACTGTGGGCCAAGTGGATTCAAAGCTGTCCCAATGGCATGTAAATCAAAACCAGCACACACATTTACTTACATTCTTCCAGGAATGGAACCATTTTGTAGACAATGTCCTGCAGCTGTCTGTCTGGCCTGCAAAGGAATTAACAAAAACTCAGTAAGGGCAACAGAGCTTCAGTACATGACTAAGCACATCTTCATCATATTCTATCAATCTGTTGTTGAATTAGTTGATAAAGAACCCATTTCCTCTTCTGCACTACTCTTCCACCACAGAGGAGCCGGTTCTGGTCCGGTGCTGGTGCTGGACCGGCCGGTGCCTAACTGGTTCAACTCAAATGTTTTACTGAGGTTATTCAGCACTGGGGGGGCCGTGAAGCCGATGTTGCGCTTCAATGGCATCCAGCCAGTGAGGGAGATGTTTCTGCTATTGCTTATGTGAATAAGGAACAGAGAACGCAGCTGAAACCAAATATCATCTTTTATGTGGGCCTCTCTGGGTCCAAAGGACTGCCTCATCCTCAGACCAGTTTCGTTCATTTTTGATCATTTGATCCGCTGGTTTGAAACACTCCTGAGTTGGCCAGGTAACCCTGATGTAGGCGACGTGAACCAGGTCTTCACTCTGGCTCAGCAACAAAGTCGTACCAATTTTGAAAGCCAGGAGCTGGTGCTTAGATGATGGAAAGCAAAGAACCCATGTTTTTTATGGATCTTACACTCAATCAGAGCCACAGTAGACGCTAAGCTTATCAAGCAGCTAAACAGTAAATAATCAGAGCAATATTGGAATCGTAAGCAACCCACCTGATGTTGTAAAGAGGCTGCGTCTGGTGGACCACAATGCTGCACGTGGGACACCTGTTGCTGCTGAAGAAATGCTTCACGATGCAGCTTTTGCAGACTGAGAGAAGACAAACCGCAACAAGAAGTTAACAAGGGGCTTTTCAGCTGCGTTTGCGTCATCTGTCCAGCTTACATGTATGAAGGCACTCTGTGATGGTGGTGGCATCGATGAGGAAACCGCAGCAGAGGGCACAGCGGATGTAGGGATAAAACTGGTTCAGAGGCAGCTTGGGCTGCTGAGAGGAACAACGTTTACAAGTTAACGGCAGAATGACTGCTCTAACACATATGAAGTGCCCCCCCCGCTTTTTTTTTATTACAATAGAAAACAACCCGGCGACAGAAACGCTTGTAAACATACCTCGTCGTCCGAGTCGCTGTCTGATTTGTTCGTGGATCCATCGCGACTCCGACCAACGGGAGGCGACGACATTTCCAAGTTCCCTTTACTCAGTTTCTACAACAAAACCCTCACCCGGAGTCCTTCAGCGCGCATAAGTTCACTGCGAACGAGCACAAAGAAAGTGACAAACTTTCGCGACGTTAGCAGCGCGTGGCTCGTGCGCTCGTGCGTTAGCCTCCGCGTCATACACTGGACCAATAACACATGAGAACTAACTGCATCTCACGCGCTGATATCACGCAGTTTGAGGCACTTTAAGAGTTTATATATTATCAAGATTTTAAAAAGTATGCATGAACACAAAATACACCCAAGTTCTCGCAAAAAGCCGACACTTTGTCGCCTTCCTCTGTCACTTCCTTTCCCTCGCGCCTGTTTTAGTAGTAACGATCCAACTTCCTTCTTCTTCTTCAGGTGACATTTTATAGCGGCTGGCAACCAACGTAAGGTGCATTACCGCCACCTTCCGGGGGGAGTGTGGGCCGGGACGGACGCTTTTCCTTGAGAAGGGTAGATACGGCTACTCAGACCCGTCTTTCTTATAAATTTAAGCACAGCCTTCCCTATTCTCCCAATCATGCAACCCTTTAAGACAGCACTGACTGGAAACCCGTTTTCCTTCAAGCTCTCTCCTCTCTAGACAATACTTTGAACAATAAATAAGAACATGTTTAACTGTTTCCACCTCTCCACAGTGCTCACACTCCCCAGTCAGATGTTTACCAATTGTTTTCAGGGTGCTGTTCAGGCCAGTATGTCCAAGCCTCATCCTTGTTAACAGATCCTCCTCTCTCCTAGTGAGACCCACTCCCAGTCCCCCTCCCACTTTCTCCAGAATAGAATAATTAAACCTACCATTTGGACTCCCCTCCCAGTCTCGCTGCATAGCCTGTTTCAGGGCTCCTGTACCAATACTCTTCACTTCCAGCTGCCTTACCTGCTCCCTTCTTTGCATATTTATCTGCCAGCTCATTACCTTCCACTCCTACATGGGCTGGCACCCACACCAACACCACCTCTGCCCCCACTGCTCTCAACCTATAAAGTGTTTGGGATATCTCCAGCACAATGTCCATGAGTCAGACTGAATGTTCCTGCGCTGCTAGAATCTGATGCCACCATTACCTTTTTATTATCACTTTCCTCCACCCAGTGTAACGCCACCAACAGTGCAAGTAACTCTCCTGCGTAAACCGTTAGTCGATCACAAGTCCTTTTACTGATGACCACACTCAGATCTGGAATAACACAAGCAATACCCACCCTCCCACCCTCCCATCCTCCCATCCTCCATCCGTGACGCATCCGTATACACTGTCAAATGATCAACATACTTCCCATAGATATACCCAGACACATTATTCCCATTACAATTTCCCTTAGCCAACAGATTCATGTCTACATCAGGTTCTTGCCCCCATCCACAGTGAGACAGGGCACCGTACGGCTCAGCAGTAACCGATTCACCCCAACATCCCGAGTTATCTTATCTATCACCCACCCAAAGCTATTCAACTGGGCCTTCTCCCTTTCCTGACACGGTTTCAGCATCCCAGCCTCGGGATGACCCTCTCCATGCCCACACAGGCTTGCCCAATAAGACACTGCTAGCTGCATCCTTCTATACTTCAATGGCATCTCTCCTGCCTCCACCTGGAGAGCAGCTACTGGGGTAGACTTCATTGCACCACAGCAAATCCTCAGAGCTTGATACTGAACCCTATCCAACTTCATAATGTTACTTCTAGAGGCGGACCCATACGCCACACAGCCAAAATCTAAGACAGATCTAACCAATGACACATATATCAGTTTCAGACAGGACCTACTAGCTCCCCAGTCCTGCCCCCTAAGACATCTCATCACATTCACAACTCTTACACTTTGCCGCCACTTTATCAATATGCACACTCCAAGTCAACCAGCTATCAAACCACAGCCCCAAATATTTAAACTGTCCAGCTTCTGTCCATACAAGGTAAGGTGAACATCGTCCCCTACTCTTTTCCAGGTAAAGAACACAACTTTCGTCTTACCAACTGAGAAACGAAAGCCCCACTTAAGCGTGCGTCCATGCTTCCACCTTGTGAATGGCCTGTTGCAACTTTTTGGTAATGAACTTAACATTCTTACCTCTTTTCCACATCACTCCATCATCAGCGAAAAGCGAAACGCCTATCGAGGCTTCAACATTACAAAAAATCTCATTTATCATGATGGAAAAGAGAACTGGGCTCACTATACTGCCCTGAGGTGTGCCATTCTCTACCCTATATTTGGAGCTAACTTCTGACCCAACTCGAACCGAAATATACCTACCGGACAGGAAACTCTTCACCCACCTCAGCATTCTTCCCCGTACGCCCATCCGGTACAGTCGTATAAATAACCCTTCTCGCCACATCATGTCATACGCTTTCTCCACATCAAGACTGCCACAACGCATTCTTTATTCACCTGCGACTTCCTGATGTCATGTTCCAGAATTAAACAGGGGTCCACTCCTTCCTCTCCTAAATCCATACTGATAACCCTTCAGAATACCTTTGCTCTCCAAAAAATACATAAGCCTATCATTTATCATTCTCTCCATCACTTTCCCCACATGAGACGTCAAAGCTACAGGCCTATAGCTTTCCACAGAGCAGGGATCCTTTCCTGGCTTACATATTGGTACCACAACTGCCTCCTTCCATTGCTCCGGTAGCACACCCTCTGCCCACACTTTATTATACAATTTCAGCAGTACCATCTTGCTAGTTTCATTCAAATTCCTCAGCATACAATAAGTTATATCATCACTTCCAGGAGTAGTTTTACCACATCCAATTAATGCTCTATTCAGCTCTAACATCATGAATTCCACATTAATCGCACTATCAAAGTCCCCATCATCATGCAAACAATGCAAATAGCGTCCGACTGTCCTCCCCCTTGCTCTCTTTTCTTCCTCACTCAAATTTGCCGTACTATGAACCCTACTAAAATGCTGAGCTAACAGCTCTGCCTTACTTTTGCTATCCACACAAAGGCTTTCTCCACATGCCAGCACCGGAAATCCCACCCTCCTACTTCCCCCTGACATTCTCCTAATTGTTCTCCGCAATAACTTCTCCAATATGCTCTCTTAGCATCCTTAACCACCTTCCTAAATATAGCAAGCTTCTGCTTGTATTCACACAGATTTTGAAAGCAGTGATTCCTCCTAAAAACTCTAAAAGCCTTGTTCCTGTCCCGAACAGCCTTAATACACTCAGCTGACCACCATGGAGCATCTTCTTCCCACCCCTTCCCTTTACCTTCCTGATTGTTTGCTTCGCTGCCCCCAGTATTGCACCACACAAAGAGTCATTGAACTCATCCACACTAGCATTGTCTTGAACCGTCCCCATTTCCCTATCGCATATATAACCGAACCTATCCCACCTTACCCCATTAAAACCCCACCTCCCTAATTCACCCACGTCACCTTCCTTCAAGCTGAGCCCCAACTCAACCACTACAGGATAATGATCACTACCAATTGTTGTTTCCTTATCCACCTCCCAGTGACAGATCCCTGCATTACACTCTGAAACTAACGTTAGATCTATAGCTGACTCCCTACCATTCTGTACATCAATTCTTGTTCCACTCCCATCATTCAAGCATACCAGCTGTCTCGTTTCCAACAGCTCCTCAACCACTAACCCATTTTCATCATCAAACCCATCCCACAAAGTGCTATGTGCATTAAAATCACCACAAAAAACAATCTTTCCCTCCATACCCTCCAAGATCTCTTGGAAGTTCTCCAAAACCAAGCGCCTACAAGGATTATAATAATTCACTACCACAATTTTCCCCTCCCTCGCCCATACCTCCACATTAATAAACTCAAGCTCCCTTCCTGCCCTTAGCACTCTAAACTGCATCCCAGACCTAATAAAAGTTGCACATCCACCACTGTTGCCCTCTAACCTGTCTCTACGCACTAACTCATATCCCCGAACCACAAAATCCAGACATGGCCTAAGCCACGTTTCCTGAACACAAATAATGTCTGGCCTCCGCCGACAACCCTGCACATACCCTTTCAGCTCCTGACCACTGAATGACAATCAGGTTGCCCTGACAGCTGCCCCCTCCTGTCTCTGAAGAATCCAACTTCCGGGTGGGGAATAATAATAACTTCTGGAAAGCGTGAAAATCCCCTATTAGACTCTTTTTTTTTTTTCTTCACGTTTTCTGGAACTTTCCAGAATCTAGGCGTTTCCTCTTCTGGGCCATTTCAACAATAGCCGTCCCTGCTCTGTTCCACTTTGTAAATCAGATAAACGCCAACCATACTAAAGTTTTCATTGATTCCCGACTGAAGTGATGCTAAGGAACAAGTAGATCAAAGTGATCGAATCGTCTCGGTGAAGGGCCAAACTTTATAACAAAACAACGTAGCACATTTGTTTGTAGCCGGCAGACTACACAGCTGGTGTTAGCAGGTTAGCATTAGCCAGCTTGATGACGTGCCTAACTTTGTGCGGCTGAAAACACACAAGCATCTGAAAGCGTCTCCTTTCTTGGCAGTCCCCAGTTGTTCCACTGGAAACGGGGGAATACAGACCCAATTTTCAGATGTTTGTGTTTTAAGACGCACAAAGTTAGGCACGTCAGCTAACGCTAGCCTGCTAATGCTAGCCTGCTAATGCTAATGCTAGCTGTGAAGTGCCGGTGTTGTGCCACACCGGCTACAAACAAACGTGCTACGTTGTTTTATTATAAAGTTCGGCCCTTCACTCTATCAAATAGGTTTGATCCACTTCCTCCTTGGTATCGCTTCAGTCTGGAATTCATGAAACTTTAAGTAGGGTTGGCGTTTATTCAATTTATGAAGTGGAACAGAGCAGCGACATTGAACTGGCCCGGAAGAGGACCCTCTAAGTGTTTCAAGCATAGACATCATATACGTAGACACCCCATAGGGGATTATCGCGCTTACCGGAAGTTCACGGTATTTGGACACTTCCTCTTCCGGGCCATGTTAACGACAGCCGTTCCTGCTCTGTTATACTGTTTAAATCGTATAAACTCCAAACATACTTAAGTTTTCATTCCAGACTGAAGTGATACTGGATCAAAAGCTGGATCAAAGCGATCGATTCGCCGCGGTGAAGGGCCGAACTTTATAATAAAACACACGTTTGTTTGTCGCCGGTGGGGCACAACACCGGCACTTCACAGCATGCTAGCATTAGCCAGCTAGCGTTTACCGACGCGCTTAACATTGTGCGTCTTAAAACACACAAACATCTGAAAATCGGGTCTGTACCCCCCCGTTTCCAGTGGAACAAATGGGGACTGCCAAAAAAGGAGATGCTTTCAGATGTTTGTGTGTTTTCAGCCGCACAAAGTTAGGCACGTTATCAAGCTGGCTAATGCTAACTTGCTAACACGACTGCACAGTCTGCCGGCCACAAACAAACGTGTGTCATTTTATTATAAAGTTCGGTCCTCCACCGCGGCGAATCGGTCGTTTTGATCCACTTCTTCGTTAGCATCACTTCAGTCTGGAATGAAAAGTTGGCATTGGCGTTTATCCGATTTACAAAGTTTAACAGAGTAGTAGTCGGCGGACTACTGTTTGCAGGTAAATAAACACTGAAGACATCTGAGTGTGACGCTTCTTGTTTTTGTGCATCATACTGTTGTTGCTCCTTGTTTGTAAGACATTATGTGTATTGAGAAGATTGTGGGTATGGATTCAGCTCCATTTTGTTTATACAGCGCCAAATCACACCAGCTGTCTCATGGCATTTAAAAACAGAGAAGGTGTAGACCACCACATTCACACTGAAACTAGCTGAGTTGAATGTGAAAAATCAACCCATTTGCCATCTTTCCTTCGTGGCAATTACATGTTTTGGCCCTTTTGCTTGAATGATTGCCTTAACCCGGCGTGGCATGGATGCTAGCAGCTTTAACCCAGCGTGGCATGGATGCTAGCAGCTTTAACCCAGCGTGGCATGGATGCTAGCAGCTTTAACCCGGCGTGGCATGGATGCTAGCAGCTTTAACCCGGCGTGGCATGGATGCTAGCAGCTTTAACCCAGCGTGGCATGGATGCTAGCAGCTTTAACCCGGCGTGGCATGGATGCTAGCAGCTTTAACCCGGCGTGGCATGGATGCTAGCAGCTTTAACCCGGCGTGGCATGGATGCTAGCAGCTATAACCCGGCGTGGCATGGATGCTAGCAGCTTTAACCCGGCGTGGCATGGATGCTAGCAGCTTTAACCCGGCGTAGCATGGATGCTAGCAGCTTTAACCCGGCGTGGCATGGATGCTAGCAGCTTTAACCCGGCGTGGCATGGATGCTAGCAGCTTTAACCCGGCGTGGCATGGATGCTAGCAGCTTTAACCCGGCGTAGCATGGATGCTAGCAGCTTTAGCCCTGCGTGGCATGGATGCTAGCAGCTTTAACCCGGCGTGGCATGGATGCTAGCAGCTTTAACCCGGCGTGGCATGGATGCTAGCAGCTTTAACCCGGCGTGGCATGGATGCTAGCAGCTTTAACCCGGCGTGGCATGGATGCTAGCAGCTTTAACCCGGCGTAGCATGGATGCTAGCAGCTTTAACCCGGCGTGGCATGGATGCTAGCAGCTTTAACCCGGCGTGGCATGGATGCTAGCAGCTTTAACCCGGCGTGGCATGGATGCTAGCAGCTTTAACCCGGCGTAGCATGGATGCTAGCAGCTTTAGCCCTGCGTGGCATGGATGCTAGCAGCTTTAACCCGGCGTGGCATGGATGCTAGCAGCTTTAACCCGGCGTGGCATGGATGCTAGCAGCTTTAACCCGGCGTAGCATGGATGCTAGCAGCTTTAACCCGGCGTGGCATGGATGCTAGCAGCTTTAACCCGGCGTGGCATGGATGCTAGCAGCTTTAACCCGGCGTGGCATGGATGCTAGCAGCTTTAACCCGGCGTAGCATGGATGCTAGCAGCTTTAGCCCTGCGTGGCATGGATGCTAGCAGCTTTAACCCGGCGTGGCATGGATGCTAGCAGCTTTAACCCGGCGTGGCATGGATGCTAGCAGCTTGTGGCATATCTCAGCTGTTATGGAGACCAACATGCTTCCATCACAGCTTTGAGCTCTTCTTTATTGTTTGCTCTCTTCCCGTTCAGCTTTCTCTGACGATGCCCCACATGTTTTCAATGGGGTTCAGGTCAGGTGGGTTTGCGGGCCAATCCAGCATGGTGATCCATGGTTGTTGAAGCAGGATTTGGTAGTTTTGGCAGTGTGGGCAGGTGCCAAGTCCTGCTGGAAGATGAAGTCTGCATCCCCATACAGCTGGTCCACTGAAGCAAGCATGAAGGTCTCCAAAATGTCCTGGTAGACGGCTGCATTGATGCTGGACTTGATGAAGCTCACAGGTCCATTCCTTATGAAGTCCTCCACACGTCTGAAAGGCCCTTTCCTGACCATCTTCTCCAGGCTGCTGTCAGCCCTCCGGCTTCTACACCGTTTTCTTCCACACTTCTTCCTTCTTCTAACTGTCCATTAATGTGCTTTGAGACCCTCTGAGAACATCCAGCTTCTTTTCTATCACTTTTTGTGTCTTTCCACCTTGTGCAGGGAGTCAGTGATGGTTTTCTGCACAACTATTGGGGAGTGGATAGCCCAGTAGCGTCGTGGGCTTGGGCGCGGAGGACCCAGGTTCGATCCCCCGACACGACTCCTGGGTGAACCACTGTGGACCCCTGAGCAAGGTCCTTAACCCCCCACCAACTGCTCCCTGGGTGCTTTAAGTAGCAGCCCACTGCTCTCTGATACTCACAGTACAGAGATGGTGAAATGCAGAGCCCTAATTTCCCCTCAGGGATCATACCAGTATAACAAAAAAAAAACAAAACAAAAAAAACTGTCAGATCAGCATCTTCCCCATGATTGTGAATTATTCTAAACCAACACAGAGACTTTTTAAAGGCTCAGGGTACTTATGGAGGTGTTTTAGATTACTTACCTGATTAGACTGTGACACTCTGAACCTACAATACTGGAGCTTTTCACACTATTCTCATTTTTGGAGTTTTTGATTTTGAGGTTTTCTTAAGCTGCAACTTCTAATCAGCAACATCCAAACAAATAAAAGCTTGAAATATATGGATTCACATATTTATCTATACAATATGCAAACTGCACCTTTTAAGTTGAATTACGGAAATACATTAACTTTTTCAGGATATTCTAATTTTGGGGGGAGTACCTGTGTATATGTACAGCTGTGTGAAAAAGTTTTTGCCCCCTTCCTAATTTCTTTCTATTTTGCATGTTGGTCACACTTTAATGTTTCAGATCATCAAACAAATTTTAATGTGAGTCAAAGATAACACAAGTAAACAGAAAATGCAGTTTTTGAATGAAGATTTTTATCAGTAAGGGTGTGTGTGTGTGTGTGTGGTGGTGGTGGTGGGGGGGGGGTCCAAACCTCTATGGTCCTGAGTAAAAAAGTGATTGCTCCCCCTGTTAAAACATAAACTAACTGTGGTTTATCATCTTTGGAAAGCTGAGTTCAGTTTCTCTATCCACATCCAGGCCTGATTACTGCCACACCTGTTCTCCATCAGAAATCCCTTAAATAGGACCTGCCTGACAAAGTGAAGTAGACCAAAAGATCCTCAAAAGCTAGACATCATGCTGCCATCCAAAGAAATTCAGGAACAAATGAGAAACAAAGTCATTGAGATCTATCAGTCTGGAAAAGGTTCCAAAGCCATTTCTAAAGCTTTGGGACTCCAGAGAACCACAGTGAGAACCATTATCCACAAATGGTGAAAACATGGAACAGTGGTGAACCTTCCCAGGAGGGGCCGGCCGACCAAAATGACCCCAAGAGCACAGCGACGACTCATCCAAGAGGTCACAAAAGACCCCAGAACAACATCCAAGAACTGCAGGCCTCACTTGCCTCAATGAAGGTCAGTGTTCATGACTCCCCCATCAGAAAGAGACTGAGCAAAAACGAGGCCGGCGCCAGGCAGGGGCAAGAGGGGGCACTGCCCCCCCAAATAAACACTGTGCCCCCTTACAGTTGGTACGGAAAGTATTCAGACCCCTTTAAACTTTTCACTTTTTGTTTCATTGCAGCCATTTGCCAAAGTCAAAAAAGTTAATTCTAATTCTCATTGATGTCACTCAGCACACCATCTTGACGGAAAAAAAAACTAAAAACGTAGAAATTTTTGCAAATTCATTAAAAAAGAAAAACTGAAATATCACATGGTCATAAGTATTCAGACCCTTTGCTCAGTACTGAGTAGAAATACCCTTTTGAGCTACTACAGCCATGAGTCTTCCTGGGAATGATGCAACAAGTGTTCCACACCTGGATTTGGGATCTTCTGCCATTCTTCCTTGCAAATCATCTCCAGTTCTGTCAGGTTGGATGGTGAATGTTGGTGTTCAGCCATTTTCAGGTCTCTCAGAGATGCTCAGTTGGGTTTAAGTCAGAGTTCTGGCTGGGCCGGTCCAGAATGGTCCAGAGTGGTTCTGATCCACTCCTTTGTTATTTCAGCTGTGTGTGAGGGTCATTGTCTTGTTGGAAGGTGAACCTTCGGCCCAGTCTGAGCTCCTGAACTCTGGAAGAGCTTTTCTTCCAGGATCTCTCTTTAATTGGTCGCATTCATCTTTCCTTCAACTGCAACCAGTCGTCCTGTCCCTGCAGCTGAAAAACACCCCCATATCATGATGCTGCCACCACCGTGCTTCACTGTTGGGATGGTATTAAGCATGTGATGAGTAGTACCTGGTTTTCTCCACACATACCGCTTAGAATTAATTCCAAAAAGTTCAATCTTGGTCTCATCAGACCAGAGAATCTTATTTCTCTCAGTCTGGGAGTCCTTCATGTGTTTTTGGCAAACTCTATGCGGGCTTTCATATGTCTGCACTGAGGAGAGGCTTCCATCGGGCCGCTCTGCCATAAAGCCCCGACTGGTGGAGGCTGCAGTGATACTGACTTTGTGGAACTTTCTCCATCTCCCTGCTGCATCTCTGGAGCTCAGCCACAGTGATCTTTGGCTTCTTCTTTATCTCTCTCACCAAGGCTCTTCTCCCACCATTGCTCAGTTTGGCTGGACGGCCGGGTCTAGGAAGAGTTCTGCTCGTCCCAAACTTCTTCCATGTAAGGACTATGGAGGCCACCGTGCTCTTAGGAACCTTTAGTGCTGCAGAAACTCTTTTGTAACCTTGTCCAGATCTGTGTCTCGCCACAATTCTGTCTCTGAGCTCCTTGGACGGTTCCTTCCACCTCATGATCCTCATTTGCTCTGACATGCACTGTGAGCTGGAAGCTCTTATATAGACAGGTGTGTGTCTTTCCTAATCAAGTCCAATCAGTTTCATTAAACACAGCTGGACTCCAATGAAGGAGGAGAACCATCTCAAGGAGGATCAGAAGAAACGGACAGTCTATGAGTTTAATATGAGTGTCACTGCAAAGGGTCTGAATACTTATGACCATGTAATTTTTCAGTTTTTCTTTTTTAATAAATTTGCAAAAATTTCTACATTTATAGTTTTTTCTGTCAAGATGTGGTGCTGAGTAACATTAATGAGAATTAGAATTAACTTTTTTGATTTTGGCAAATGGCTGCAATGAAACAAAAAGTGAAAAGTTTAAAGGGGTCTGAATACTTTCCGTACCCACTGTAAATCAAATCTGACGAAAAGGCAATCGATTCCTAAGTTTTTTCCCCCGCACCACTCCGCATCACTCTGTGCGCCCCCCTGCGCGCGCCGGGTGTCGGCTGCAGGAGGATCTACTGTCTGCAGAGCTCTGCCCAGCCGCTAGTTCTGCTGGTTCAGCTCTGAGGACCATCAGCTGCATCCTCATACCAAACGTGGAAACACAGCAGAGCTGCGCTGCACTTTCCGTCTGTCAGAAGCGTTTCAGAGCAGAATGTTTCTGTCACGGCTGGATTTTCCAGTTTACTTGATCATGCGAGCGTTTAAGATTAAAAATAATCAAGCAAAGGGCTATTAAACCATCCAACTATGTGATTGCTTCTTGTTTCATCACTTCTCCTTGTTTTTTTTGTACATCTACCATGGATAAGTGAATTAAAATATATAAATGTCACATCGTCCATGTTGTCAAGTGAGACTGACGATCACCTGATGGCTTGGTGTCTGCAGTTTCACATGAAGTTTTGGGAGGTCGCTCCGTTTTCTGTGGAGGCCAAACGTCACATGCTGCTGAGAAAGTTGCTGTCACCAACAGTGTGGAGGAAAGAGGAGAGAGGCATCGTGCATGTGAATAATCGTCCTGACCTGTGATGTAAGTTTTACTCTTTATTCACTCCTGCTGATTTCAGCAGCTCAAAGAGATTCATGTGACTTTCTGCATCTGTTTTAACCAAACTCAGACTGTAGACGACAGCTTGATGTAGCTTAGAATAAAAAATACGTTGTTGATGGTTGCTAGAACTTTGATAAAAAATATTAGATTTTTCTTTATTTTTGTTAGGCCTATTTAGCCTATTATTTTTGATATTTCCCATTTCCCCCTGAGGGACTGCAACTTTACTGTGGGCAGGGGTTTAATGGTCAGGTGGTCAGCTTATTTTGTTGCATTTGTTTGAGAAAACATACAGCCATGGAAAAAAATGAAGAGACCACCATGGTCATTAAAAATAATGGTTATGCATCAAGTATCAACTGTGGTGTAAATCATGTGACTAAAAGAGACAGAAAAAATATATGATGCCTCAAAACCGTTTTTGGCAGTACAATGCCATAGCTATTGATGTAAGAACATAATAACCAAAATCACTTATCAAGAAAAGCATCAAAATGGCTGATATCAGTAGTTAAATTAAATTCTGAGCTATTTTTATTGTTATCATTATATTTGCCCAGACAAATGTACTTCTAGTACTGGGCATTAAAATGACCCAGAAATATGAGAAAACAAGGGTGGTCCCTTAATGTTTTCATCACACAGTGTGTGTGTGTGTAGTTTATTAGGTTCAAATTGATTTGAGATGCATAGATGTCTAATGGCTGTCCAATAAGACAATTCTTATGTTTTTGGATGCTAAATCTTCAGCAAAAGATTAATTTCTTAGTTTTATTTATGAGAACTGATATTTTCTGTTTTCCCCATAAGGGATTGTCTTTAAGGACCCTAACAGCTATATCAGCAGAAGCTTTGGTTTCAGGTGGGACATCAAAGCTGGACAGGTGTTAGTGGAGAGGCCTGACAAACTGCAATTCATTTCTTGGGAGTTAAACTCTGCTAACAATCCAGTCCCATTAAGAAAACACTTATTAATAACAAAAAATGGACTGAAGCATGACGTGTACACACATGCCCCCTTCACATTTCTGCATGCCCCCTCATGTATGTGTTCCAGGAGCCGGCCCTGGGCAAAAATGGCCTGCATTGGCCTGCAATGGCCTGAGTTCCAAGACCAAAACCACTGCTGAGCAAAAAGAACATAAAGGCTCGTCTCAGTTTAGCCAGAAAGCATCTTGATGATCCCCAAGACTTTTGGGAAAATACTCTGTGGACTGACGAGACAAAAGTGGAACTTTCTGGAAGGTGGAGGTCCCATTACATCTGGCGTAAAAGTAACACGGCATTTCAGAAAAGGAACATCATAGCAACAGTAAAACATGGTGGTGGTAGTGTGATGGTCTGGGGCTGTTTTGCTGCTTCAGGACCTGGAAGACTTGCTGTGGTAAATGGAACCATGAATTCTGCTTCTACCAAAAAATCCTGAAGGAGAACGTCCGGCCATCTGTTGGTGACCTCAAGCTGAAGCGCACTTGGGTTCTGCAGCAGAACAATGATCCAGAACACACCAGCAAGTCCACCTCTGAATGGCTTAAGAACAACAACATGAAGACTTTGGAGTGGCCTAGTCAAAGCCCCCACCTGAATCCCATTGAGATGCTGTGGCATGACCTTAAAAAGGCGGTTCATGCTGGAAAAGCCTCCAATGTGGCTGAATTACAACAATTCTGCAAAGATGAGTGGAACAAAATTCCTCCACAGCGCTGTAGAAGACTCACTGCCAGTTATCACAAACGCTTGATGCAGTTGTTGCTGCTAAGGTGGAACGACCAGTTATTAGGTTTTTTTGGACATTTTTGCTTTCACAGAAGAAGTGGGTTTGACTCACCTGGTACAACGTGAGATGGACACCGGTGAGGCACAGCCTATCAGGTTACATCCCTGGCGCCTGCCACTGGCGCATCAGGCTGCAGCTGACAGCGCGACAGAGGAAATGCTGAAGAGCGGCAACATTGAGCCCGCAGACAGCCCCTGGGCTTCTGGAGTCGTTATGGTCAACAAAAAGAACAGCTCGGAGATGAGATTCTGCGTGGACTACAGACCACTGAATAGTGTCACCTAGATTGACGAGTCTCATATCCACTCCCTAGGATTGACGAGTCTCTGGACCTGGTGTCTGGTTCCTGGTTCTCCTCCCTAGACTTACGCAGCGGGTATTGGCAGGTACCCCTCAGCCCTGATGCCAGACCAAAGACTGCTTTCTGCAGGGGTAGAGGATTGTGGCAGTTTTGGGTCCTCTGTTTTGTGGTCTGTGCAACGCTCCTGCCACTTTCGAACAGCTGATGGAGAAGGTTTTGGGTGATGTCCCCAGGCAGGAATGCCTGATGTACTTGGTTGACATCTTACTTCATGGGAGCTTCTTTGAGGCGTCTTTAAGCTCCTTGCGGTGGGTTCTGCAGAGAATAGCGACCGCTGGGCTCAAGCTTCACCCAGACAAATGCTGCTTCATGAGGAGAGAACTGGAGTTTCTGGGACACCGAGTAGGTGGAGAAGGTATCAGGAGGAGAAAGTGCAGGTGGTGAGGGAGTGGCCTGTTCCTGCCAACCTGCATGAGTTGAAAAGTTTCATTGGACTGGTGCCCTACTATAGACGGTTTGTCAGAGGGTTCTCGTCTATAGCGGCACCCCTGTTCAGGTGGCAGCAGAGAGGCAGTGATTTTGTGTGGACACCTGAGTGCGAGCAGGCTTTCACCGTTTTGAAGGCCTTAACCGAATCCCCCATCCTCACTCCCTTGGACCCCAACCTGCAGTTTGTTCTAGATACAGATGCCAGTGATGTGGGGAATGGGGGCAGTACTCAGTCAGACCGGCCCAGAAGGGGAGAAAGTAGTGGCATATTTCAGCAAAACCTTCAATAACGCTGAATACCAGTACTGCGTAACCCGTAGAGAGCTCCTCACCATCGTGAGAGCAATACACCATTTCCGATACCAACTGCCATTATACAGAAAAGAAGAAGATGCACAAATCATCTTCCACATTCTCTTCTCCAATTTGTTGTGGTAATCTGTTTGCTGTGGTACCCCCCCGTCTGTCATCTGACATCTGTAGGGGAAATTCTGAGCCTGTGACGTGCCAGGACGCAGGAGGGATTCCCAGTAGTGATTCCGGGGCCGACCCTGTCCCGCGGGACCTGCGGTGTGATATTTAAAAATGCATTTGTTGATTTGGAAGCTGCCATGTTATTTGGCAGCAGAATTGGGTAGATTTTTGTAACTGAGGCTGTGGTGTGTCCATGTGTAAAACGCAGCGCTGTGGCGGCGTGCCGACATCAGCTGTTGCTTTTTTCTTCAACAGTGTTGCACTGCGGTTAGACTCTACATAGACTTTTTGGAGAAAGTAAACATCGACCTGAATGGGTATCAATGAATGCTGAATGGGTGTTAAATACAATCGTGTGTGTTTGTATGCGTTTGTGCGTCATGGCTGTTGGTGTGGCACTAAATAAAAGGCGCTTTTTAAATTAAATGTATTATTGTTATTATGTGATACGGAAGCTAGAATCTGGCTGCTTTCATCATTTCATTGCCTAAAACTCAGAGAAGTAGAAACAAATTGCATGTTTTGTGTCTGTACAGTGGTATCACGATACTCAAAAAAGTATCGATTCCAATATTTTGTTTGGCTGGTATCAAAGTATCGACTCCAAGGTATTGATCAGTAGTGAGAAGAATGTCAGGAGGCAGCGAGGTCCGTAACCTCGGCCCAGCAGCTGAGAACGAGCGGTTGCATTACTGTTGCAGCTTCGTCCTGGGACTTCTAAAAGAAGTTGGCCAACGGAACGAAGGGCCCTGCTGGGGTCCCGGCAGACTAGCAGATCAGCCAGATAAAGCGGGGCCAGACTGTTCAGGGCTTTGAAAACAAACAAGAGTATAAAATCAATCCAGAAGCAGCAGTGCAGGGAAGATAGGACGGGGTTATATGTTCCCCAGCAGAAATCAAGCAGCGGCATTTTGGACCAGCTGCAGGCAGCGATGGAGGTCTGGTTCAGGCCAACAAGAAGGGCGTTCCAGTCGTCCAGCCAGGGCCGGTTCTAGAAAATGATGACTAGGGGTGCATCTCAGATCAGAGGGGTGCACGTGCCTGGCACATTATTCAACACTAAATTATGCATTTAAAGTGGAATGATACTCGTCAAACAAGAATATTTAAAGTGTCTTTGAAATGCTTTATTGCAGCAATAATGTGCTCGGTAACGGCCTTCAAAAGCCCCGTGGCTTCAATTCTCACATCGGTCGAGATGCCTTCAATCTCCTGTATACTGATACTTTTTGTCCCTTAAAAGAAAATCACATGATTTTCACAATCACATTAAAATGATATATTTTATGTTTTTTTTTCTTTTTTGTTATTATAGACTTATTATTTGTCATAACCTGGCTGACCCCTCTCAACATGATCTTTATTCGCAAAGTGGAGAAAAGATAGGATGATGTCATCTCAAATCTGTTCCTTGTCATCACTTTGCCAAAGCCAGGTGTGTAAACTGGCCCAAATCCGGCTCAGTAGTCCTCAATTTCAGGTTTTCAACCAGCCTCATGCACAAATGCAGGGATGGTGAATGCTTTCATCTCAGGGATGGTGACGTCATACCAGCTATGAAATCTGGAGTTTGGCTGGAGTTGGAGTGTGTTCAGGTACTAGTGAGCATAACTGTTTCATTTGTGATGAGGTTTCAAAAGTCCTCATCCGAAAACAGAGACAGGACGTCACATGCACGAGTCTTTGATCCATTCTCACTTCCTCACCTCTCAAACATTCCCAGCCATCATCAGTTACTCCCCTATTTTGATTATCCCCTCACGCCCCCCCCTCCTTCTTTCTCCCATGCACTTCCAAAGCACTTTGAATTGTTCTATACATGAAACGTACTATACAAATAAACTTGCCTTGCCTTCCATAACCGCGGCGGAGAAAACTTTCACCGTGATCAGTGTGCTTTCTGATAGTTAGTGCAGCGCGAGCGCGCGCTGCGTCGTCAGTCATCGTCTCTGAGGAACGTGAGGCCTGATCGTCTCCTTCTAATCCTGGTCAGCAGCAAACATCAGTGCACAAACCTCGTCTGCACTGTAAAGGCTTCTGGGCGTTTAGTTTTTTATTCTAAAAGTCGCGTTCTGTCTCTCACTCTTTCCAACACGCTGCTGCTTTCGCCTTTTCTCCCGCTGTCACTCTGATCTCCCGCGTTCTGCAGCACCGCGCGCAGACAGCAGGTGTTTCAAACCTTTTCTCTACTTTTTTCATGAGTATTTTTAGTGTTTTTCATAGAAACACACTCAAAAACAGCGTCTTGCTGATGCAGGTAACTGCGCGTGGACGCAGGTGGGTGACGTGCACTGACGGGCCCTCTTTGCAACTGAGCATGCAGACACATGAACTGGGGGTGCAATGCATGCTTATGCACCCTCGTAGAACCGGGCCTGCGTCCAGCCTGGCACTGATGAAAGCCTGAACAACCTTCTCCAGGTTAAGAAAAGTTTTTACCTCAGAGAGGAGGCGGAGGTGAAAAAAACTAGCTCTGACAATAGCATGACATCATGGGTCAGGGAAAACAACACATTGCCATGACAACATATCAGAGATGGGGACTGAGGTCACTGTAGCTGACAGACTGATGCTGTTGTCTATGTGCCCGCTTTCACCTGAATGCAGCATGAAAAGTACCAGCGTTCTGAATGGGGGGGGGGAGCATGGTAGGAGCTTTATGATTGGCTGCCATCGGTTCATGATGATTTGAATGCAGAAATACTCAGAAATGCAATTTGAATTTAGTTTTCTGAACATCTGTCCTCTACCATAAGAAATATGTCACAACAGCATATAAACAACATGAAAACATGATTTTCATCAGAGTGGGTCTTTAGGGAGATGTAGAAGACTTTGATTTAATGCCTGTAACTTTCATTTCTAGAACAGGTGAAGTCTCAAGGAAGGAGTTGAAGTCTTCTATCAAAAAAGTAAAATAAAATCTACTGAACAAAATAAATGTTTGTCTGTTTGATGTTATGTTAGTGTCGCCTTCGGCAGAAAGGGCCGATTGTGGCCCTTTGTGGCCACTGCCCTCCAAGTTTTGGAATCCCTCCTCCAAAACACCCAATCCAACCTAAATGTAAACCCCTGCCAGCTTGCAGTGCAGGCCGGGTCATCAGCCCTTCATCTGAGTGGAGCTGGATCTGGGTGTCCCTGGTCTGGGGTGAAACCACGTCGTCTCTGTCAGGGACAAAAGCATGTCTGTGATGTCTCCAGGAGAGGGCACTCCATGATCACTTTCTCGATATGAGCGTCATGCAAGGCTGTGTAGAAGATGGCGCTGTTATTTGTTTATATAATGTCCTGGGTTCAACATGGATTGGCTCATAAAAAGCAGTTTGTTTACAAACATTGTTGTCCTGCATCAGATGTCGTCACGTAAAATGACTGCAGAGTTTTGACATGTCCTGGTACATGTCCTGGTAATGTATGGCGTCCTGACAGTAGCTGGCACTCTGCCGTTGTGCAAGTATACCAGGAAAGCCAGAGCCCACTCTCACTTCTCCTTTTCCTGCCCTGCAAGCCAAGGAGGACCATTCAGGCTGGGGGGCAAGATCAGCGTGAGGCAGCACAACAAACTACAAGCACCCCCCTCCCCTTTTTTTTTTCTTTTTTTAAAGTTGACTGCCTCTTGGAGGTCAGCCCCCTAGTGTGGTGCAATGAGAATATATGTAAATGGACTACCAGGGCCCAGCCAGACAGAACGAGATTTATCCAGCCTGCGCCTGACTGAGGTCGCTCTCCTCCAAACTTCACACATTTCTGAAAATACATTCCTGCAGAGCACAAAAACAGAGACTCCTGAATGAAATGATGTGGGTATTCATAGTACTACACCTAGCTTTAATGATGTCAGACTGACATCAGTTTTTAAAGTCTGGCCTACTTTTGAGTGAAAGGCATCAGTGAGCCCTCCTCCTGTTCGTGGATCATAATGCGAGTTGCAGCACCTTGCTACTCCCTGTAATGTCACAGCATGCAACATTTAAAGCAAAGTCTCTTAGGTATGACTGAAGGTGAACTTCAGACATTTTTTTCCTACCCAAACTGTTAAATTCCTCAAAAGTGGATCAGCGCGTTTTTTTGTAGAGATGTGTGTTGCTTGTCATATTGAAGCTGGAGGATTCTGGGAACGTGGCAGCACACAGGGCAAAGCAAATGGCCATCGTGAATCCACACATAGATAATAGGCTTTGAAATCTTGTTTGTTAATAACAAAGGCTCGGATATAGGCCAACTGTCTGGAGTGTGAGACTGATCCAAGGACATTGACACATGGGACAGAGCAGGTGAAATAAAAGTTCAATTTGATCTGCAAAACATAGCTTTGACTTAATAAAGATGTCCAGATTTTGAGTTACTCCTTATTTAAATGCTATTGTGCCATGCATTGTGGGCATCATATCAGCTGAGTAATTCTTGCACGGAGACAGCCAGTGCAAACTAAGAATTAAGTATTTATTTAAGAAACAGACTGAAATGAGTGTGCACGTGCAGAATTTCTGACTACATAATTGAAAGACCATAAATGACATGTAGCCATGTCTGTGGACTGCTCAGATTTTCATGAACCCGGTGATCGAGTGTTGCTGGGTAAACGCTCGAACGCCCTTCCACAAATCCTCTGACTTTATTGGGTTGTGTACCATCTCCGCTACACACCAAATCCAGTATTTTTCCATCAAGTAGCGCGCTGCACCACGTGACCCCAGAGAGCGAGAAAAAAGCGCCGCCGTCATGTTCGCATCCTCGCTGACAGCGGGGCGCTCGCGCTCGCGCTGCGTTCATGGCGGTTAGACACGCCAAACACACACCGTGCTCACACACGTCTCTGCCCGCCGCTGTATGTGCACTCTCCTGTTCTCTTTGGCACTGTCACCCACTCAGGAAACTAAATTCTCCTCCGGGTCGTTTTTTTTAACCCCGTGCGTTCATGATCATGTAACCACTCCCACTCGTGGCTGGTGGAAAATTACCAGCTTACAAGCAACAGGCAAATGAATGGCATCTGCGGTTCATCGTATCATTCAACCGTCCAGCGTCTCCGCGTGCGACAGCAACTGTTCGCGGGGGGTGTTAGAAATCGAGGAGCCCTCGCCGGACATCTACAGCGGGAAATGATTGAACTGTATTTGTTTTGCATCTATAAACGAACGCGCGTGCTTTCAAACTGCCTCGCACTTCAGAATAAGCCAAATAAAAAACTCATCATTGAAGAAAAGCGTTTTTAAAGAAGTGGTCGCGCTCGTGGTCGCTTTTCCCGACACATAAGAGCTATGTAGAAGTCCACTCTGCATGGGAGTCTGCCCTCTTTTTCTCTCCGGGCGGAGTAGTCGCGTGGGCGCTTGAGCGAATTGAAATCAATTGACAGGTCAATCGTCCAATGGGTGACCAATGAGAAAGTTTCCGCCAAAGACGTAGCCAATCAAAGAGCGCTGTGGGCGTAACCCCAGTCCAAACTTTACGCGGCGCCATCGGCTGAAAACTAAACCGAGATGGAATCTCCCAGTCTGAACCGGTTTCAACCGGTTGTGAGTTAGTTGCTTGAGAGAAGAGAGGAGGCGCAGGCACACAACGTCTATACCGCCCCGCTGGAAAATTATAAGAGTAACGAATTCATTAGTGAATCAAGGTTTACTTTGTTTCGTAAAATGTATCGGAGTGATAGATTACTGGGTCTGCCGTGGTAGTAGTTTTGGAATCCACATTAGTGATTCTTGCCAGCTAAACATCCTCACTGTTGGAGCTGACGAGAGTCAACGCTGCAGTAATAGGAAGCTTTTTTAAGCAGTGATACTCAAGTATTCACTATATTTTGTAGCTTCTTGGGCAAACGCCACTCTTTTGAGTCAGAGCCTCGGACTTTAGGTAGGTAACTGGGGTGAACTACGAACCTGCCATGCTATGATTAACATTTCTTACCTTTACCTGTGCAATGAATAAAATGCATTTTACTGTAGGTACAAATGTGTTATTTGACATTTTCGTAGCGTTTCGTAGGGCTTTTGAAAGAAGGAGGGAGGGAGGGGGGGGCGCTAATTCAGAATGCAATGGCATCAGCGGGATAACCAAGTAGCCTGCGATTGCCCGCTAGCTAGCAGCTACCTCTATAAGGACAAGCTAGCGTCAGAGAAAGTGCCGTAACTTTACCAAGCACACGCATCACGAGCCGGGCTTGCACTTTGTGACCTACGAGCGCGACGCAGCAAGTAAAGTAACTAAACGCGGTGTGATGAAATCCTCGCTTCTTCCACCACAACAGCATCACTCGTGTGCGTGATCTGAACGGATGTCAAGTTGCTGTTGCTAGGTACGCATTAGCACGCGCTAACTTTAACCAAGCGTGTTGTATCGCGGCTGAAATGGTAACAAACAATGAGGGATGTTTCCAGCCTCAGCGGGTGCAGTCGCTCCCCACACCAACTTCCCGACCCAGCAGGGTGATGATGCGGCCAGTAGCATTAATGTATGGGCGTCCTCGTCCCTGGCATCCTGGTGGGAGTGGTTGTAGTGAGCGGTGAAAGACCACATGTGACCTGCTCTTGCAACACGCTAACAGCTAGCTGCAAATGTAGCGTGGTTGGTGGCTAATTTTAGCACTGTGATTGATGTACGCTCGTGCCGCGTGCATGCTGTTTACAACAGCACAGATGGATATATTGCCGTAAACGGTTTATGTAATAGTAATTGAAATGTATCATGAGTTATCTTTGTAAACTACCTCTTCCTGCCTCATATTTCTACTTAGCTTGGTGTTTGGGGAGAACTCCGTCACTTTGCAGATGTAAACATTGTGACGTCGCTTAGTATAACCGACACGTGGGTCGATAAACCTTAAAATGCAGTCGAAGATGAAGTTGCATGATCGTGAGAGCTGAGAGGACCTATTGGAGGGATTGTGTACAAATAACTTTGGTGCATTTTTGAGGCAATCAAACAGTGATAATCTCAAAGGCTCTTTATTTATTCATTTGAGTGGTTTACTTTGGCTATTTAAATGTGGGTTAACTTGAGTTCAGGAGCTGTATTGTCATGTAATCTGCAGCTGATGGGTTGGTTTATCTTGGCAGAATTTCCTTCTTGCATAGATAAAGTCCTGGAGTAGATCTAGAGGGCCTTGTTCCTTTCTTTACCATCTTTTGTTTACTTTTTGAACATTGACAAGTGTGTGACAACCATGAATTTCTTAAAATGACAGACCCAGGGGATGTTTTTGACATGGTCAGCTGTTTAGTCCCATTTTTAAACACACAGTTCACATGACTTTGCCCATTGAATGTAATCTGCGCACTCATGACCCCCTCCCTCTGCTGTCCTTGTTGCAGAACTCTATGCCAGCAATTATGACAATGTTAGCAGACCATGCAGCACAGCAGCTGCTGGACTTCAACCAGAAATTGGATATCAACCTGCTGGATAATGTGGTGAACTGCTTATATCATGGGGTGGGACCTCAGGTACGTTGTGGTTTTGTCTCGCTTAAATCCAAACCTGACCCAGAACAAGCCGTGAGTTCCCTTTTCCATGATAAAATAAGTTTTGATACTATTTATCTTTCTCAGATGTCTCTTCAGGTGTTAGTTTTCAGTCTAATGTATCTTCCATAATTACCTCACAGCAAAGAATGGCACAAGAAGTGTTGACACACTTGAAGGAGCACCCGGATGCCTGGACGAGAGTGGACACCATCCTCGAGTTCTCCCAGAACATGAACACCAAAGTAAGCCAGCCCTAATGCAGAGAACAGTGGTGGACACGTACTTGGTTTCCTTTGAGGACGAACTCTTTTTGGAAAATACAAATGGAGTTATTAAATAAGGAGTTATACTGTGTCTAGAGTTTTTCCGATTCCAGTGCCAGTATTGGACATGTCTCCAATACAGCCGAAAATGCTGCTATTGGTATCGGCCAGTACTAGAGTTCGGACACTGATCCAACACCACATAATTTCTTAGAATAGGAATCTATTGACTCATCAGTGCTGTCAGCTCTGACATAGTTCTTCTTCACTGACCTGAAAACGGTAGTGTTGTGCTGCCGTCTGCAGATGCTGATGTAGCGGGGCGAGGAAGAACTGATCCCTGACATCTGTTAGGCAAAGAGCTAGCTAGTGCTCACATCGGTGGTGGGGCAGTTTTTCACGCTGGATTCTTCCACCAGCAAGACTGAATATAAAGATAAATGGTCTGTTTTCATTTATGTTTTACAGAGGTTAACCTGACCCAGGCCTTCCCACCATCATAATCATATTACAGTCATGCAGATGATCGATTTAAATTTTTTATAAATGTATAACATGGTGGCATCGGTACTTGGTATTGGCCGATACCCAAAGCACAAGTATTGAACTTGGCATGGGGAGGGAAAACGTGGTATCGGAACATCTCTGTGTCACAGCGGTTTGCATTTGCCATGCATTTAAATGCTAAAAGTGCTTTAAGTGTTTTAATCAAAAGCAGCTTCATGTACAGAGTCACATGATATGGGTGTGCATGACGACAGCAGATTTAAGATGATTCGTACTTCTCCAGTTTTTCACATACTTAATGTTGCTCAATATGCAGCTTCTGTGTTTTTGGACGTTCTTTTGGAACAGAACCAACCAGATAAACAAAAGACTGGTGTTGTGTTCGTGCAGGAGAGTCTAAATAGTAAGGCCCGTCAGAGTCTGGCCTACTGGTTCCAGCCATTTGTCCCTCTTATAATTACTTCAACCAACTATCAGCTAAGCTGATCTTTTCTATCATCATTCAACAAGTGGCAATTTAAAACGCAGAAGTTTAAGCATATCGGTGAGCAGCTCACCTTTACTGCCCCTCAGCTAAATGAGACCAGACTGCAGTTCAGGTCTTGTCCTATTTCTGCATTACTAAAGGGCTCAATGCACAACTCCACCACTTCCTGAACTCTAGCAGCTCCTTTGTTTCCTGTCTTTCATCACTGGACAAACTGATCAGGTGTGTCTGGCCGTTGCTGTCGTGGTTACTGAGGTCAGCACACCTGGATCAATCAGTTTGTCCAGTAATGAAAGATGGGAAACAAAGGAGCTGCTGAAGTTCAGGAAGTGGTGGAGTTGTGCATATAGCTTTAGATTACATCGAAAATTAATTGGAAAATTCCTGGTTATATATACAGAGATGCTTTATCTGCCATATTATTAGGAATTGCTCTCAGTTTTACAATCGGTAATGGCAGGTGTGTGTGTGTGTGTGTGTGGGGGGGGGGCAACTCTCCTTTATTGTAAAAGAGATAATGTTTTTACTGGGAATTATTGAGCTTCAGCACATTTACAACTTCCTCAGTCATTTTAATGTTTTTTTTTTTCCATGTAAAATTACCTTTAACATTGGTATTAACTAAGTAATGTCTTGGATAAATGTTGACAGTACTTTTTAAAGCTTAAATTTATATTTTGCCCAAATGAATAGGGGCAGTAGAGGAAAAATAAGGTAAACTCCTCATATTCTGCATTCATCTTTGGTCATTAGTTAAAGAAATGCAGAACTGTGAAGTACTTACAACATTTAGTTTTTGTCCTAAACTACAGTACTTCAGTTTTTTAAAAATGTAATAAATTCAAGTTGTGACTATTTGATATTAATCATAATGTTCCATTATGTTTATGGCTTGTGATAGGAAGAAAAGGGATGTGTCATCCTGTGCATCTTGACACAGCTAGGCTGTGACGGCAGGCCTCCACAAGGTCTACCTTTTTGAATTCCCTTTGACTGAATTCTGTTCATCCGTTTCTGTTGCATCTGTCTCACTGAACAGAGGGAAGGTGCCGGCTGCAGTCAGTAGGATCTGTTCATTTATCGATGATGATCATGATTTAGTTTCACCTGTAGGGATCATGGCACTGCCCCCCCCCCCCCCCCCCCCCCTCCTCTTTCCTCCCCTTTTCTCTTTTAAAGGGGTTGTTTGGATTTTTGACAGAGGGGTTTTTTGGTCCAGTTAGCCAGGGAACAATGTGGAGACGATGTCAACATATTTCATCCTGTTAGTCTATTGGCAGGAAGCTGCCGATGCTATTGCTAACGCACGATAATAGGAGCTGCCTAGTCTGTCATTAAGAACAGTCTTATCCACTCTGCAGCACACTTCAGGCAAATCAGTTACAATGTAGGGGCTGGTTTATACCTGCTGTGGACATGCGCGTCAGCACAGGGCTGGGCGATAAGCCAAAAATGTACAGACACCAAAATTTATAACCATAAAAAACGTATTTTCCCATGTGGGTATATTCGGTACTACTGCCCCTTTTAAGAAAAGCTGGCGGTAGAATTGCTGCATGGGACTTTATTGCCCTCTCAGACTTGCCGTAGTTTCTTGTAACGTGACGTTCCTGCTCTGGAGCTTTGGGTTTTTCATCATCTTTTGCACATTTTCTGTACATAACCTTGAAGAATACATGTCTGTAAATTAGGCCTGGGACGACAATCAATAAATCAGTTAATTGCATTAAATTGTAGAGCAGTCGGCCCATCAGTCAGCACATCGTCATCCTTAGTAAAGATAATAATCATCATAATGTTATTAAAGTGCAGTTTTGTTTGAGACTGGACCGGCCTTCGAGTTTGATAGACATATCATTCATTCAATAAGCACGGGCCGTTCAAAACAATTGGATTGGCTCTTTTCAGTCCTGTACATTCCACAGGTGGCACTGGCTACATTTTTAAATTTTTGTGTCAGAACATTTAATGAATAGTATTTCTGCACGGTCACTCCCGTTTACGACAAGTCAGCCCAACTACTTCCAGTTCAGCACTGCCACAACTGATGTTTGCGGTCTGTGGTCACAACAACGTGTAAAATTATATTTTTTACGCGCTGTCTTCAAGACCTGCCTCGCATCAATGTGGACGATGTCCACAGGATTTTTCAGAAGCACACTGCGACGTCCGCAAGCAAGCGGGTTAAAGGCTTTAAGTTGTATATAACCAACTTCATACACGATTATGAAGGTAAGTGTTTAGCTAACACTGGTAGCTCAGAGGTAGCATCAGAGGACAGTGACAGATCTCTATTAACGGTCTATGGACAGTTATATGTGGAAAAATGTCGTTGATTCGGACACCGTGTTGTAAAACCAATGAATATCACTCACCAAGAGAATAATTGTTCCACTGAAACAGGACTGGAACGGCGCCGGGTTTCAGCCTCCTCCTCCCACCTGCCTCACTCTGCTCTTTGACATCCTGCGCTGTAAAGTGTCTACTGCAGACACGGGTGTGATGATGATGATGATGAAGTTTTCCCTTCTAATATTCACAATCCATCTCTTTCGTAGTTGATCATCTGATGGAAATGTGTGAAAACTAATAACAGAATTATATTCAGCTGACGCGGCACACAAAGGAGCGCAGCAGTGTTCAGCTGTTGTCCCTTCACGTCGCTGACACTTGATTAACGGCTTCATCTCATCCGGTCGCTAGAAGCTCATCGGTATTTTACTGGTTATGACCGTGCATGTTTATAACGCTGCAAATGCTTTTCTGCCACTTTTTTATGCTTTTATTCTTATGTGGGAACATTGATGGCAGTAATCTGGATGAACGTAATCGTTAACAGTCCTGAGGAGACGGGAACAGCGGGCGGCGCTGTGATTCTGTACATCCACTGATTTAATGGTGTTTTCTATCATCTGTACAAAAACAACTACAGGGTTTAAAAAGTGAGACCACAATATATGCTTTTTTTTCAGTCACAAAGTGATCCGAACTAACTTATTGTTAGATGTTTCCATGGTTTCCAGCGTGAACTGTCAGCATTTATGGGCTTGATAGCAGCTAGCCACTTAGCATGTTGTTCGGGACTTTTTCTGTTGTTTTGGGAACTGGAACAAACATCTTCTCTTGTCCGTGTGATAGATATGTTTATGGCAGCCATACACAGCGGGACTTCTCGGTATTTCCAAAGTAGAATAAACGAAGATTGACGAGTAATGAAGCAGGTAATCAAATGGTTCCCCTATGCAACAAAGCGATGTTTTCACCTCGGACCTAACCAGATGTGACGAATTTGGCGAAAATTCCCAGATGCTCGCGGTGATCCATATATTAAAAAGTTCTTCTGGGGCGGTGATTAGCTCAGTTGGTTGAGCAGCCGCCCCATGAACAGAGGCTACAGCTCCTCAGCACAGTCGGCCCCGGTTCGATTCCCGGTACAGGTCCCTTTGCTGCATGTCACTCCCCACTCTCTCTGCCCCTTTCCTGTCGCTATACATTGTCATATAAAGGCCACTAGTGCCCAGAAAATCCTTAAAAAAAAAAAAAGTTCTTCTGGAAAATCATCCACCGTGCCTTTAAAAGTTCCAGTTCTGGACATTCCAGTGTGAAATGAAAGTTCAATTGCTGTATTTGAAAGCTTGTACTTGAATTATTATGATATATTAACATTACATAAGTGGTTATTTTGGTCTCGGTAAAGTCTAGAATAATATCGTTTATCATCAGTAATACGTGGGACAATATCATCCAGCAAAATTTAATGTCCCAGGCCTACTGTAAATGATCAGTGACGCTTACTTGTAAAGTGATAAACGTTTGCTGTTTGAACGTTTTGACAACAGTAGCGATGCTAATTACGTTAGCCTGTCTGGGTTTTTCCATGTTAAGTTAGCATTCGTGCTAATCAGTCGTCATTTGTGCAATTAATGGGAAACTCATCGTGTTCTTCATGGACACAAAGTAGTATTTGCGCATATATAAATAAGAATCTAACTCATTTAAGTTAATCAATTTAATAAATAATAATTCAATAATAATTCATGCATTAATATGTAGATTTGTATGTTTGTATTTCAGTTTCACAGTACTTAGCATAAATGTCCTAAACGTATCTTCTTCCTCCTGGATGTTTATTGAGGAACCTGTTATCTATCTGCCAAACCAGAAGTCACATGAAGTTCCAGTAAGGACAGAATATCTGTGTTTTAATAAAATGACAATAGAAGTAGTTTTGGTTGGTTTTGGCTGTTTTTTATATTTGCTTATTTTCCTAAGCTTCATGTACTGCCTGCAGTCATGTCTGACCTCCACCCCATCCAGTTCACGAGTAACAAGTTATCGGTCATTTATCGTTACCCAGGTTAACTGCTCACTATATCGCGATATTGGTTTTAGGCCATATCGCCCAGCCCTACGTCAGTGTTTGGAACATTTGTGTACACACTTGCTGCAGCACGTGACGAGCATGAGGCAGTCGAAACGCTCGATACTGGAGGTGTCCAGCAGGAGGACTGTGGAGCACTTGGAAGGCCAATCTGCCGGTCACAGCGTGTTTCCACAAACAACAGTTTACCTTTAACAACTGCAGCAGAAGTGTTTGTCGCTGCGCAACAGGGAGATGCCGGTAGTTTCTACACATAAGCACCTCTAGTGTTCAAGTCAATATTGCATCACGAGCACGCAACACGTTACCGCGCACCAACGTAACCGTACTCGCATCAAAATGAATGCTAAGAACGCGTGGCAGCCATGATGAGTACGCAGACGTGTTACGGGACTTTCTGGTCCCCAACCCTAGCAGAGCTGGGACATAACAGGACGCATCGCCAACAGCAAGTATAAACCGGCACCAAGGCTATCTGTGTAAATGCCCGAGTAAGTAGAACAATGTTACAAATGAAACTATTGACCTGCGCTAGCCATCGTTTCAGCAACCTCCTACAACGAGAATACTGGCATGAAATACGTCAACATTCTCCAGTGATGAATGGTGCCCTGGCTAACATAAAAATGTCAAATTCAGAACCACCCCTTTGAGGAAAATCTTTTCCATTCTCCTCTTTTTGTTCTGCAGAACGTTTCAGCCAGAACGTCCATTTTATTAACGAGGTTATTTTTATCTTCTTACCTCCGAGTGGTTTATGCAGCAATAAAGGTGAAATGGATCCATACAACCCTATTGATGGTGAACCGTCAGTGTGCCTAGAAGGAAGTGGTTCTCAAAGTAGGGCGTGCAACCCCCAGTGTGGAGTGGCAACATGACAGGGGGACTGTAGCAGAGAAACTTGGAAAGGTTCTGGTGTACACTCCAGACCCGTTTTTAGCAGTAATGCCGCAGTTTTTTTTTGTTTACTCTTCATGTCTTTTGGAATTTATCTCGCTGATCCACGTACACGGGCTGCACTCGCGGGCGCTCCGAGCCTGATGCTCCTGCGGAGGCTAGAATGAAATGGTGGTCCATCTGCACACGGAACTGGCTCTAATTAACCCCAGCGGCGGGCAGCCATTCTGGAGCATCCGCTGTTCTGCGATTCGAGGGTCCACATTCAGCCAGTCTGGCTGCATGTGCCTCTGACGGTATCAAAACAACGGCAGTGCACATGCGCGTTTCATCTTTAGACTAATTCGGCCAAACGCCACAACTACACCGTCCACCATTGCTTGGGGAGCGTTTCTGTACATGTGTAACTAGGACAGAATGGGACTTTTTCTTCCCAACATGGAGGAAATGTGGAAGGACGTCACATTCCTGGTTGTTGGAACATCAGAGGAAAACTTTAATGTGGTAATAAGTGAAGAAGATGATCACGGACATTTATTTCATGAAGATTTCTGCTGTCTGGGACAAAAGTGGACGGTGCTGCTCAGTCCACTGATGTCAGTGTGTTCGTATTGGGGAGGAATATCGGCCAATCAGAGCAGAGGAGGAATAACTTGCTGCCACGGTGGAGAAAACACTGGATTTAATCCCCAACAACAAAAACACTGTAAATTATGGTGAACACTCATTAATCTGACACTTTATTTCACGTATCTATGCTCCCGAAAATGAGGCACCGCATAATGTTCTCATGCTAGCTAATGCTAACAGAGACAGCTGTAGTATTGCTGAGAGTTAATGACTAATCTGGGAGATATTGTGAAATATCAGGTTATTTGCTCTGATCAGGGCAACGTTGGGACCAGAAAATAAAACCAGCTCAGTCAGAAACACAAACGGATCAGGAAGACGGTGTCCTGCAGCCTTTAGTTTCATCTGCAGGACATGTGAAGCTACGTGGTCTGTACAGTCCTGAAACAATACCAAAAGCCACATATGGGAGAAAATGGAAAAGGAACCACCTTTGAAAGAGTTTAGTTTTTAAACTTTAAGTAATTACGAGATGTGCGTGTTATTCCAGTGTGGCTTGTTATTAAAGCCAGTTTCTGGAGATGAATAATAGTTTACATTCATGCTCCGATGTATAAAAAAAAAAAAAAAAAAAGTCAGAATACTTCAGAGATCTCTGGATAACGTACCTGTAGGTTATCATGACCTTAGACGACTGTCCAACGTTGTAAATCCAGATATTCACGCTGCTTTCCATGTTGGTAGATACCAGGTCATTGAGACTCGTTACCCAGGCAACGGCGGCGCCGCAAGATGGCGACACACAAAACGCTGGTCGGATTAGTGTGTATTATATGGTGATATTTAATTTTCTTATCATTCCCTAACATTACTTGGATATTACTGTAAACGGAGTGATGTGACCTCTGTGCGATAATCTTTTTGATTTACATCAGTCATTTTTATGTTATTTTTTTTCTCACCTCATTCTACTGTTTATGGCATGATCTTTTTAAGCTGCAGTATTTTATTAATTGAGATCTAAGATGTGTAGTTTAAGTGTCCCCTTTAGTTTTTAGGAGGTCCTGGGAATGTTTATCTCTCGGGGGGGGGGGGGATGCCATTAAATCCTACTTTAATGGCATCCTATACCTCAAGCCTCTTTATTTATGTTTATTTTGAATTGATGATCCCTACAGTGGAAACAGAAGTTGCACCAGATTAACTTGCAAATGAAATGTGATTGTTAGAAATTTCTAGCTTCATGCTTTGCAGTGAGGCAGTCATAAATTAATCCGAAGCACAAACTGTGGTTGTCCTGCTGTTCCTTATGGCACACCAGTTAAAGGGAAGTGGTTTAGGTCCACCTGTACAGGTGAACTGTAATCTGTTTTCAGTTTTAAAAGAACTGACTGATCAGGTTGGTATCGGCAAAATTTGCTTATTAATTCTGATCCTTAAAGTTACAAATTTTTGTAGTGAGTTTTGGCTTCAGTCAAACTAATATTTTATAATTGGCACTGGGAGCTGCTGCATCCCTTTCACATTTAGCTACACAATATTACTCAATACATGAAGGGACTGCCTGCTTTTTCCATGCATTTATACCTGTGGTGCAACAGATCAAGGTTTTTGAGTTAGAGATCAGATCAATTTTTGAACTGGCAAAAAAAAAAAAAAAAGACAGTACAAATGTTACTTTACTTTTTTGCCCATTGAAAACATTCAACTCAAAACTCACCCCACTCAATAAAAAAACAAAACAATGTCATCATGCTAATCTCAACTTGAAATTGCAACTGGTGGTTAAAGGCAGGGTGGATGAAGTTTTCCAGGAGAATTTCTTACTATATTGCCTAAAATCTCCTTCACACCCCGATTAGACAATTAATAAATGTTCTGACACAAAAAATAAAAGAATGTAGTCACCTGTGGAACGTACAGGACTGGAAAAGCCCAATCCAATTGTCTTGAACAGCCCGTGCTCATTGATTGAATGATGATGTCTATCAAACTCCAAGGCTGTTTCTCTCCACCCTCCGCACGCGTACTCGCTCGCTTGCAACTCGCTGTGAATGCTCGCTATCTGTGCAGCCGTTTGCTCTTAAAATGCACTGAAAAGAAAAAAATGGATGTGGATGAAGTCATAGAGGTGTTGACGTTTGCAGTGTGGATGTTTTAGACCGCAGAAGGAGATGGAGGTGAGATAATTAACACTTAACACACAACGTGGTTCCTTAGCTGTTTAGGCTAACGAGCTATTCACTCGGCTGTAATCAGTGATCTTGGCTTGTCGGGGCACACGCTCCTGCGCGCTGGAGGCGAAGTTTCAGGGTGCGTATCTTTTAAAATGTAACTTGCTCGAACCGTTTTTCTAGGATCCCCTACCCTGCCTTAAATGTGATGTGTAGAGCGTTCAAGTTATTATTCACGTTGTTTTAGGCTGACCAGTGGCAACTTCACTAACCTATGGAAGTACTACTGCAATTCCACTGGGGACGGAAGCTGGGGATGCTGCGCATGCCACTATCCGCGGTGCTTCCCTGTGATTGGCCTGTACTTCCGCAGCATATACTGTAGTTCCTCTATTGAATGCCGCCTAGTCAGTCCTTGGATGTGAAATCGGCTTCTCGTTTGTACTCAGTCAGAATGTTCGGGCCACGAAACGTAATTGGAAAGGATCTTTAATTGTTCACTTTCGCCAAGTGGTGCTAGTTGGATATGCCAGAGAGGGAGGCATATGCCTTTAAAACTATAAAGGCTTTCTAACATTACATGACACAATAAAATTAATGTTACCTCCATAAAACCGGATGCTGTGTAGCCAGCGACATACTTTCTTTACATTCCTTGACTCTTCGACCGTTCAGGCTATCAAATTCCATCGGATTCTGAAAGCTGAGATTTGCAGCTTTGTGCTGATGTATGGCACATTACGGTAATGTTAGCTTTGCCCACGCTGTTTCCATCAACACGAAGGGAGAGAGAGAAGAAAAACACTGGCATGCTGTAACCGGTAGCGGCCACATGATCTCCAGCCAAACTGACACTATCAACATAGCTGCCTGTTCTGTTTGTCTTCATTTCGGCTCTAGGCCACTTCCCTTACCTCCCGTCTGTTACTCCTGCTGTAGCCGTGAAACAAACAAGCGCACTTCTTGTTTACCGGCAGGTAATACAGGAAGTAGATTATGCAGACCGGAAGTTTTAACAGAAGCCTGGTCTTTCAGGCCATGAGAGTCAGACTTTAGCAGCTGGTGCCAAACTTTGTTCATGGGTTGGCTTTTTTTACCAGCTGACTGGTGTGATGCTGGAGAAACAGCAGGACTTCTGCAGTGTTGCAGCTCAGTGCTGCTAGAAAAGACAAGGAAAGAGTGGAGAAAAGTGAATATTGCACATGATACAAAATTCCTTTGAAAGTTGTGCCTCAACACAATCTGTTATGGAAATAAATCTTACTCCAGACCGGTCAACTTCATTCTTTTTTTGGTTTATTTTAGTTATACATTTCTTTAAATCTTATAGCTGTATCCTAATGATGCTCCCACTTTGCATGTTGCAGTACTATGCTCTTCAGATACTGGAAACGGTCATCAAAACCAGATGGAAGATCCTCCCCCGGAATCAGTGTGAAGGTAAAAGTTTATTTTGCGGTATGATTCACAGAAGCACTGCTTCAGTCAGTGTTGGTTGTGCTGTGCCGTTGCCATGTTGAAGTGAATTCCCTCACAAAGCATGCTGGGTTGTCTGCCTGACTGCTGAGCACTGGCTGCTGCAAAGAGGTTGGATTTTCGCTCTTGAGCAGCTAGGTCAGAGGGGAAACTACCAAACAAAAAAAGTTTGTAGTTTTTAGTGCATTGTGTTGAACAACTTTTAAATAAATACAGAAAATAGTTATTATTATTATTATTATTATTATTATAACATTATCTAATTTACTTTTAAAGTGACGGTGGTGGGGTATGTTTTCGTTAATGCAGCAACAACATTAACAAAATGATGAAATAATTCAAATTCATTGGGGGAGTGGGTGGCCTAGTGGTAGCGTCGTGGGCTTTGGCGCGGACCCGTGTTCGAGTCCTCGACACGACTCCTAGGTTAAACACTGTGGACCCCTGAGCAAGGTCCTTAACCCCACCAACTGCTCCCCGGGCGCTTTAAGTAGCAGCCCACTGCTCTCTGATACTCACAGTACAGAGATGGTGAAATGCAGAGCCCTAATTTCCCCTCGGGGATCATACTAGTATCACAAAAACAAAAAAACAGGCTCAATGACGATCATAATATCCTCTAGTCTCTATCTAACTCTGTATTGGCAGTGAGGAAAGGATCGTTTGGTTTTGTTAAAAGCTGCTGACACCAGAAACTTTGTGACCTAACACACTGAAACTTAGAGAAAATTCCAAATAATCATAAACATGCATTGCACCATTGATGAGGTTTCTTCTTCTTTTTTTTTTAAAGAAGTAATATAGAATGATACCATGTGTTGCAGTATGTTAGTGTTCATATGTGGTACTGACGATAATGTGAGGTGTCGAATGTCCAGATTTTAATGGTTGCCTAATTACTTATTGTACTGGTCAGTCTTTCCTTGTTTTAAGTTAGAATATCTACAACTTAAAGCATTTCTAATTGGATTATTTTAAGAATTTCAAATCAGAGTTGGCTGAAATTTTCCTTCAATTTGATTGTTTTGAGCAAAAAAATAAATAAATAAAGCAGTGATGATGAAATAAATTAATAATCATTGTAAAATCAGTTTATTCTGCCTCCCTCCATTCTTCAATAATTTTGCTCAAAATTCATTTTTCCCATTGACCTAAGACTTGCCTGCTTTTGACCGTAGATGCCTGAATTTTGTTCAAGTGGCAAACCCAGTGCAGGGCGACCGGCAAGTATGTCTTCTCCCCCTTGTGTCAGAGTATTGCCTCGTTTTCGGCTCCTCTCACCACACCCCAGCACATACTAGCAATACAGCTACAGTTGAGCAGCAAATGCGAGGGAGCTTTGCAACAGTATGTAAATGGAGGACCTTTTAAGAAAAGAAAGGAAAAATAGTGTACAAACATGGGATAAGATTGGCAGATTTAGCTTAATGCCAGCAGAATGTGTAAGGGTTACTGAATAATGTGCTCCAGGCAACTCGTCATGTCAGGATATGTTAACATGGATAACTTATCGCTGCATGTTAAAACTCTTTCTGTGATGTTTTTGTGTACTCATCAGGTATAAAAAAGTATGTTGTTGGACTCATCATCAAGACTTCATCAGATGCTTCAAATGTAGAGGTGAGTGAACATCAAGAATTTTCCACTCAATCTTTCTGGAACAGTTGCATTAATGTGCCGGTGTAGGATTTACGAATGATTAAATTATAACCCAGGTGCACATATCTTAAGATGCATATAAAATTTAAAGGTGAGAGCTACAAATATCTCAACAAAACTGTAACTTTTTCAGAAAATAATCCATCCACAAAACATCTAGAGGGGTGCTGAATAAAAGTGTTAATTTCACTTTTAAAAAAAATTGATATATATAGCATATAAATTGTTTTGTATATTTTAGCCCGTAAAATGCAAAAATGAATTTTTGCATCTGGTCAGTGATTTTGGTCTTCAATGTTATCTTCAATGTAGTGAGTCCACGGGACCCACAGGTAACCATTTGAGTGGGTCGCTGGGAAATTCAATGGGTCCCCAATTTTAAGAAAATGTATTTCCATCTGTTTCTTATATTCCTGTAGTTTTTGTTGCAGTGTAACTCTGTTGATGGTGGTCATAATTAAGGGACATATTCATGTGCGTATATGAAATTAAACATAAACTTGGAAAGCGTAGGAAACAGAATTGGCAGGAAACTTACCACCAACAAACTGAATCCTAAATGAAAAGTCCACAACTGTATGTATGTATGTGGGAGAACCGCAGGTCTGATGGGAGAGAGGAAAAACAGTCCGCTCTGACCGTCACCAACGTTTAGAAAGTATCCCAGAAACGTGATACGGGTCAGATATACTTTCTACCCTCGTGTGATGGAAAGCGTCTTTTAATTTGAAAAGGATGTGAACTCAAAGCCGCCGCTGCTCACATTGAAGAGTGTTTTCCTGTCAGCATGGCGGCATAAACACCGCGAGTCACGTGATGTCCGGTATCGGGTGCTGTTGGGAGCGAGTATTTCATGAGTACGAGTACAGCAAAATTGGCCAGTATTGGAGCGAGTACCGATACTGGCATCAGTATTGGGACATCACTAGTAAACACTATTCAAACAGACAGCCCCTCCCCTGAAAAAGCGCAGGAGACATTTACCCTGCCTCCATCACATCTGTATGTGTGTATGAAAGGAGAAGGCGGTACGAATGAACAGAATGATGTGTAGGGTCGGGCATCGAGAATCAAGTATCAATGGGAACCGGGACTAACTCTCCGATTCTCCCAGAATCGTTCAAGTTTTTAATGTTCGATTCCTATTTTCCATGCCCAGGACACCATAGAATCCGCCCGGAAGCAGAGCGTTTGTTGGCACCGAGTTTCTGGTACAACCAATTACGCTGACGCACATGGCACAACTCGGCGTCTTTTTCGCTATATTTGGCAAGTTTTCAGACCCTCTGATAACTTTCTATTAATAAAACCGCTGGTGACAAGTCCCGTGACACTTTCTGGTCTTATTGGAGACTTTTGAGACCAGCGTGAACAAATTCTTTTTTTTTTATTGCGGCTCCCGCAACCCCTACCTCGCCTCATAGCACACTAGAGGCTGCAGGAGCTGCAGACACAGGAGATATTAATGTCCGCTCCATGAACCAGACTGAGAAAAAAAACTCAAAGCTGATCGACAGATATTAATTCCTCTTCATGTAATTTAAAGTGCTGTAACATGTAGTTGGCTGTTAATTAGAAAACAGCCATTTTAACAACTAAAGTTCTTCAAATAGGGAACTTTTAACCAGGTTTATTCAAGTTTGGCCAGGGATGTTTTTATTTCTATTTTCTACTGTTTTTTTTAGTTGAAATGCAATTAAATGCCTGTGGTAAGAACATAAATAGAGCTGGAATGTACTATATTAATGTCCATGTCTGTTATTTGATTAAGTTCATTCATTCATTCATTCATTTTCTGTACCGCTTGTCCAGTTCAGGGTGGCGGGGGTTGCTGGAGCCTATCCCAGCTATTATCAGGCGAGAGGCGGGTACACCCGGACAGCTCGTCAGTCTGTTGTAGGGCCAACACAGAGAGACAGACAACCACTCACGCTCACATTCACTCCTAGGTTAATTGGTTACTCTAAATTGCCCCTAACATGCATGTCTTTGGACGTTGGGAGGAAGCAGGAGCACCCGGAGAGAACCCACGCATACACGGGGAGAACATGCAAACTCCACACAGGAAGGCCACAGTCGGTTTTGTTCGAACCCCCTCCCCAGCCGGGAGTTGAACCAGCAACCTTCTTACTGTCTGGGGGGGGGGGGCTGTGCATGTGGTGATGTCCGTGTATCAAACGCCTCGCGTGCTGTACACATTTTGGTATTTTTTCACCACCTCGATCAGCTGTTCATTAAGACTCTCCGTTTAAGCTGCAGCAGCGGATGCAGAAGAGCATCTGATCAGCTGATTGTGACATCACGGTGCTACGTATTAGGACTTTTCCTGCTGCAACACACCTGACTTCAATCACTGGGTAATAAGCAGACTTGTGCAGCCAAGCTCTGGACATCAGGTGGTGTGTTGAAGCAGGGAAGCCCTGAAGACCAGCAGGATGCCGGCCCTCCAGGACCAGAGTTGCCCCCCCCCTGGTGTAAAAGTTCATACATATGACTGACCACTGACAGACAGGCGGACTTACTTATTTTAAATTTATTGACTACTAAAGACGAGGCCGTTTCTTTGTGCCTGGGTCTTTTTACTTAGTAAATAGGCTGTTTTATTGCCTGGTTGAGTTTATTTAATCTAGTACCTGAGCTGTCTTCTCAATAAATATGTTGGATTTTTACTTGAATTTCAGCTTCAGCAAAAGTTTTTCAGGCAGGTCAAAATGTCACAACCTTGAATTTGACTATAACTATTGTAACAATGACTCGCAAAGCATTTTATACCATCATTATTGTTATCGTGAGCCCCCCCACAATATCGAGATAATATCGTACCGTGAGATGTGGATATCGTTACATCCCTACTTGGTACTGCCTCTCAGTTTTGATTGCAAACAACTTGCATCTTACACACAGTCATGAGCAGGGGGGGAGGGAAACGGGGTCCTTTAACACCCCGGTTTCCCGGGCGGTACTGGGAGGGAGGGGTGGTGGCGGCTGCTCCACGAGCTTGGGGTCATTGCTAGCTGCATTGCGGGGGCCTGCTGGCTCGGGGGATGCCTGTTCTGCCTGTGTGTGTGGAAAGCTCAGGGTGTGTGTGGGAGTGAGGAATACGAGCTGGGAAAGGGAGGAGGTTTGGGTAAGTGGTTGGAGGAAAGGGGGAGGGAGGGAGGCGTGAGCTTGTGTGTGTCGGGGGTGGAACAATGTGGGGATGTGTGTGAGAGGGCGGAGGAAGAGGTGTGTCAGGTCGGAGGGAACGGTGGGGCGGTGCATGTGTGTGGCGGGATTGCATGTGGGAATTGGGGGTATAGAGAGGTGGGGGGTATGTGTGTGGGGTGGAGGGAGGAGTGTGTGAGTGTGGTGGTGGTAGCGCCCTGGTGTGTGGGGGGCAGGGGCACCTATGAACAATCTGATGAATCCAGACACAGCGCAGAGATGCCCCCCCAACGTTGTGCTCTGGCCCTGTGGAGCAAATAAAGCCAAACATCTTCTGTTTCATCTGCCATCGTACGAAGACACAGCAAAGGAAAACAGCCGTGTCCACCACCACACTGTCGAGCGTTTTTGTCTGAATGTCAGCGTCTGATTTTAGGTGAACCAGCGCCAAACTTTGGGTGTCAGGCACGTTTTTGACGCCTAAATCGTGTTTGGTGTGAACATAGTGTTGGTGGCCATGGCATGGGCAGCTTACACATCTGTGATGACATCATCACTGAAAGCTACATCCAGGTTCTGGAGCAACACATGCTGCCATCCCAGCAACGTCTATTTCAGGGACGTCCCCGCTTATTCCAGCAAGACCATGCTGAGCCAGCTTCTAGTAAAAGAGTGCGGGTACTAGACTGTACTAACCAAAACTAGACCAGCCAGCCGGCAGTCCAGACTTGTCGCCTAGTAAACGTGTGGTTATTATGCAGCACAAATACGACAATGGAGACCTTTGACTGTTGAACAGCTGAAGTCGTACATAAGCAAGAATGGTAAAGAATTCCACCTACAAAGCTTCCACATCAGTGTCCGTAGTTCCCAAACGCTGACGGAGTTTTGTTAGAAGGAAAGGTGATGTAACACAGAGGTAAACACACCCCTGCCCAAGATTTTCTGAAAACCTGCTGCAGGCATCCATTTCACAATGAGACAATATTTGCACAAAAACAAAATTGATTTACAAATTTACAAGTCATTCTGTTTTTATTTACATTTTACACCACATTGAAACTTCATTGGAGGTGGGGATTGTATCTTGAATGTTTTAGCCACAGGTTGCATCTTATAATTGGGCAGTGAAGCCATTTTTTTCTAGAAATGGACCTAACGTTTTTTTTTTTTTTTTTTTTTATCGATTAATCAGTTTTTTGTGATTAATCAGTTAGTCTATCGATTATTTTTTTTTTTTTTTTTTTTTTTTTTTTTTTTTTTTTTATTTTTTTTTTTTTTGGTTTTCTTCCCCCTTCCCCCCTTTTTTTTTTTGGTTCCTCTTTTTTTTTTTTTTCCCTCCTCCTCCCCCTTTTTTTTTTTTTTTTTTCTTCCTTTTTTTTTTTTTTTTTTTTTTTTTCTTTTTTTTTTTTTTTTCTTTTTTCTTTTTTTTTTTTTTTCCCCCCCCCCTCTTCTTCTTTTTTTTTCCTCTTCTTTTTTTTTTTTTTTTTTTTTTTTTCCTTTTCTTTCTTTTTTTCTTTTCTCCTTCTTTTCGTTTTGTTGGGGGGTTCTTCCCCCCCCTTTCCCTTTTTTTTTTTCGGTTGCCCTGTTTTCTTTCATAATATCCTCCCTTTTTTTTCCCCCTCTCTTTCTTCCTTTTTTTTCCGTTTCTCTCTCGTTTTTTTTTTCTTTTTTTTTTTTTGTTTTTTTTCACTCCCTTTTTTCTCTCTTTTTGGCTTTTTTTGTCTTTTCCTTCTCGCCTTTTCCTTCTTTTTCTTTTTTTTTTTCTTCGCCGGTGGGGGGAGGGTTCTTTTGGGGGGGGTTCTTTCGGGGCGGGTGGAGGGGGGAGTGCTTGGTTTGGTTTCGGGGGGGGCTAATTTTTTTTCTTCCCTCCTCTTCCCCTTCTTTTTTTCTTTTCCTCCTTCCTCCCTCTTCTTTCCTCTTCTTCTTCTCCCTTCTCCTCTTTTTTTTTTTTTTTTTTTTTTTTCCCTTTTCCTTCTTTTTTTTTTTTTTTCTTTTTTTTTTTTTCCCTTTTTTTTTTTTTTTTTCTTCCCCTTTCTCTCCCCCTTCCTTTTTTTCTTTTTTTTTTTGTAGATTTTCTCCGTTTTTTTTTTTTTTCTTTTTTTTTATCTCTTTGTTTTTTTTTTTTTTTTTTTCCTTCCTCCTCTTCTTTTCTTTTCTCTCCCCCCCCCCCCCTCCTTTCTTTCTTCCTTTTCTTTTTTCTTCTCTTTCCCCCCCCTCCCCCCCCTCCCTTTCCTTTTTTTCTCCCTCCCAAAAAAAAAAAAATCTCCCCCTTTTTTTTTTTTTTTTTTTTAACTCCAACAACACGTCATTATGGGTGAATACACAAGAAAATGTGTGGCTGTGTACGCTTTTCCGGAACATTTCCTGATGTCTGAACATGGCTGAGACCCATAAGTCCATGTTTGAAAAGACGAGTCCTGGACTTTATCGCTCATGTTCCGCAATGCAAGTCCGCAATGAAAGCAGCTTTACATTCATGATACAATGTTACTGTAGCATGAACTTTTGACATATTCCATAAATTCCACCCAGAAGTTATGTGCCTAATGTTTTGTTAGTAGGGTACACTTATACCAGTTTCAGCACTTAAGGTACAAATGCATCTTTAGTCTCTTCAGAATTGATAATATCACTGGACTACTATACATTCTAAAAATGGGAAACTTCAAAATCATAGGTCTTATGTTTAGCCATTAACGGTCGCTAACCTGGCAATTTATTTTCTTATATTGCTTTTATGTTCAGTTTTCTGGGTTACAAGTAAGATTTTTGACAATATGATGAAACTGATTGTGTGTTTCAGAAGGTAATTATTCTTTATTTCAATGTTTTTAGAAAGAAAAAGTGTACATCGGAAAGCTGAACATGATCCTTGTTCAGGTAAGTTTTTATGTAAAATAAAGCAAATGCATTGTGAACTGTCTGCATTATTTAAAGGAGTTATGACATATCAGTTGGGTCGTAAATCACCAGTTTAATCAGAATACAATATATCGATTGAGTGGATAGGTGATGCGATGTCTGCCGATATCTCAGATTCAGTCACGATACAATTGCAATTTGATCAAGGGTCCACCGATTGATTTAAAACGATTTAAAACAATATTACAAGTAATAAACAATGGATGGCCCAGAAGAGGACTGGGAGAACATCGTGTGGTCAGATGGAACCTACATATAACTTTTTAGTAAAAACTCTACTTGTGTTTGGATGAAGAAGAATGCCAAGTTGCATCCCAACAACACTAGACCTACTGAAGCATGGGGGTGGAAGTATCATGGTTTGGAGCTGTTTTTATGCAAAGGGGACTGAGCAACTGATCCGTGTTCAGGGTAGAATGATCGGGGGCATCTACGATGAGGTTTTAAAATTCCTTCCATCAGTAAGAGCAGTGACAATGGAACATGGGTGGGTTTTCTAGCACGACGATGATCCCAGACACACCACTCAGGGAACGAAGGAGTGTCACCATAAAAAGCATTTCAAGGTCCTGGAGTGGCCTAGCCGGCCTCCAGACCTCAACCTCATAGAAATTCTCTGGAGGGACTTGAAAGTCTGCGTTGCCAGGCGACGGCTCCAAACATGACTAGTCTAGAGGGGATGTGCATGGAGGACTGGGCCAGAATACCAGCTCCAGTGTGCGTGCAGACCTGCTGAAGACTTAAAGGAAACGTTTGTAACATTACCTTTTGTTGGCAATGCCAGATGTCAAAATATCAAGTTGAACTTTGAACTTATTTTCCAAAATAATTCTTTAAAACTCCTACAATGTGATTTCCTGGTTTTTCTCTCTCATTCTTCTGTGTCATCGTTGAAATGTAGAAAGTTTTCCCACTTTGCACAAGTTTTCCTACGTATAATCAGTGCCCGACTAAACAGTTTTTGGTCCACTGTTTAGTTGAGACTTGTTGTGATAAAAGGAGACGACAGTACCTCCCTGTCTGAGGGAATGACTGGATCGTCCCTTCCCACCATCACCAGTGAGAGGGATCGCCTGTCATCACTTGTGCCCGCTGACGTGTTGGCTTTGAAGGATCGATAAAGCTCCAATGTCCATTTTTTCACTCAGGATGCTGTATCTGTAGTGAAAGTGCTTCTGTCCAGCATCTTTATCAGCTTGTGAGATTTAAGCAGGAGTCTGTTCCTTGGCTCAGTTTTTCATTTTCAGATCCCACATGCCTCATGATCAGTTTTCAGTCATCTAACTTCAGCATGTTTGTGCCCTTGTTGCTGTAGATCTTGAAGCAGGAATGGCCCAAACACTGGCCCACCTTCATCAGCGACATTGTAGGGGCGAGTCGCACCAGTGAGAGTCTTTGTCAGAACAACATGGTCATTTTGAAGCTGCTTAGCGAAGAGGTGTTTGACTTCTCCAGTGGCCAGATGACTCAAGTCAAAGCCAAGCATCTGAAAGACAGGTCAGCATCACAAGCAACCACTTCAGAAATGCCTCGGTCATTCTGTCACTGCTAGCCTAACCCAACTCAAAACCAAAGAAGAGTTTTATGTGAATTATGTGTCAGGTGCAAAAGCTCTTTTAATTTTTTTTAAAATCTTCTTTCAGCATGTGCAACGAATTCTCCCAGATTTTCCAGCTCTGTCAGTTTGTTATGGTATGTTCATCTCTATATTACTTTCGCTACTGATGGCATATTTAAATAGTCTTTGACATACTGGTGTATTTTTGAGGTCTTTACATTCTTGGTTTTGCTTTAGGAAAATTCCCAGAATGCCCCTCTGGTCCATGCCACCCTGGAGACCCTTTTGCGCTTCCTCAACTGGATTCCACTGGGATACATCTTTGAAACAAAGCTGATAAGCACGTTGGTGTATAAGGTGTGCATACACAAACATGCGCTGTACTTGAGTGTTTAATTAACCTCTTCTTGATTTAAAAAAAAAAAAAAAAAAAACACTGTACAGAGGGGGCAGCATGATATGCATCGAGTACAGAAGATCTTTACACACACCAGGAATCGCCAATTGTAACATGTAACATACCAAAATAAGCTTGAGAAACCCGGCTGAAATACTTCCAGAAGCACTGGCATCCAAATGAAACTGTTAATCCCAAAGCAACTGTATGGAAATGCAACAAAAACCATGAGAACAATAACGGTCCACTTTAGAGCTTCTGCAGATGTCTCCACTTCGAACAAAACACAAACAAGGTGTCATATGAAATTGGGCTGCGGCTGTTGGTTGATTCTTGAATCGAGCCGAGAATCTTGCAATTCTTCTGACAATTAATCGAGTCATTGGATAAAGAAACTGGACATTTTGCAATTATTTAATTTTAACAACTTGGCTTTTTCTCAGACCTCAAAGTTCTAGCTTTTTCAGTGTGCCCTGAACACAACACATCCATGCTTTTCTGTAAAAATCTTCATCATTTCAACCACATTTGCACATCTGATTCTGTGGTTTACTGAAATGGAAACAATTGGCCATTCGTTTTAAGACCTAAACACATAATTAAGTCCAGAACACTTGCAATATAAATTTATTAACAAGACGATGATTTCCACCCCATGATCAAAGTAGGCCTTGATTAGGATGCTAAGTCACTGAAAACCTGCCTGACATGTCCACAGTTCCTGAACGTCCCCATGTTCCGCAACGTGACGCTGAAGTGCCTGACGGAGATCGCTGGTGTGAGTGTCAGCCAGTACGAGGAGCAGTTTGTCACCCTCTTCACACTGACCATGTGTCAGCTAAAGCAGGTGGGTCAGACGGTGGATTCGGATCAAATAACCAACATTTCCCTCCATCTCAGACGCTAACGATTCGTCTCTGTTCAGATGCTGCCCCTGAACACCAACATCCGGCTGGCCTATGCCAACGGGAAGGACGACGAGCAGAACTTCATTCAGAACCTCAGTCTGTTCCTGTGCACCTTCCTTAAAGAGCACGGGCAGCTCATAGAGAAGCGGCTCAACCTCAGAGAGACATTAATGGAGGTGAGACATGCTTTCAGCTGGCTGCTCCAGCTGCAGAAGGATAAACAACGTCTCACTGCATTGGTTGTTGTTGTTCCTCTGCTCATTCAGGCCCTCCACTACATGCTGTTAGTATCGGAGGTAGAGGAGACCGAGATCTTCAAAATTTGCCTCGAGTATTGGAACCACCTGGCTGCTGAGCTATACAGAGAGAGCCCGTTCTCCACGTCTACATCCCCTCTGCTCTCTGGCAACCAGCACTTTGATGTCCCGCCGCGCAGGCAGCTCTACCTCCCTGTTCTCTCCAAGGTACTGACAACTGTACCCAGCTACTTTATTGCAGTAATATGATGCAAAAGCAACACATTTTGGCCATTTTGACAGCAACAGTTGTTTGTGATTCATGGTTGACTTTAGTAAGACTGCCTGCAGAGTAATTTCTGCCGTTTCAGTTGTGGGAAGCAGCAGCGTCTTCGCTAGCAGTCACTTGAATCAGCTGGCGGTGTCCAGAGACAGGTGGCTGCGGCAGGTCCGCCACAGGAGACGCTAGTTACTGTTGCTGAAAATCAGCCACTGCTTATGTAGTCTAAACGTTCTGTTTCTCCCCTGATGGTAATATTTGACCTTCCACTACTTTTATAGAACATGTGATACATGTGAGCTGTGCGTGTCCGTCAAACCAGCGAGATGCTTTAGGCGCTGACGGGTTACTTTGTGTTGTGACAGGTGCGTCTGCTGATGGTGAGTCGGATGGCCAAACCGGAGGAGGTCCTGGTGGTGGAGAATGACCAGGGGGAGGTGGTCAGAGAGTTCATGAAGGACACGGATTCCATCAATCTCTACAAGAACATGAGGGAAACCCTTGGTATGACTAACTAATGAGGGTGTCAGAGTTCACATCCTCTTCAGTTAACGTTCGGCACCAGCTTCATAGTTTTTTATGTCCATCCAATGACTTCTGGTCCATAAATAGTGGCTGTTCGGATTTTTTGTTTGTTTGGCTTTTTGTTTTGGTTTTTACAAAAACAAACAAAAAAGGACTGTTTGCATTGGTTGTAATGGTCTGTCTAACCTTTTAATTTGTGCACCCAAACTGTTACAGTGTCACTCCTGGCACAAGGAGGAGGTTTTCAGGATTACTTCTTTTTAATCATTTTCTTTATACATTGACATTTCTGAAAATTGAGGTGGACAAGAATGTAGTTTAGGAAAATGCAGTTGAATTTCTTACATTTCGGACCACCTCTAGGCTTTTGTCGGCCTCTTGGCCGCTGCTGCATTTGTGGGAGACTTGATCTCTGCCAGTTCAGGTGAAGTCACACTGATGGGAGACTGCGGAGGTGAAAATTCAAAAATTGTTTGAACCAAAGTGCAAAACGTAAAAACATCGACTTTTCTTCCAACTGATTGATTATTTTTATATTTTGAACATAAATAAAGCTCCAAATATTTAAACTAAAAACTCTTCAAATTCAGCAGTTTTTTTCTGTTAAATATAAAACATCAAATTTTGAACTTGCATCATCTAATGCAAATACGAACTTTGGTGTTGATGCTCCTTGTGTGCAGTGATTAAACTTTCTTGTGATGTCTTTTTTTTTTTTTTTTTTGCCAGGAACACAGTGTTTCCCTACAAAATCTTGTAGCATTCATTGGACAAGTTTGGGATTTTTATAAAGGTTGAATGTGCAAATGCAGAAACCGAGATGGTGTTCAATGCTGCACTTTAGCCAAACAGGCCGGAGTGTCGTCGCCTGAGCTGCCACCTCTTCCAGCACATCCCGTATTTCTATCCACAACTTTCCTGAAGCAGTCGCTGGGCGTAATAATGATGATAATAACAGTATATTGCATTTATATGTGCCTTTCAGACCCTCAACACATAATCATAAACAATAAGAAGGATTAAAAATAAATAAAAGGATGTGAAGTGAAAAACTTCTCCATCATCATCATCAGGGCTGATTTCACTCCAGCTGAGACCAGAGTCCTGCTGCCTTCTGGCCTCTCATTTACACAGTAGCTGAGTTTTGGGGGTAAAAACGCTGACAACGCCCTGCAGAGTGAGATTTTCTGACTAGGGATGGGCATTAGAGATCATCTTTTTGATCGATCATGGGAAGAATTAATGATCAATTATCAATTAATCATTAAGAAATGCATGTTAAAAATGATTCCACGTACCACAGGCAGACTGTTTTTTTTTTCCTTAAATACGTATGTATTTCAGCTCCCCACTGCTCTTCAGCCTCAATCATCATCTCTGCGAGCAGGTCGGCAGTGGTGGGACGTGATGGTGAGGTAGCTCTCTGTTGTTATGGAAACGCCAGCTGCTGTTGCTAACTTGTTTAGCAGTTCCTGCTGTCGCTTCTCGTGTTTCAGTGATCGACGACACTTGTGTAAAATGATTTACGTGGATATGTTGCCCAGATTCCCTCTGTAATTTTGTCTGCCTGCTTAGCATCAGAGTTCCTCTGGTTTCAGACCGAGGCAACGGAGGGTTGAAGGCAGGATTCATTATAATTAAGCTCATCGGATGAGCGTTTTTAAAAAGGTGCATCATGGGAGTTGTTGTAGACATGTTTTTATAAAACGTGTCACAGTATTTACAACGTGGAGTCATTTTCTAAAATGGTCCCACACCAGACTTCACCGCAGTGAAGTTGGTTTCAAGTTGGATATTGGCTCTTGGCGATCTGCAGCGTCTTGCTCACGTCTGATGTCTAACTTAAAACCAACTTCACCGCGCTCGCTTCATGTTGAGACGAGTCTTCTTTCAGCTGAGTGAAGGAAGACAGCAGCTCACAGGCGGCTTTCTCTGCTGTCTTTAGGCTACATCGCCCCCCGCTGGTAGGATGTTTTATTACTGCCACACAGTCACATTTATTACGGAGCTCCAAGACGTACACGGCATGAATGAACTCTTTTTTTCATAACACTGTCGGATGATCGGGGAAAAAATAAATTACGTGATCGAAAAAATTCTTAATGATCAATTATCAATCATCGATTAATTGTGCCCATCCCTATTTCTGATGGTGCATGTGAGTCCGGACATCTTTCATGTTATCCTACATACTCAGACCCGGCAGGTCTGGTTCTTTTTCTCCTTTTTTTTTTTATCTACTGTTTAGGTCCCTGAGGGGAAATTAGGGCTCTGCATGTCACCATCTCTGTACTGTGAGTATCAGAGAGCAGGGGGCTGCTACTTAAAGCGCCCGGGGAGCAGTTGGTGGGGTAAAGGACCTTGCTCAGGGGTCCACAGTGGTTCACCTGGATGTCATGTTGGGGGCTCAAACCTGGGTCCTTACCACTAGGCTCCCCACTCCCCTCTGTAGAAGATTTTTGCCGCTGGGAAGGACACAGAGATCATATGAGCCATAATCGGCTTCTCCATCCACGCGGACACGCGGCGCTTCTGTTCTGTTGGTTTCCTGCTTATATCAGGATGTTTCACATCTGGATGTGTGGGTGAAAAGTTTCACTGCCCACTAGAGACCTGTCATGTGCTCCGTTTCTGCACGTTTGTGTTTCCCTGCACTGAGACAGTTTATTACCCGCTGTTGTGGGGATCTCTCTCCTTTTTTCCCCCAAACACACACAGAAGACGGATTTGCGTTTTCCGTGGGTGAGTTGTCTGTAACCAGGACACTGGATCAGGCGGGTTCTCCTCTAATTCTCTTCATAAGGAGAACCGATGGTCAGCTTCAAAAAGCTGTGGCAGTAACTCCCCTTCAGCTTCCTTCTGTAGCCTATTGATGCAACAGAGATCCACTTAACTATCCACCTACAGATTTCTCATTTTCTGTTGACATCGCGCTCGTCTTCACCGCAGTCTGTGACTGATGATCCATCAGCTGGTGGATAAAGAACTGTTTGGAACACGTTTAAGCTGTTTAAGCTGAAGGCATGCAGGTTAGGCGAGTTGGAAGACTGGGTTTTGAGGTTGTCCAGGCCGTGATGGATTTGGCTCAGCTGTTTTGAGCACAGGCTAATGTAAATGTGCTTCTCCATCCCGCAGTCTACCTGACTCACCTGGACTACGCAGACACGGAACGCATAATGACGGAGAAGCTTCACAACCAGGTGAACGGGACAGAGTGGTCCTGGAAGAACCTGAACACGCTGTGCTGGGCCATCGGATCCATCAGTGGAGCCATGCATGAGGAGGATGAGAAGAGGTTCCTTGTCACAGTCATCAAGGTAGAAAAAGTGTTTAAACTGTGAGGTTGCAAGTGAAATTTAGTTATTTAAAAAAGAGCCGAATTAGTAAACCAGCAAAGTTACTGGTTGTCCAGCTTCCAGTCTGAACCAGAATGTTTCTCACTGTTGAGCAGCAAAGCTGAACTGGAGTTTTATGTTTGTTGGGCACTAGCGTTGGGGAGAGGCCTTCCTGTGTGGAGTGTGCATGCGTGGGTGGGTTTTCTCTGGCTTCCCCCCACCATCCAAACACGTTAGGTTAATTAGTGGCTGTAAATTCTCTGTAGGACTGAGTGTGAGTGGTTGGCCTTGTGATGGGTTGGTGACCTGTCCAGGGGGACCTGCCTCTTGCCTTGTAGCTGCCGGGATAGACTCCAGCCCCTGCAACCCTGCTCTAGAATAAAGGGGCATGGAACATGGATGGATGTAGTGTTGTGTTAACAGTGACTAATCCTCATGTTTGTTTGTTATTTTCAGGATTTGCTGGGTCTGTGTGAGCAGAAGCGAGGGAAGGACAACAAGGCCATCATCGCCTCAAACATCATGTATATTGTTGGCCAGTACCCACGCTTTCTTAGAGCCCACTGGAAGTTCCTCAAGACTGTGGTCAACAAACTCTTTGAATTCATGCATGGTGGGAATTTTTTATTTAGTTTTATTGAATTGAAGTTTGTTTTATTTGGAAAATTTTGTACAATTTTTGTATTTTTGATTTATTCTATTTCATTTTATTTTAAAATTATTTAAATGTATTTTTTTTATAACTTTTTTGCCCCATTCTATTAAATTTGACTTTGATTTAATGTAATTTATTATTTGATTTGTATTTTAATTTATCTTCTGTGTTTTTTCTGTTTAATTTTTATTATTTTCCACTGTATTGTATTTTATTTTGTTTTATTCTAAAGATGAATTTTTTTTTATTTTTCTGTGACCTCTTCATCAGAGACCCATGACGGGGTTCAGGACATGGCATGTGACACCTTTATCAAGATCGCCCAAAAGTGCAGACGTCATTTCATTCAGGTACAGGTGGGAGAGGTGATGCCCTTCATCGACGAGATCCTGAACAACATCAACACCATCATCTGCGACCTCCAGCCTCAACAGGTCAGCAGACTTCTTATTCTACAGATTTATCATTCTTCAGCATAGTTCCTCATACACCATGTCTCTTGTTTGCCTTTCGTCTGCAGGTTCACACGTTTTATGAGGCCGTGGGTTATATGATCGGGGCTCAGACAGACCAGGCTGTTCAGGAGCACCTAATAGAAAAATATATGCTGCTTCCCAATCAAGTGTGGGACAGCATCATCCAGCAGGCCACCAAGGTAAAAACCAAACAATTCATGTCCATTTATTTATATTTCAAACAGCCCTTATTAACGAAAGATTTGTACGCAAACTTGTGTACAAAAACACGCTGCAGTTGGTTTACTGCACTAGGGACACGGAGGATGGCGCTTGTTAAACGGGTTAAGTAATTTAGTGCTTGCCTTTGATGAATATGGGCGTTTATGCCAGAACTAGGCTTGTCACGATACTAAAATTTCAAACTCGATATCTAAAAAATATTTGATACTAGATACCATTTTCAATACTATGGGGATAAAAAGAGAGACAAATACTTACAAGCATTAAAGAAATCTTTTCTTATGCTAGATGAATAAGAATTAATGTGCAAATAAATGCAAAAATATACCCAAATATAATGCAATTTGACAATATTTTAAGGTTGTCTGAGGTATTATTTTTTTAATATGTAAAACATCTAAAAATCTAAAAGTAACAATAGTAAAAATTTACAAACAAGTTTTCTGAGGTAGTACAAAAACAAAAAACAAAACTGGTTTTGACTTTGTGCAAACTATAATTATAATAACAATAGCAACAATGATGCCATTTTTGGTTTGAAGTAAACACAAAAAATAATCAGAATATTTTGAGGTTTTAAACTATACAAGTAGACAGCAACCAGTTCTGAACAGGACAACAGTACTCGTTCGTTTGTCTTTAAAGTATTGGTGAAATGAAGGAGTTCTGCTGCAGATACTGTTATATAGCAGCCGTCCCCAATCAGCGGCCCGCGGGCCACATCCGGCCCCCAAGAGCAAAATGTCTGGCCCACGCAGACCCAGTGAGACGATGTAAAACTTCAAAAAGGTGAAATAAAGCATGTTTGGTTCTATTTCAGTGTTTCCAACCATTACATAGGCAGCCCCCCCCCCGTGTCCTCACATGAGGCTCCAGCACCGCAGACAGAGCTCACGTCAGAAAACGCATGAATCACTTCAAAATCAGACACTAATATCAGTGTTTTTAAACTCTACCAGGGACAAAGATGTTTTAGAGGAACTGGAGCCCCTGAAACATTTTTAACCCCCTAATATATCCTAGATTTAATTGATTTCAATATTGGCTTCGTAACGAAGCTCCTTTTGTTAGGCCATTTGGGGCAACAGTGGTTCCGATCGGCGGTTCGGTGTGTGAATGTTCCGGTGGTGGTGGGAGGGGCTGTAAGTGCAAAATGGCTGCCACGCTTCCGTCAGTCTGCCCCAGGGCAGCTGTGGCTACATACGTAGCACCATCACCACGTACGAATGAGGAGTGAAATAATAATGGAACTACTGTGAGCGCTTTGAGTTCCTAGATATATATAAATATAAATAAATATAAATCTAATCCATTATTATTATCATTTATTTTTATTATTATTTTGCATTTATTTAACTGCACTGACTGAACCAGGCCGTTTTGTTATATTTTTACACATGTGAGCAAGCTTGTGAAGATGCTTTAAGATTGTTAAAGTTTATTTAAGATTGCTGTGTGTGTACAGTTGTTAAAGGAGTCATCACCCGGAAATCCCACTTTTTCACGTTAAAACACGTGTACTGGAACAGGACCTCAGTTATAACGTGCCAGAAACTCCGGAAAGTGAAAGTAACTTCGTCTTTGAGTGCGGGCTCTCTCTTCTCACCAGAATCAGCCACAAGCACGCGCTCTCCACAGTACGCGGTTTGGATTTCTTTCTCCGGATGACGTGAACGAGAGAGGCTGCTAGCTGCTAAGCTAGCCTCTTTAGCGCCACCTAAAAGCAACTGATTACCTGCCACAGAGTCGTTATGATCAGCTGTTATGACGTGAACTAGAGAGGCTGCTAGCTGCTAAGCTAGCCTCTTTAGCGCCACCTAAAAGCAGCTGATTACCTGCCACAGAGTCGTTATGATCAGCTGTTATGACGTGAACGAGAGAGGCTGCTAGCTGCTAAGCTAGCCTCTTTAGCGCCACCTAAAAGCAACTGATTACCTGCCGTGGAGTCGTTATGATCAGCTGTTATGACGTGAACTAGAGAGGCTGCTAGCTGCTAAGCTAGCCTCTTTAGCGCCACCTAAAAGCAACTGATTACCTGCCGTGGAGTCGTTATGATCAGCTGTTATGACGTGAACGAGAGAGGCTGCTAGCTGCTAAGCTAGCCTCTTTAGCACCACCTAAAAGCAGCTGATTACCTGCCACAGAGTCGTTATGATCAGCTGTTATGACGTGAACGAGAGAGGCTGCTAGCTGCTAAGCTAGCCTCTTTAGCGCCACCTAAAAGCAACTGATTACCTGCCACAGAGTCGTTATGATCAGCTGTTATGACGTGAACTAGAGAGGCTGCGCGCTGCTAAGCTAGCCTCTTTAGCGCCACCTAAAAGCAGCTGATTACCTGCCACAGAGTAGACCAGCTTTGTCAGAAAGGACGCCGGTGACGAGGAGGAGGAGGAGGAGGAGGGGGGATTGCCATGCTGAGTTGCCTCGGCAGAAATTCAGCAGTTTTTAGTGCTCTAACAGGAGGGACAGCGCTACCAGGGAGCAGTGGATTATATTTATCAGTGAGGATGTGCAGTCGGTAAGTGTTGCTGCTGTGTAACTTATTATCTTTTGTGTCAGAGAACAGTAAACGGAAGTAGACGAGCGGACAAGCTGCTGAAGTAGCTACAGTCCAGCAGTATCAGAGGCATTTCTGATAATGGTGTCAGTATCGAGACAGACCAAAAACCACAGATTGAAAAACAACCCGGGTGATGATGGGAAGGTGCTTCCTCATCTTTTTCAACATCACTGGCCAATATCACCAGTCTTCAACCCACCCATGTCTGCAGGGTTCCCGCGGATCCTTAAAGTCTTAAAAGGCATTGAATTCATAAATCTAAAATCAAGGCCTTAATTGGCATTAAAATGTCTTAAATCCATCTTTCAAAAGTCTTAAAAATTTTAACACATGATTAGAAAGCTTTCATCATTGGAAGTAGTTTCAAATCTCGAAAGAAATAGTAATATTTATTTATTTTAAATAATTTACCAAATGACACCCGTGGTAACATTGCGCAATCACAATAGCAGAACCAACAAAACAGTGACGGTTGCAGCCGGGACTCTAAAATCGCGCTGCAGTCAGAACGCGCTCAGAAAACACGTCAACTACCTGAAACTCAGACACAAATATCAACGTTTTAAAGCTCTGCCAAGAAGGTGGAGATAGAAAGACTCGCACTCCTTTCCACTTGTGTAATATGCGGAAAACGTTGTGTATGTTGTGGGAACGCGCACAGCTGAAGCCTCCATGGCTTAGATGTAGGCAACAATGTGAGATCCCTCAATGTGCACCAAAATTAGGCTTTTAAATATGAAATGCTTCAAAAAAAAAAAAAAAAAAAATCCGGGGGAGCATGCCGCTGGACCCCCCCCCCCCCCCCCCCCCCCTAGCCTTCTCACCTTTTTCAGCCCTGACCCGTTTTCATGTCTGTGAAAACAGCGGTACTGTTGTCTCTGAACACCATCATTCTTATTCACTTATTCTGTGAAAACACTTAAAAGGAGCTGAAGACTTATTCTGTGCAACGCTCCCAGATTCTGACATTAATCACTCGTTTGCACGCGGTTCTGACAAGACAGACATGAAAAAGAGTAAACACTAATGATTATAATGTGTTTCATGATGCTAGATTGCGACAAAACACTTGATGAATGCAGCAGAATAGTTATTTGAAATGAATGCCTCTCTTCCTGTACCGTTTTTTTTCTGAGGATTCATGATAAGTACATCCTTCTATGTATTTTCCATGTCTTCAACTTGGGAAATGTTTTTCCAAATGAAAGTTTTTCACTGGGTCAAAAAGTCACGTTTTATATTATAATCATTTGGGTCAAATTGTTCCTAACCCTGTGTGAATGATGTAGTGCCCCCCCCCCCCCCCCCCACCCCCGCCCCCCCCCGCCCCCCAGTCTGTGTTAATTGTGAAGTTGGTCTTAAATTTAATTTCAAATGGCATTAAAAAAGTCTTAAAAAGCCTTAAATTGAACTTCCCTTAAGCTGTAGGAACCCTGGTCTGGACCATACTGTTTTTCTTCCGGACCAGCTTCTTGCTCACCTGCTAAATTCTAGATTGCACCGGCAAATTGCTGCACGCAGACCTGGATGTTGGTAGATCTGAATCACTCATCTGCTCCTGCTGTCTCTCAGAATGTCGACATCTTGAAGGACCCAGAAACTGTAAAACAGCTCGGCAGCATCCTGAAGACCAATGTCCGAGCCTGCAAAGCAGTGGGACACCCCTTTGTCATCCAGCTGGGACGGATTTACTTGGACATGCTGAACGTCTACAAGTGCCTCAGCGAGAACATCTCTGCTGCCATCCAGACAAACGGTAAGAGCTGGACAGTGATGTCGCACAAATCACCACTCATATGGGGCCACGTGGCCTATCTGCAGCTTCACTTTATTTTTTATTTATATACACAAGAAAAAAAACACTAAGCAATCATCATTTTCCAGATACTATCAGCTCTGCTCGACATGGACTGTATGAAAATAGAAAGTGAGAGAAGTTTAGAGCAGTGATGGTGTTGGCTCTGCCATTCATGGGCCTGAAGAAGCTGTTTGTGTTCTACATCATTAGGTGCATTCGGACAGAGAGCTTCTAGGATCAGGGAGGTTCTAGGATCAGGGAGGTTCTAGGATCAGGGAGGTTCTAGATCAGTTCCTAGAACTCCCCGTCTGAAGTTTAGTTATCAGAACTACCTTCCCCATCAGTCTGCGTTCACACATGAGGGAGGACCTCGTTAGGAACCATGTGTGACGCAATCGTCTGAGACAGAGACAAATTTATGCCCCAGATGATCTGCTACAAAACGGAGGTTTCTCATCTCTGTTATTCAAGTCTATTATACAGCTAGCTTACCAGCTTTCCATCATGGCGGTCATATGTATCACTGTTACAACCTCCCACTAAGCCAAAGTCTTGTTTACCTTTCGTTGAAGTACCGTCCACTAAAGTGTCCGGCCGGCAGCTGCAGATTCTACTGTACTTTGCAGCTGTGTTTGGTCATTAAATTAGTATAAGATCATTTCTTTTGGACATTTCAGAATAGTTCTGGATTGGGGACGTGTACTTGTGATGGATTTAGTAATGAATTGGTACACTCCTGTTGCAATAGTTCTTGTTGTTATTACAATCTCGGTAAACAGTTGTAGCAGCGGTGGGACTTTTTAAATATGGCGGGGCTGGAAGAAGCGGAGCACGTGCAAGGGGCGGGGCTTGCCAGTTCTACCAATGACCAAACATCTACGCAGTTCAGTTCCTATGGAACCCTGAAAAGTTCCTGCCTCAGAGTAGAAGCTAAAAAGGTTCTAGGAACTGAGGGCCGAGGTTCCTGTGTGTCTGAATGTGCCAAAAAATGGCCTGGTTCCTGAAAAGGTTCTAGGATCTCCAGAAGGTTCCAACAGTCAGAGAGCGCCCCCCCCTCACACTCGTGTAGGGCTTTCCCAGCAGCAGGGGTGTAAGCGGTTCCTACATGTCCTGGAGCGATGGGGGGCTGCTCAGAGCGGGGGAGGCATCCTGTCCTAAGCTGTGCAGCTTCCATGCTACGCTGTCATCTGGATGTGATGTCAAAACAAAGAACACGACACACGTTTAGGAAAATCCTCTCAGCTGAACCTGCTTGCATGTGCACAGATCAGCACTCCACAAATCCAGGTTAGAAGATGCCTGCAGGGCTTTGATTTGGCCCGGCAGGTCAGGATCAGGCGTATCGGAGCATTTGTGTACACGGCTCATTTTTTGTGTTGCAGGTGAGATGGTGACGAAGCAGCCGCTGATCCGGAGTATGAGAACTGTGAAACGAGAGACGCTGAAACTGATCTCAGGCTGGGTCAGCCGGTCAAACGACCCTCAGATGGTGAGAGGTGGCTCGGTCATGTGGAAGACGTTACTGCTGTGATCTGTCATCCCTGAACTTATGTTGAGCCTAATTTTATAAAAGAACGAGCTTTAAAGGTGCAGTCTGTAAGAATTACCGACATCTAGTGGTAAAGATGGGTATTGCAAGAAAAGATGTTTTCTTCCAAATGACTTCATATTCCAGCACTGTAGTGAATGTACGATGGCCGTTAGGGGCCAAAATTCTCCCAGACATGAAGATGTTTTCATGTGTGAGTGGGTCAGAGGTCTCAGGTGCAGCTGTGACTGGACTATGAGGAACTATTTATATCTTTTAAGGCATCACTGATCCCAAACAGTCTCTAACTCTCATTAAACAAAGCTGATACAGCAGTTTTAAAGTTCAGAGGGTTCTCACTGCACATGCATTGTTTTGTCCATTTAGGGACACCGTAGTAAAAATGGTGGAACAAATATGGCAGCCTCCATATGTGCACCACCCAGCAGGTAGATATAAATGACTCATTCTAAGAAAATAAACGTATAACAGCTGTTCTAGTGCAGCGATTACACATCAATAGAAACACAGTTTTGAATTATATATCACATTTTTCTGCCACTGACCTTTGATTTTTTACATACTGTACCTTTAATGAGATTTTTAGCAAATAGAAAGTCGTCTCGTCTCAGCTATGTTGAGTAAAACGTTAAAAGCTTCATGTCTGCTGTTGTGGGTTTTGATCTCTGATCCTTGTTTTTTTGTAGGTTGGAGAGAACTTTGTTCCACCGCTTTTGGATGCCGTCCTGATAGACTACCAACGTAATGTCCCCGCAGCCCGTGAGCCTGAGGTCCTCAGCACCATGGCAACCATAGTCAACAAGCTGGGGGGTCATATCACCAGTGAGATTCCCCAGATCTTTGACGCCGTGTTTGAGTGCACTCTGAACATGATCAACAAGGTGGGTGACTGCTGAAGTAGGGCTGGACGATTATGGAAAAAATTATAATCACGATTATTTTGACTGATAGTGAAATCACGATTAATATACACGATTATTTATTGATTTTATAAAAAAGTGTTCATTAAACCACATAACTTAACTTGGAATATAACTTTAAAAAAAATTAAACCGAAAATAAATTAGAAACAAGTAAAGGAGTAAAATAAGAATATTATTCAAACTAATAATAGCAATAAAAATGAATACCAAGTCTACATGCATTCCTGTTCTATACTCCTGCAGTTTGCTTCCTATAACTCTACCAGTTTGTTCACTTCAGGATTAATCGTTTCTCTTCGATTACAGTGTTTTTATGATTGTGAAAAGGCAAAATTGAAATCACGATTAAAATTCGATTAATTGTCCAGCCCTATGCTGAAGCCCTCATAGATTCACTCACGAGCAACTGCTGGATGTCGGACGTTTGACTTACATTTGATGGATTTCATCTGAGCATAAAGACCACTTCAGGGACTTAAAGTCTAAAAATGTCTAAGATTCTAAACTTTAAATTCAGCCAGCAGCCAGCTTTTCATCCAAGGTCCTAAATTTGATTTAGACTAGTCTTAACTTTAGACTTTATTCCTGAGAAGCATTGACGGCGCTGAATAAAGCGCAGCAGTCAGAAGTTGCTTCTGTCCGTCTCTCTGAGAGGCTCTAGCTGCTGCACGAGTTTTGGATGTGATGATTAAACTACAAATCCTGTGACAACTACTCGTTTTTACGGTTTATAGTTTTCTCCCATGATAAAAATCTCATGTGTGACGGCAGGATACAGACAGATATCAGTGTTGTGTTGGGATGTTACTTTGTTTAAGAAGGTACAGTTTTGGTATCATTTTGAGTACTGAATTGATTTAGTCTCTTTTTTTAATGTAAGGAAATTTTTAATCATTGAATTGATCATTTAAAAAAACAAAAGGTTTTGAATTTCTGGGGTCATTAGAATGTTTCCGGTAATGCCTCATGTTGGCTTAAATGTACTTCATAAAGGTCTTAAATTTACCTGCAAGAATCCTGGCTACTTACTCCACAAAATTAACTAAAGCTATACTTGCAGTCCAGCTTTTCTCGGTTCAGAGGATTTCCTTCCAGCAGCAGCCAACTGGGGGAAAATTAGCTTACAGCTGAAAAACCTGTCAGTTGTGTGTTGCTGTTTTTAAGCTAACAGGGCAAACCAGCCAGAACCTGCACAGAATACACGAGAAGTGGGACTGATCTGATCCAATATCAGTATCGGGCTCCAATATCAACCTGATTCATGGGTCGGATGTTACCTGAAATTCCCAATCCCCCTCACCAATCCCAACAGGGACTTTTCCCTCGTTACTATTTATAAGTATTATGCAGTAAACCTGATACCTCATAAAATATTTCCACTCCTAGATATAACTGATTATCAACAATTTATCTTCTTACTCTGGGTTAGACGCAGCTTAACCGTCTGACCTGCCACCAGGTCGGATATGCTTTAGTCTGGAAACGTATAAAAAGCAAATGCATAAAGGGTTAATCTTAACCCTGACGAAGGCTGAAAAGCAGAAACGCGTATGTGTATTATTAAAGTTTTCAGAAGGCCTCAACTCCCCTTTCGTTTTTTTTTTTCTTCTTGTAAATTATTTTTGGGGGACAAGTCAAGCTGGATTAATTTAGTTTGTCTGCTTGGTTATTTAGAAGTGATGTGTGGATTGAAACTTGATAAAGTCTCATTCCACACATCACCGGATGAGGAAGGTGAGATGAGGGATTCTGGTCACTGAAATAATGACCATAATCTCGGCAATGTCGGTGTAAACTAAACTGGGAAAATATCAGACGATATGTGCTCAGTGGGAACCCCAGAGAAGTGGATCCGTGCATTTAAAATGTTTATTCAGACCAGTCGTGCTTGTTCCAGTCAGTAAAAACTTCATCTGCTGATCCATGACTCTGTCCTCTTGCAAACGTGTTGTTTTGTGTGTTTTCTCAGAACTTTGAAGAGTATCCAGAGCACAGAACCCACTTCTTCTACCTACTCCAAGCTGTGAACTCTCACTGCTTCCCTGCTTTCCTTGCCATCCCCCCAGCCCAGTTCAAGCTGGTGTTGGACTCCATCATCTGGGCCTTCAAACACACCATGAGGAACGTGGCAGACACCGGTACGAGGACTAAACACACTCGGGCTGTGTTTTCATATTCAGCAACACCTCCAATCCACATTTATTTATAAAGCACTTAAAACACAACAGTTGACCAAAGTGCTGCACACAGCAAGGCAACATAAAAGAAGACAAGACTCGCAATAAATAACATTACAGTACATTAAGAGCAACGATAAAAGACAACATCTCAAGCTGAATTTACAGCCAGGAAAAATAAAAGACTTGAACACATGAGCAGAATCAGCCTGCCTGATGTGCAGCGGCAGATTGTTCCACAGGTTTTGGGTGATGACTGAGAATGTATGTCACCCATTTCATTCTCCATACCGATACTAAAGATGGTGGTCGATACTGTTTTCAATGCTAAAGGGGAGAAATACCACCACCCCAAAAAAAAAATAAAATTAAATTACAAGAAAACAAAAATTTATTAATAAATGTGAGAAAAGACCTAAAAAAAATAGAAAATAAATGCATTATTTAAAGATGTGGTTTGTGCAGAGATACAGTCTCCAACAGCTCTCTGTGATTCAGAAGAGTCCTGTCCTTTTCTTCACAGCACTACAGACCAAATCAAGTAAACAACAGAGCAGATAAACTAGTTATGGTGAACTAGTTTTTAAATTAAATGAATAAATTAAACATTAAAAAAGGTTAATTTTTAAATGTGTTTGTCTACAATCTATATTAAAATGCATCAATATGTGACTGTAAGCCAGGATGAGATCATCAGCAGTTTCAGTTTGGGTTTGCGTACACACCAAACCGATTTGGGCGTCAAAATCACACCTGACGCCCAAAGTTGGATGCTGGGTCACTCAAAAGTAGATGCTTGATTTCTTGACCTCCCTGACGCGCGGCGAGAGATGCTCAGCCAAGGTGCGCTCGACGTGCCTCGGGAGGAACCCCTCCCTCTCTTTCTCCTGTTACCGGTCTGTCTGCACCATGGCAGATGCAGGAGAGACAGCGGCTCGGCTGTATGTGATAAATAAAGCAGAAAAAGTAAAAGAAATGAAGAAAAAGTAACTGGATTTATCCCTAGTCACTTTGTAAAAGAAAAAAGTGAACAGAGAGGTCTAACTTAGACTGTGTAAGTCGCTAAACTTAGCCACACTGGGAGATGCTGTAGAGGAGGGGCTGCCCGCAGCAGTGCCTGTTTAAAAGGCAGAGGTGGTTGATGCTTTCAGCAACTCAGCAGATGCCAAAGTTGCATTTAAGTATTGATACCCATGCTAATTAATATCTAACTATATACTCATTTTTATAATGATAATAATAATTTTTATGGATTAGAATCTGAGAATCCATTTTTTTGGCAACACTAGAACTGGGGTGATGTGCTCTCGTTTCTTAGGACCAGTTAAAAGTTGAGCGGCAGCGTTCAGGTCCAGCTGGAGACGAGCAAATGACTTCTGGCCGGGCCTGATGTGGAGCTGCAGGTTACAGTGTGTCAAGCTGGAGTCGTGATAGGGGCAGGGATTGTGGAGCTGAAGGCGCAGGTGATGCAGAGTAGGCGAGGTGTTTAGACCTGTAGCCAGCTGTATCAGATGGAAAAACCGGACTTGATCGCTGAGTTAATCTGTGGAGCAGTAGGTCGCAGATTGGTGGAGCTGTACACCGAGGTGTTGTGGAGCTGTAGGTCGCAGGTGTTGTGTAGCTGTAGGTCGCAGGTGTTGTGTAGCTGTAGGTCGCAGGTGTTGTGTAGCTGTAGGTCGCAGGTGTTGTGGAGCTGTAGGTCGCAGGTGTTGTGGAGCTGTAGGTCGCAGGTGTTGTGGAGCTGTAGGTCGCAGGTGTTGTGTAGCTGTAGGTCGCAGGTGTTGTGGAGCTGTAGGTCGCAGGTGTTGTGTAGCTGTAGGTCGCAGGTGTTGTGTAGCTGTAGGTCGCAGGTGTTGTGGAGCTGTAGGTCGCAGGTGTTGTGGAGCTGTAGGTCGCAGGTGTTGTGGAGCTGTAGGTCGCAGGTGTTGTGTAGCTGTAGGTCGCAGGTGTTGTGTAGCTGTAGGTCGCAGGTGTTGTGGAGCTGTAGGTCGCAGGTGTTGTGTAGCTGTAGGTCGCAGGTGTTGTGGAGCTGTAGGTCGCAGGTGTTGTGGAGCTGTAGGTCGCAGGTGTTGTGGAGCTGTAGGTCGCAGGTGTTGTGGAGCTGTAGGTCGCAGGTGTTGTGGAGCTGTAGGTCGCAGGTGTTGTGGAGCTGTAGGTCGCAGGTGTTGTGGAGCTGTAGGTCGCAGGTGTTGTGGAGCTGTAGGTCGCAGGTGTTGTGGAGCTGTAGGTCGCAGGTGTTGTGGAGCTGTAGGTCGCAGGTGTTGTGGAGCTGTAGGTCGCAGGTGTTGTGGAGCTGTAGGTCGCAGGTGTTGTGGAGCTGTAGGTCGCAGGTGTTGTGGAGCTGTAGGTCGCAGGTGTTGTGGAGCTGTAGGTCGCAGGTGTTGTGGAGCTGTAGGTCGCAGGTGTTGTGGAGCTGTAGGTCGCAGGTGTTGTGGAGCTGTAGGTCGCAGGTGTTGTGGAGCTGTAGGTCGCAGGTGTTGTGGAGCTGTAGGTCGCAGGTGTTGTGGAGCTGTAGGTCGCAGGTGTTGTGGAGCTGTAGGTCGCAGGTGTTGTGGAGCTGTAGGTCGCAGGTGTTGTGGAGCTGTAGGTCGCAGGTGTTGTGGAGCTGTAGGTCGCAGGTGTTGTGGAGCTGTAGGTCGCAGGTGTTGTGGAGCTGTAGGTCGCAGGTGTTGTGGAGCTGTAGGTCGCAGGTGTTGTGGAGCTGTAGGTCGCAGGTGTTGTGGAGCTGTAGGTCGCAGGTGTTGTGGAGCTGTAGGTCGCAGGTGTTGTGGAGCTGTAGGTCGCAGGTGTTGTGGAGCTGTAGGTCGCAGGTATTGTGGAGCTGTAGGTCGCAGGTGTTGTGGAGCTGTAGGTCGCAGGTGTTGTGGAGCTGTACGTTGCAGGTGTTGTGGAGCTGTAGGTCGCAGGTGTTGTGTAGCTGTAGGTCGCAGGTATTGTGTAGCTGTAGGTCGCAGGTGTTGTGGAGCTGTAGGTCGCAGGTGTTGTGTAGCTGTAGGTCGCAGGTGTTGTGTAGCTGTAGGTCGCAGGTGTTGTGTAGCTGTAGGTCGCAGGTATTGTGGAGCTGTAGGTCGCAGGTGTTGTGGAGCTGTAGGTCGCAGGTGTTGTGTAGCTGTAGGTCGCAGGTATTGTGGAGCTGTAGGTCGCAGGTGTTGTGGAGCTGTAGGTCGCAGGTGTTGTGTAGCTGTAGGTCGCAGGTATTGTGGAGCTGTAGGTCGCAGGTGTTGTGGAGCTGTAGGTCGCAGGTGTTGTGTAGCTGTAGGTCGCAGGTATTGTGTAGCTGTAGGTCGCAGGTGTTGTGGAGCTGTAGGTCGCAGGTATTGTGGAGCTGTAGGTCGCAGGTGTTGTGGAGCTGTAGGTCGCAGGTGTTGTGGAGCTGTAGGTCGCAGGTATTGTGGAGCTGTAGGTCGCAGGTGTTGTGGAGCTGTAGGTCGCAGGTATTGTGGAGCTGTAGGTCGCAGGTGTTGTGGAGCTGTAGGTCGCAGGTGTTGTGTAGCTGTAGGTCGCAGGTGTTGTGGAGCTGTAGGTCGCAGGTGTTGTGGAGCTGTAGGTCGCAGGTGTTGTGGAGCTGTAGGTCGCAGGTGTTGTGGAGCTGTAGGTCGCAGGTATTGTGGAGCTGTAGGTCGCAGGTGTTGTGTAGCTGTAGGTCGCAGGTGTTGTGGAGCTGTAGGTCGCAGGTGTTGTGTAGCTGTACGTTGCAGGTGTTGTGTAGCTGTAGGTCGCAGGTGTTGTGTAGCTGTACGTTGCAGGTGTTGTGTAGCTGTAGGTTGCAGGTGTTGTGTAGCTGTACGTCGCAGGTGTTGTGGAGCTGTAGGTCGCAGGTGTTGTGGAGCTGTAGGTCGCAGGTGTTGTGTAGCTGTAGGTCGCAGGTATTGTGTAGCTGTAGGTCGCAGGTATTGTGTAGCTGTAGGTCGCAGGTATTGTGTAGCTGTAGGTCGCAGGTGTTGTGTAGCTGTAGGTCGCAGGTGTTGTGTAGCTGTACGTTGCAGGTGTTGTGGAGCTGTACGTTGCAGGTGTTGTATTGAACAGCAGCTTTGGGAAGAGCATTGTGAAATGGATCCTTATCAAACTGAAGTGATGAATTCTCATGGCCAGCTGGTTCATGTGCAGAAACGCCTCCCCCCAGCAGACGGGTGATGAGGATGTCATTTCCCTCAGAGGGTGTATTTATGTGAGGGGTGTGTGTGTCTTTCCAGGCCTGCAGATCCTCTACACCATGCTGCAGAACGTGGCCCAGGAGGAGACGGCGGCTCAGAGCTTCTACCAGACGTATTTCTGCGACATCCTGCAGCACATCTTCTCCGTGGTCACTGACACGTCACACACTGCAGGTGAGGTCACACACATGCAGCACGGGTGCCCGAGGACCGATGTAAGATCTGGAAGTCCTGCAGACGACATGAGGATGACAAGTGTGTGCTGGTGCGTGTCCTTCAGGGCTGACGATGCACGCGTCCATCCTGGCCTACATGTTCAACCTGGTGGAGGAGGGAAAGATCACCACGGCGCTGAACCCCGCCAACCCCACCAACAACCAGGTCTTCATCCAGGAGTACGTGGCCAACCTGCTGAAGACCGCTTTCCCCCACCTACAAGAGTGAGCCAACACCAGCACCACATCTCTGCTGGGGGGTTGGGGCTGGGAGCATGCTCGTCATCATTCATGCGTGTGTGTGTTTCTGTGTTAGTGCGCAGGTGAAGGTGTTTGTGACGGGGCTGTTCAGTTTAAACCAGGACATCCCTGCCTTCAAAGAGCACCTGAGGGACTTCCTGGTGCAGATAAAGGTGAGCACAGACGGGACGTGGCTTAGCTTCAGCGACGCTAGCTAGCAGCCTCGCTGGTCCGTGTCCTGCAGAGGTTATCAGACACGACATAGCCGACGCTTCCACAAATAACGCGCAGCCCTGCTCCCGCAGCTGGATGGTGGGGAAGTCAGCTTTGTCCCAGCAGGCAAGCCACCACGAGAGTTTCCTCCTCGTTTTAATGGCATTCCAACATATCTCTAGTTTAGCTCTTAATTACCGACTCAAAAATGCTCCTGGAATGTGCATAATTATTGATTTACTTGTGTGATCCGCGAGGGGAAATTAGGGCTCTGCATTTCACCCATCTCTGAAGTACCAGAGAGCAGTGGGCTGCTGCCTGGGGGACTGGGGAGCAGTTGGTGGGGGTTGAGGACCTTGCTCAGGGGTCCACAGTGGTTTTACCTGAGTGTTGTGACGCGGACTTAAACCCAGAGCCTCTGCGCCAACGCCCGTGACATTACCACTGGGCCACCCACTCCCCCAATTGATGGCACTCTACCATCAATCCCAGTTAAACGCACGTTTTTGAAGTGGGACAGTGACTTAGTGCTACTTTAATGTGTTTTATAACTGAGACTGGATCAGACTGGTGCATCATTGGCTACGTCTACACTCGGCCGTGTAAGTGCTTCAACGTGCATGATAAGCACTTTCGTCCACGTTTCCCCGCCGTTTAAAGAGTTAAGAGTCCCTCATTTGCTTATTTTTATAGCCGGGTAAGGGAGTCGTGTAAATGGCCTAGTATGGATTAATGAAAGGAAGTAACGACAATAAAAACCCGCCACAGACTCACGACCAGGGCTGGGTCATATCATACCGTTCACGGTAATACCGGTATAACGTTAGGGAATGATAAGAAAATGACATATCACCATATAATATAGGTAAAACGCACATGCGCTATGCCGTTGTTTTGAGACTGTCAAATGCACATACAGCCAGTTTGGCAGCGACCGATGAGGAGGAGGAGGAGGAGGAAGGTCAAAGCAGCACGTTGACTTAAAGCTTGTTCCATCCTCCGTGAGAAGAGAACTTTCTTCATGTTCTCCAGGCCGTTAGAACAAGAAACATTAGCCAATCAGAAACAGAAGAGGGCAGGTCAGTGCAACCAATGGAATGACGTAGTCCAACAATGTCGGGAGAGTTGGACTGCGAGACCTGATGTTTAAAACACCTGAGATGAAGAAATGTTGGCGTGGCTGGAATGAATGACGCTGCAGGTCACATGTTATCTGCGGTTTAACTTTTCAAACTCTAAACGGATCGTGGTAACGTCTGTTTGCTGCTTATTAACGGCATTAAATGATGTGCTGTTGAGGTTGGGGTTAAAGTGAATGTGATGAAAGTTCAGCGTTCTCTCCGGGTTAGCACAGCTGTCACCGCTGTGCATGTTTTCCTGCTTCGGCAGCGCAGAGGACAAGCTTTAACTACAGTAACGTTTCAGTGAGCGCTGCAGACCTGCATCTTATCTGGTATTCGCGAGACTGAAAACCGGCTTGCCTTAAATGATTCCTGAACGACGAGTCTGTGTGGATGCAGATGAGACCGGGGGTTAAACGTCCCCGTATAATATTAACCTCTTAAGCCCCCATTTCCACCAGCGGGTCTGGGCCGGGTCGGTCCACGCGTTTTTGCATCTGCACAGAGAAAAACTGGGATGATACCCTTATGTCTGACCTGACCCATCCTACTTCTTTGGTACCCCCCCATAGGGGTGCTCAGCTAACTGATTAGGACAAAAGAGGTGGAGTTCAACACATTGCAATCGCGTGATTGGTTTAAAAAATGCTTCAGTTCCTGCGCGACCCGGCATAAAAACAAAGCAGCTGCGGTCTCTGCGGTGCTTTGGTTAAAAGGCGTTGCACTGCGTGGTATCACGTAGCAGCGCTCTCCGGTTAGTACTCCACCTCCAGGGTGCGGGGACAGTTGCTGTGGGGACGCAACGTGAAATCAACACAACCGTACCAAAACACACCCAACCCGACCGACCCAGAAGCAAACAAGAAGAGGTGAAAGGTCAGGGAGGGGGTAATCACCCACCCCTGCCTCAGCAGGCATGGCCAGGACTGCAGTGGGTACGGGTGCGTTCACTCTGGCTGTTGGGTCTTCCTCAAACGGACCGTGGGCCGCTTCCACGGATAGTCCGCTTCGCTCGGTGCAGTCTGAACACCAACCGTACTCTGGTGCACCAAAGAAGCGACTCTAATCCGCCTGAAAGCCGGGGGGTCGGTTCACCTGCAAACGGACTATCAGGCTATCCAGCACACCTGATGGAGGAGACGTTTGTCAACCGCAATAAAGCAGAACAAGTAGAAGGAAGTGGGGTAGATTATGGTTTTGGGGGGGGGGCACACAAAGCAAACAGTGCGTTGGAAGAAGCCGAGGTCAAAACAAAACCGATAAACAACTGGAACACGTGGAGACAGAGATGGAGGAAGAGAAGAAGCAGGAAGATTTCTCCGGGTTTCTTCTATGTGATGAAATAGAAAAGGAAGCACCTTTGAAAGCGTTTAGTTTTTAAACTTTCATAAGTAATCATGAGATGTGCGTGTTATTCCAGTGTGGCTTGTTATTAAAGCCAGTTTCCTTCAGAGATCTCTGGATAACATACCTGTAGGTCATCATGACCTTAGACGACTGTCCAACATTGTAAATCCAGATATTCACGCTGCTTTCCATGTTAACAGATACCAGGTCATTGGGACTCGTTGCCTAGGCAACGGTGGTGGTGCAAGATGGTGACACACAAAACGCTGGTCGGATTAGTGTGTACAAGTAGTTATATCTTGTATTGGTTTGTCCTCCTGTTGGCACGTTGCTCAAATGGATATTTGAATTTATTTGAATTATGTGTAAATGTTGGAGCAAATATTCAAACGTCATTTTGGAGCAACTTTGACAGCTCTAACGCAAACCCAAGCAAAGAGAAGAGGGACATTTTTCTGAAGTCCCGACCAATCGGACTGAGTCCTGGACTATCCTGGTATGATGCACTTTAAAATCAGAAGGGGGGGGCGCTCTGAATTCTGTGGTGCAGACCAGGTTCAGAGGTTACAGAATCAGCTGTTTCTGATCAGTATACAAACAGATTAATGAGATGCTCAGAATGGATGTAAATGAAGGGCTGGAAAGCTGCTCCTGCAGTCACCATGAAGAATGGAGCGAATCGCCATGTTTCCCTCCGACACGGCAGCCCTCGCTGTCATTTACCAGCTGCTGCGTGAACAAGTGCAGCTGAGCCAGGAGAAGTTTAAACCAAGCCAGGAGCAACAAGTCGGACGTTTTAGAGAACGAGATCGGTTAGTCAGCGGTTCAAGTTGCCTTGTTCCTTTCTGGAAACGAGGATGTTGAAGTTACTGTTCTTCAGCTTTTCCAAAAAAACTAAAGTTAAAGAAACGTACGACTGAATGAACTCAGTTGCTCGTATTATCTGGATTCTTGTTCCCCTAAATTGGAGATAACTTGAGAATGTGGTAAGTACACTGGCCAGTGGTTCATGTAGAGCTCAGCGTGAGTCCGTCTGCATGGCCCAGGCAGTCCTGCAGTCCTGATGATGACCTCGGTCTTCCTCATGTGTTGCTGCAGGAGTTTGCAGGCGAGGACACCTCAGACCTGTTCCTGGAGGAGAGGGAGGCGTCCCTGCGGCAGGCCCAGGAAGAGAAACACAAGATCCAGATGTCCGTGCCGGGCATCCTCAACCCTCACGAGATCCCGGAGGAGATGTGTGACTGAACAGCATCTCAACCAAACATGTACAGTATCCAGACAACAAACAAACAAAACAAAAACCCCAATCACAACAAACCCCAGAGAGGCAGGTGGTGTGCGGGAGGCGGCCCGGCTCCTGCAGAGCCGGCTCTCCTGGATGTTTCTTGACCAAAATAATGCCAATACTATGTAAATGATTACCGTGTCACCCTGTGGCCCTTTTTACATAATCTGTTTTGTATGAAGACTTTTTGTGTATTAACCTTCCACAGCTGTTAATCTCCAGTAATGTTCTGTTGGTCTCCGGTTCATCCCAGACCTGCATGATGAAGTTGTAACAATTAGGACGATTTAACCCGTTTGATTTTGTTCCCCCCTCATTCTGTTCCCAGTTCTTCCCTTTCTTCCACATATTTGTTGATACGTAAATATACAGACCAAGCTGGTGTTTGTGGAGATAATGGCCCGTGTGTCGAGTCTGCGTAGAGACTTCTAGACAGCGATGTAACGGACAAGGAAGAGGTCTTCTAGTGGCGCATGCACCGCTCAGTTGGCGCCCCACAGCATTGTGGGAGAATGTGAATCTAGCGGAAAATGAATGAAGGCTGAGAGATGCTGCTTTTTGCTTCAGCATCTGTTGCTTATGAGTTAAGCTTCACCTAAAAGCTGGACTGCTGCCTGCAGGAGGTTTTTCAGGGAAGGCAAAACCGAATATGTGCATATCATCCCAATTGTATAGCATCTTTAATACCATGGGAACATTTTTTTCCTCTTTATTCTATTGTTTTGTTTTCTTTTGTTATTGTGGGTGTGTGCGCGTGTGTGCTGTCGCTCAGTCGACATCAGCGTTTTGTTTTCCTCTAAGAGGATTGTTGCTCATTTGTGAGCCTTCATTAATGGGATGTTTTAGGCAGTGGCGGAGGTATTTATGGGTTCCTGGTCAGTTGTATCTTTATAACAACTTCTGTTTAACTCAGATGGCTTTCAGGATTTTGAAATGTACTAATTTAGATTGTTTACCATGCAGTAGTGCTTCAAGACACTACCCTATAGAGCAAATTGAAAATTAAATTTGGGTTTACATTTAATTTTGTATTTTTGCATTTTTCATTTATACCTGTTTAAGTTCTGTCCAAATAAACAAAAGGCTTTTGTCCACAGAGCATAGAAATTGCCAACGAGTTTAATTATGAAAGAATGTATAAATCCAAATGAGCACCCAATCTCTGATGGCGAATTTCCCTTCTCAAGGTGTTACTTTGTTGTGAACTTTTTGAACTGATTAAAGGTGAGAATTTTATAACCCTGGCTGTGCTCACATTTAGTTTGTCCTGTTTTGTGATTTTTGTAAAAAAAAAAAAAAAAGAAAATCTTGTGCTTTGTGCCACAAAGCTGCTGCCATTTTCACCTGTGGGGGGCCAACACCTGAATGTGGTCAGATGGAGACATCTTGTGTCCAATAAAGAAAATACTGAGACAAGATTGATTTTAACAGCATTTTGAAGAAATCTTTGAGTCAAAGTTGTAGCAAATCCGATCAGAAAAGGTTTGGAGCGGTGAGAATGTTTCTGTAATAAACTCATGACTGTTCCTCGCCTGTTTTTATGAGATTAAAGTCTAAATTTACAGTCATTAGCCACTTTATCAGGTCCACTTTGCCTCCAGGTTGGAAAGATCAACTCCAGGATTCTGGACGACGAAGCCGGATGAACATACCCGGTTTCTCTCTGGTACCTGGTTGACTTAACCAGACATCTGCCATTTTGATAAACTGTACGAGTAGCTGGTTATCAACTCGGTAACCCAACCCGGGGCTTTCCAGTCTTGATCAGTGTGCGCTCACGTAAAAGGGGCGGGGTTTGAAGTGTCTGACCAATCACAGACATGGAGAAACGGAGTGTCCATGTAGATGTTTCCAGCCTCATGTCTGCACACGTTATAACTCTTCACCGTGACATCATGGGTGGGCGTGGCTCCATAAATTCATCTTTCCTGCATGTGTGACCTCTTAACCACATTATCTCAGATGCAACTATATAATCTATAAATTACTATGGATGCAAGACTATCATGGGAACAAGTAAAGAACAAAAATATGATCCAAACTGGTCAGTGACGGCGTTCTACGTCGCCACACTCTGGTATGAATGGAATTTCATTTAATATCTGTGCAGCCCACAGGAAAAAAAGCAGCAATTACAAAGACATGTTTTTGCATACGTTTTCAGCGTCCAACGGTGTCCATCAAACTACCGGTGAATGAAAATGAATGCGGTTTTACAGAGTGGGATTTAAACACCAGCATAATTCTGCTGCATCAGCAGACCAACACCTCACCTTCAGTGAAAACAGATTTGTTTTCACTGATGGTGAGGCGTTGGTCTGTATCAGAATGAATGTGATGAGTCTGACATGAATGAAACCTCAGGGTGATGCAGAGTATCTGTGATGTCATCAGTGGCTGTGATGCGTTACATTTGTGATGTCTGGCAGATGTAACGGAGTCCAGCAGAGGAAAACCTCCATCTTTCATATAAAATGTCATCCGGCAAATCAAGCGTTGCTCCATCTCTGAATATTCTCTCTTCTAAGAACTCCTCTCACCATCTGCACTAACATCGACAGGATCTTCTAAAAGTGGGCAGGACATTTTCCAAGAGCGCTAATTGGTCGGGGGGGGGGGGGGGGTGCTTTTATACTCTGTGATCTCTTATCCAGAACTGAACCTGGTCCGGACCAGGTTACGCGTTCAGCATAAGTAACCGGGGAGATATAACCCGATCAGAAGAGAACCTGCGTCATAGGACGGAAAACCCTGAAGTTTCCTCCATCAGAGAAAATCTGCTTCGTAGGAAAGACCCTGGTGTCATAGATCCAACCAGGTGCTGGAAACATTCCTCACATGTTGCTCCATAGGGACATGAATGCATCACACAGTAGCTGCAGATTCATGATGATAATCTCCCAGTCCACCTCATCTCAAAGCTGCTCTGTTGGACTGAGATCTGGTGACTGTGGAGAACAAAGCAGGTGGAGATGATGTCATCTTTGTGACATCATCATCCTGCTGGAAGCAGCATCAGAGGATGCTCCACTGTGGTAATAAAGGGATGGACATGGTCAGCAACGATACTCAGGTAGGCTGTGGTGGTTAAATTACCACGTTGGTACTAAGGTATCTGGAATGTATCTACCAGTTCTTCAAATGTCAACAGTACCTTTTGTATGAAGGTCTCCTATTTTCACCAATGCTCTTTGTGGTTCCTAAGAGACCACCTCCTCTCTTTGGGCCCAGTCATATTTTAACGATGGGGTTTTTCGTTTTCTTTTTTAGGGATTCAACCTTTGCAGGATCTATAGCTGTATGAAAAAGTGTTTCCTCCTTCCTGTTTTCTTATTTTTTTTTCATGTTAGTCACACGTAAATGTTTCAGATCATCAAACAAATTTAAATGTGACACAAAGATAACACAAGTAAACAGAGAATGCAGTTTTTGAATGAAGATTTTTATTTTTAAGGGGGGGGGGGGGTCCAAACTTAAATGTCCCTGTGTGAAAAAGTGATCTCCCCCTAAACCTAATAACTGGTTGTTCCACCTTAGCAGCAACAACTGCATCAAGCGTTTGTGATAACTGGCAGTGAGTCTTCTACAGCGCTGTGGAGGAATTTTGTTCCACTCATCTTTGCAGAATTGTTGTAATTCAGCCACATTGGAGGCTTTTCCAGCATGAACCGCCTTTTTAAGGTCATGCCACAGCATCTCAATGGGATTCAGGTGGGGGCTTTGACTAGGCCACTCCAAAGTCTTCATGTTGTTGTTCTTAAGCCATTCAGAGGTGGACTTGCTGGTGTGTTCTGGATCATTGTTCTGCTGCAGAACCCAAGTGCGCTTCAGCTTGAGGTCACCAACAGATGGCCGGACGTTCTCCTTCAGGATTTTTTGGTAGAAGCAGAATTCATGGTTCCATTTACCACAGCAAGTCTTCCAGGTCCTGAAGCAGCAAAACAGCCCCAGACCATCACACTACCACCACCATGTTTTACTGTTGCTATGATGTTCCTTTTCTGAAATGCCGTGTTACTTTTACGCCAGATGTAATGGGACCTCCACCTTCCAGAAAGTTCCACTTTTGTCTCGTCAGTCCACAGAGTATTTTCCCAAAAGTCTTGGGGATCATCAAGATGCTTTCTGGCTAAACTGAGACGAGCCTTTATGTTCTTTTTGCTCAGCAGTGGTTTTGGTCTTGGAACTCTGCCATGCAGCCATTTTTGCCCCCCAGTCTCTTTCTGATGGGGGAGTCATGAACACTGACCTTCATTGAGGCAAGTGAGGCCTGCAGTTCTTGGATGTTGTTCTGGGATCTTTTGTGACCTCTTGGATGAGTCGTCGCTGTGCTCTTGGGGTCATTTTGGTCGGCCGGCCCCTCCTGGGAAGGTTCACCACTGTTCCATGTTTTCACCATTTGTGGATAATGGTTCTCACTGTGGTTCTCTGGAGTCCCAAATGCAGTTTTTCAGGAATGAGGCAAACACTTTTTCACAACTGTAAGTGTCTGCTGTAATAACAGCTGGTGTTTGCTTTGATGGTCTTGCATCCAGCCGTCTCCGTGGAGGGGGGGGGGGGTACTCCGCCCCGCTGTAACTGAACCCCCTTTCCTCCCTGCCTGACCCAGATCCAGAGATCTTCAGTTGTTCACGGCATCCACTGTTGAGGAGAAGGAACAGCTGGGACCTCCCCACAGAAAAGCCCCCCCCCCCCCCCCCCCCACACACACACACACACACACACACACACACACACACACACACACACACACACACAGAAAAGGCTCCCCACTCTACTGAGCTACTCTTTGTCCCCTGCAAGTCCTCAGTGGGCGGGCAGAGTTATTAATACCACTGAGACAGGAAGAGCCGGGTTGGCAGAGTCCAGCCTGGTCACTGTGGTCCATCAGAGTCCAGCCTGGTCACTGTGGTCCATCAGAGTCCAGCCTGGTCACTGTGGTCCATCAGAATCCAGCCTGGTCACTGTGGTCCATCAGAATCCAGCCTGGTCACTGTGGTCCATCAGAGTCCAGCCTGGTCACTGTGGTCCATCAGAGTCCAGCCTGGTCACTGTGGTCCATCAGAATCCAGCCTGGTCACTGTGGTCCATCAGAGTCCAGCCTGGTCACTGTGGTCCATCAGAATCCAGCCTGGTCACTGTGGTCCAGCAGAATCCAGCCTGGTCACTGTGGTCCATCAGAATCCAGCCTGGTCACTGTGGTCCATCAGAGTCCAGCCTGGTCACTGTGGTCCATCAGAATCCAGCCTGGTCCCTGTGGTCCATCAGAGTCCAGCCTGGTCACTGTGGTCCATCAGAGTCCAGCCTGGTCACTGTGGTCCATCAGAATCCAGCCTGGTCACCGTGGTCCATCAGAATCCAGCCTGGTCACCGTGGTCCATCAGAATCCAGCCTGGTCACTGTGGTCCATCAGAGTCCAGCCTGGTCACTGTGGTCCATCAGAGTCCAGCCTGGTCCCTGTGGTCCATCAGAGTCCAGCCTGGTCACTGTGGTCCATCAGAGTCCAGCCTGGTCACTGTGGTCCATCAGAATCCAGCCTGGTCACCGTGGTCCATCAGAATCCAGCCTGGTCACTGTGGTCCATCAGAGTCCAGCCTGGTCACTGTGGTCCATCAGAGTCCAGCCTGGTCACTGTGGTCCATCAGAGTCCAGCCTGGTCACTGTGGTCCATCAGAATCCAGCCTGGTCACCGTGGTCCATCAGAATCCAGCCTGGTCACTGTGGTCCATCAGAATCCAGCCTGGTCACTGTGGTCCATCAGAGTCCAGCCTGGTCACTGTGGTCCATCAGAATCCAGCCTGGTCACTGTGGTCCATCAGAGTCCAGCCTGGTCACTGTGGTCCATCAGAGTCCAGCCTGGTCCCTGTGGTCCATCAGAGTCCAGCCTGGTCACTGTGGTCCATCAGAGTCCAGCCTGGTCCCTGTGGTCCATCAGAGTCCAGCCTGGTCCCTGTGGTCCATCAGAGTCCAGCCTGGTCCCTGTGGTCCATCAGAAATCCAGCCTGGTCACTGTGGTCCATCAGAGTCCAGCCTGGTCACTGTGGTCCATCAGAGTCCAGCCTGGTCCCTGTGGTCCATCAGAGTCCAGCCTGGTCCCTGTGGTCCATCAGAAATCCAGCCTGGTCCCTGTGGTCCATCAGAAATCCAGCCTGGTCACTGTGGTCCATCAGAATCCAGCCTGGTCACTGTGGTCCATCAGAGTCCAGCCTGGTCACTGTGGTCCATCAGAGTCCAGCCTGGTCACTGTGGTCCATCAGAGTCCAGCCTGGTCACTGTGGTCCATCAGAATCCAGCCTGGTCACTGTGGTCCATCAGAATCCAGCCTGGTCACTGTGGTCCATCAGAATCCAGCCTGGTCACTGTGGTCCATCAGAGTCCAGCCTGGTCACTGTGGTCCAGCAGAATCCAGCCTGGTCACTGTGGTCCAGCAGAATCCAGCCTGGTCACTGTGGTCCAGCAGAATCCAGCCTGGTCACTGTGGTCCATCAGAGTCCAGCCTGGTCACCGTGGTCCATCAGAGTCCAGCCTGGTCACCGTGGTCCATCAGAATCCAGCCTGGTCACCGTGGTCCATCAGAGTCCAGCCTGGTCACTGTGGTCCATCAGAGTCCAGCCTGGTCACTGTGGTCCATCAGAATCCAGCCTGGTCACTGTGGTCCATCAGAATCCAGCCTGGTCACTGTGGTCCATCAGAATCCAGCCTGGTCAATGTGGTCCATCAGAATCCAGCCTGGTCACTGTGGTCCATCAGAATCCAGCCTGGTCACTGTGGTCCATCAGAATCCAGCCTGGTCACTGTGGTCCATCAGAGTCCAGCCTGGTCACTGTGGTCCATCAGAATCCAGCCTGGTCACTGTGGTCCATCAGAATCCAGCTTGGTCCCTGTGGTCCATCAGAGTCCAGCCTGGTCACTGTGGTCCATCAGAATCCAGCCTGGTCACTGTGGTCCATCAGAGTCCAGCCTGGTCACTGTGGTCCAGCAGAATCCAGCCTGGTCACTGTGGTCCAGCAGAGTCCAGCCTGGTCCCTGTGGTCCATCAGAGTCCAGCCTGGTCACTGTGGTCCATCAGAGTCCAGCCTGGTCCCTGTGGTCCATCAGAGTCCAGCCTGGTCACCGTGGTCCATCAGAATCCAGCCTGGTCACTGTGGTCCATCAGAGTCCAGCCCGGTCACTGTGGTCCATCAGAATCCAGCCCGGTCCCTGTGGTCCATCAGAATCCAGCCTGGTCACTGTGGTCCATCAGAGTCCAGCCTGGTCACTGTGGTCCATCAGAATCCAGCCTGGTCACTGTGGTCCATCAGAATCCAGCTTGGTCACTGTGGTCCATCAGAATCCAGCCTGGTCACTGTGGTCCATCAGAGTCCAGCCCGGTCCCTGTGGTCCATCAGAATCCAGCCTGGTCACTGTGGTCCATCAGAATCCAGCCTGGTCACTGTGGTCCATCAGAATCCAGCCTGGTCACTGTGGTCCATCAGAATCCAGCCTGGTCACTGTGGTCCATCAGAGTCCAGCCTGGTCACTGTGGTCCATCAGAGTCCAGCCTGGTCACTGTGGTCCATCAGAATCCAGCCTGGTCACTGTGGTCCATCAGAGTCCAGCCTGGTCCCTGTGGTCCATCAGAAATCCAGCCTGGTCACTGTGGTCCATCAGAATCCAGCCTGGTCACTGTGGTCCATCAGAGTCCAGCCTGGTCCCTGTGGTCCATCAGAATCCAGCCTGGTCACTGTGGTCCATCAGAATCCAGCCTGGTCACTGTGGTCCATCAGAGTCCAGCCTGGTCACTGTGGTCCATCAGAGTCCAGCCTGGTCACTGTGGTCCATCAGAGTCCAGCCTGGTCACTGTGGTCCAGCAGAGTCCAGCCTGGTCACTGTGGTCCAGCAGAGTCCAGCCTGGTCACTGTGGTCCAGCAGAGTCCAGCCTGGTCACTGTGGTCCATCAGAGTCCAGCCTGGTCACTGTGGTCCATCAGAGTCCAGCCTGGTCACTGTGGTCCATCAGAGTCCTGCCTGGTCACTGTGGTCCACCAGAGTCCAGCCTGGTCACTGTGGTCCATCAGAATCCAGCCTGGTCACTGTGGTCCATCAGAGTCCAGCCTGGTCACCGTGGTCCATCAGAATCCAGCCTGGTCACTGTGGTCCATCAGAATCCAGCCTGGTCACTGTGGTCCATCAGAATCCAGCCTGGTCACTGTGGTCCATCAGAATCCAGCCTGGTCACTGTGGTCCATCAGAGTCCAGCCTGGTCACTGTGGTCCATCAGAATCCAGCCTGGTCACTGTGGTCCATCAGAGTCCAGCCTGGTCACTGTGGTCCATCAGAGTCCAGCCTGGTCACTGTGGTCCATCAGAATCCAGCCTGGTCACCATCAGAGTCCAGCCTGGTCACCGTGGTCCATCAGAGTCCAGCCTGGTCACCGTGGTCCATCAGAGTCCAGCCTGGTCACTGTGGTCCATCAGAGTCCAGCCTGGTCACTGTGGTCCAGCAGAATCCAGCCTGGTCACTGTGGTCCATCAGAGTCCAGCCTGGTCACTGTGGTCCAGCAGAGTCCAGCCTGGTCACTGTGGTCCATCAGAATCCAGCCTGGTCACTGTGGTCCATCAGAATCCAGCCTGGTCACTGTGGTCCAGCAGAGTCCAGCCTGGTCACTGTGGTCCATCAGAATCCAGCCTGGTCACTGTGGTCCATCAGAGTCCAGCCTGGTCACTGTGGTCCATCAGAATCCAGCCTGGTCACTGTGGTCCATCAGAGTCCAGCCTGGTCACTGTGGTCCATCAGAATCCAGCCTGGTCACTGTGGTCCATCAGAGTCCAGCCTGGTCACTGTGGTCCATCAGAGTCCAGCCTGGTCACTGTGGTCCATCAGAATCCAGCCTGGTCACTGTGGTCCATCAGAGTCCAGCCTGGTCACTGTGGTCCATCAGAGTCCAGCCTGGTCACTGTGGTCCATCAGAGTCCAGCCTGGTCACTGTGGTCCATCAGGTTGTGTCAAACTGGGGCAAAATTGATGACTTGACCCCCCCCCCATAGAACGGGCAGAGACTGGGAGTGTTGCTGCGTTTGCTTTATTGGGTCCCACTATCACAGTCCAGCAGAGGTGACAGCCAGTCTGGTTCTGCAGGACTGGGATGGACCGGTCCCGGTACCAGAACCCATCCTGAAAGGGTTAAGAAAGCCTGGAGCTGGTGGAGATGATGGAAGCTGATCCTGATCTGCAGGATGTCTGCACACCACGATCATTCATCATCTCACCGTCACTGCTGCACGGACAACACACGTCATCAACTGCATCTGTCCACCAATCAGAGAGCTTAGATTGATGGCAACGTCCAATCAGCAGCCGAAGATCAACAACTGAGCAGAAAGTTGTGTGTCTGAAAGAACATAATCATACCTGCAAACTCGTTCGGCCAATTCGCCGTTTTTGGATCAAAATATGTGACTCGTGAATCGTGTAGATCTGATGAGTTCTTTGCCTGCGTGAGACCTCTCTACCCCCCCCCAACAGATAAGATTAACACCAGGGATGTAACCACATCATGATATCGCCGGAGGTAAACTGCCGCCACATCGTCGTGGTTTTGTCACGGCGCGTCTCTAGAGGCAAAAACAATAGTTTTCAGTCCGCTCTATATGTAGCCTACTAAACTACATTGACCATGATCCTTTGCTGCCAGTGCGCTCTTTTGAGCCAATGGGAGCAGACGTAGCCCCCACACACAGGAAAAACAAGGTGAAAGGCGGTCAGGTGAATACAGCGTGGATGGAAACGGCTGTTATTCTCCACGAGAAGCGAGAACGTCGTTCCTGATCAGGGGTCATGAAACCAGGACTCCGTGATCCAGGATTGAAAACTTAGCTGGGCTTATTAAATCCACAACATGACCATCCAGGCTCAAACCGCAGGACAGGATAAGTAGACACGGATTGATCAGCCAGGTTGGATAAGTGCGCGCTCGCGGCTTCCTCATACAGACTCTCACGATCAAGCACAGTCACTGATTACCATGGCAACCAGACGGAACAGGAAATACTGGAAGCTACGAGGCGGTGAAGGATGAAATAAAAAAGAAAGGAAACACTGCCGCTGTTATAAAACACAGAGAAAAAAGCAGCAAAGTATCCACATTCACTCTGCTGAAAGCAACAATTACAATCACAATCCACATAGTTCATTAACACCAAAATATGTTGCGCTGATTAAGAATAAAATTGTTGAAACTGCATGTGAAACTGTTTCTTCAAGTTTGCTCCTTTGCGTCATCATCACATGTAGGCTATAGAAGTAAGTATGTGTGTGTATGTATATCAACCTATCCAGTGTATGTAGGCCTACTGTAAAAGCATATATTTTTTTTTTTTTTTTTTTTTTTTTTTTTTTTTTTTTTTTTTTTTTTTTTTTATCTGTATATATAAACAAAACAAAAACAAAAAAATATATATATATATTTATTTTTTTATTTCTCTCTCTCTCTCTCTGTATATCGTATATATATATATATATATATATATATATATATATACATTACTACTCACAAAAAAGATAGGTATTCAACTTTTGGTTACAATTTAAGGGAAATATAAAAAAGATCTTCCATCACTGATATTATATCATGAATTGTTTGACATCTAAGTAGAATTATGATGTGGTAATGTCTTCATCTCAAACAATTTATTAAAGGAAGTCCATTCTGACATCAGACTATAAGCCAGAGGCTCCCGAACTTTTTCTGCAGGGCCCCCTTTGCATTGGCAATTATAATGTCAGCCTCCCTGATGCCCCCCAATGCGTTTTGTTGAGTCATCATTATTTGTTCATTAGTACTTTTTACCTTTTAACTCCTCCATATCAACCATCAGGCTACCTTTTGTATTCTGTCATAATTGAAGGAATTTCTCTGTCTTAGATGTCCTGACTGATATCCACGGTATGTTTTACTGCACTGGCAGAGGAACTTGTGTTCATTTAAACTAATTTAGCCTGTTATGTGTGTGCAGGCCTGGAAGCTGCTGCATCCATTTATTCAGTTAATTAGTTACCTTCATCAACGAGGTAATATTTTTGGTAGTTTTGGTTTGTTTGTCTCTCAGCAACTTTATGGAAAAAGTTCTGGACGGATTGACCTGAAATGTCCACCAGCCCAAGGACGAACCCATTAAATGTTGGTGGTGATCCGGATCACCTTCTGGATCCAGGAAGTTTTTGAAGGATTCTTCATCATTGTGAGATCGGACACATATTGGAATTTTTGCATATAACTCCGTACAAATGACCCGAGTGTTTGGTAAAAAAAAATATACAAGAAAGGATCTCAGTGAGCTCTATAATGTACCAGGTACATGATGGACTGTGAACTTTCCAGTTTAAACTTTATAAACAGAAACAAAATTCAATAACAGACACGTAGCAATAAAAGTTTAGGTGTGAATCACAATATGAGGAAGACACGAGCTGCTGGTGGAGGTCTGAGCTAACGGAGAGCTTTTCTACAGGACTGTCTAAAAAAATAGAATTCATGATATTCTAATATGAAGAGATAGCATTCAGGACTGTCTCAGAAAATTAGAATATTGTGATAAAGTTCTTTATTTTCTGCAATGCAATTAAAAAAAGACATGAAATTGTTTTAATATTGCTGATTATGGCATACAGCTTAAGAAAACTCAAATATCCATCTCAAAATATTAGAATATCATGAATTGTAATTTTCTGAGACAGTCCCTGTAGCTGCGTATGGATCTGTCCTGCATTTATTTCTGTTGTGTGTGGATCTGTCCTGCATTTATTTCTGCATGCAGAAATGAGGGGGGGGGGGGTCTTACAGACCTCTGAATGTTGATCCATTCTTGTGTTGCATTATCTGTTTTTGTGCTTTCTGATCTTGTAGCACACTGTTCAGTTTTGAAGACAGCTCACGGTTTGATGGCTTTTGATCTGTTAATTTAATAAAAGATCATGTTCTGTCTTTATCTGATGTGTATTTTATATGCAGTCTATGTGAAACTTCACCTTCTAATGATTGCAATCAAATTATTGCAATTGACAAAAGGTGTTTAACTTCCACCAGTGGGTCCAGGTGAATGTGATCATGTGTAGCGGACAGAGGAACCAGTATGTTTCCATTTATAGGAACTTCTGACTGTGATGGAGGATGAGATTAAATAAATCCTGGGACTTAGCCTGCTCCGGACCAGGCTAGCTCCACAGAATAAATCTCCATGGTAACGTACACCATCACATATACCACTAGTCCCTGCAACCAGATCTTGAATAAGTTGATCCAGGATAACCAACAAATCCCGGCTTAATCCCTGATCCTAGTTTCATGCAATAGACCCCTGGAGGCCGCAGGGACAAGAAAGTAGTTTTGGTCCGGTTATCCGTCCGTGAGAAGCTTCAGCCGTGACGCCGCGGAGATCACCGTGTTGACTTGGTGAGTTTCTAGTTGATAATGAACTTGGTCGGGGGGGGCTGTGCATGTGGTGATGTCCGTGTATCAAACGCCTCGCATGCTGTACACATTTTCGTATTTTTTTCACCACCTGGATCAGCTGTTCATTAAAACTCTGTTTAAGCTGCAACAGCGGATGCAGAAGAGCATCTGATCAGCTGATTGTGACGTCACGGTGCTGCAATCATGTCCGCCAGGAGCCTGTAGAAGTTCATACATCTGACTGATCACTGACAGACAGGCGGACTTACTTATTTTAAATTTATTGACTACTAAAGACGAGGCCGTTTCTTTGTGCCTGGGTCTTTTTACTTAGTAAATAGGCTGTTTTATTGCTGGTTGAGTTTATTTAATCTAGTACCTGAGCTGTTTCTCAATAAATATGTTGGATTTTTACTTGAATTTCAGCTTCAGCAAAAGTTTTTCAGGCAGGTCAAAATGTCACAACCTTGAATTTTGACTATAACTATTGTAACAATGACTCATCAAAGCATTTTATACCATCATTATTGTTACTGTGAGCCCCCCCACAATATCGTGATAAATATCGTACCGTGTGATGTGGATATCGTTACATCCCTGCTTAACACTGTTAAACAGGCGCTGATTTCAGAACTTGAGCACCCACGAAGAATACCGAACACCCCCCCGAGAGGCGTCGGGTGTTTGTCACCTTTTTCACCTCTGATGAGTTTGCAGGTCTGATAATGGTCCTCTATGTCTGGAATAAAGAAAGATCTTTGTGATGATGAGGAGGAGCTGGTTTGTTTGGATAGAAGGTGAATAACAGCAGAAATAACTGCAGATGAGGAAACACGGAAACACGGAAACACGGAAACATGGAAACACGGAAACACGGAAACACGGAAACATGGAAACATGGAAACACGGAAACACGGAAACACGGAAACATGGAAACATGGAAACAGTTTCTGATGTGTTTGTTTCAATGCCTGAAAGCCGAGATGGAGAGATGGAGAGATGATGCAGATGATGCAGATGATGCAGATGAGGAAAGATTCACTGCTGATCTGCTGGTACTTCTACAAAGTTCTGGTTCTGTGGTCCGTTGTCTCATCATCCCTTTTTTCCTTCAACTTGCTTTGACACCTTTTAAGCAAATAAATCGGTCCAATATAAAGAAGTCATTTCGGCCACTTGGTGTTTAAATTGGATGAATGTATAAGTGGGTTTCGTGGTTTTCCCGTTGTCCAGGTGGGGGTTTCCATGCATGTGTCGGCGTGTTCCTGCGAGCCGAGCTGGAGTCCAACACCGGCCCACAGCTGCACGAACACGGCGGGGGGGGGGGGGGCGGTGAAACACGGAGCCTTCTCAGGAGGATCTCAGCTCCCATCGCTGTTCATGTGGTTCTGATCTGGGCGTAGCGGAGCTTAGACCTGCAGATCAGGACACGGACGTTCAGCGACCGGCCGCAGGAGCAGGTGCACACTGAAAAAACTCAAAGCTTACCGAGTAGATTTTTATCATTTCTACTCAAAACATCTCATCACACTCAGAATGAGACAAAATTACCTAAAGAGAAACATTTCAGTGAGATACAGGAACTCGTTTTAAGCTTCTGCATCTTATTCAAGACATCTGATCAGGAAAATTTTGCTCTTTGCTTTGCCAGAACCTTTTTTGATTTTGCATATTGCAAGTAAAAAAAACTTTGTTTTAACTTATTTTAAGAGGTTTTTTTGGCTTGTAATGAGCAAAAAAAATCTGCCTATGGAACAAGCTAAATTTTCTTGATAAGATCTCTTGAAAAAAGATGATCGCCTTAAAACAAGATCTTACATCTCACTGAAATGTTTCTCTTTAGGTAATTTTGTCTTACCGTAAATCCTCTAATAGTTCCTCTATTCTATTACAAACTTTCCCTCCATTAATTTCTAGGGGTAGCGTTAAGAATAGTAAAGAATTTCCGTCCCTCTAATAGACCCTTTTTGTAATTTATGCATACGTCACTCGCACATGCTCGCAACTGCTGCTGAAGGTCAGAAAGCTTTGGAGGCCCGTTGGACTAGAATAGAGACTGGTCTTTACGGGGTTAATCACAACGATGACGGGCTCTTTTTTCATTCCTGACTGCTTTAATGGACGAGGGGAGAACTAGACTAGATGGGGAATCAGCTTTTACTGGTTTCCCATGAAGAAGCACCAGCGATCGGCCTGGATTTGTACATCACTGTGTTAGAACTGGACACATTCGCTGCAGCGGCCGCTCTGCAGCCTGCTGGCGTCTCACAAAGACGTGGAAGATACCGATAATCTTTCTGTGGAAAAAGATTACCACAAAAAGAGACAACGGCTCGCTTACGAGAGACAACGGTTCCAGTAAGCGGCAACAACGTCAGTTGTCAGGAAATGATGAAGGTAAGCACCGGTGTTTAACGTACAATGTCAGATCAGCAAAATGGAGCTTGTGATTAACCCCGTAAAGACCAGCTTTCTGTTCTATTCCAATGGGCCTCCAAAGCTTTCTCACCTTCAGCCGCAGTTGTGAGCATGTGCGAGTGACGTATGCAAAAAAACACGAAGCCTCTTTTTTTCCCAGTGAGAGGCTGCTGTTTGGTATGCCCGCCCCACGAAGGCATGAACACAGTACTTCCTCTTCCTGCAGAGCATGCGAGGAATCAAAACAAAACACAGCAGCAACAGGACGACTACCGGCAACGATTAACAGAGAAGAAAGTTTAGTGTGAAATGAAAGAAACCATCCTGGAGTATGCGCGCCAACATTCCCATGCTGAGCCATGATGAATCAGGTGGTGGAAAACGCAGCAGAATAAAGTGGAGCTCAGAAAAGCTGAGCGGAGGGGAGGAGAACAGTCCTCCAGGACTCGGAGACAGCGCTTCATCACAAAACGTTTGTTTACTCATTGTGATCTGTTTGAAAATAGAAATATATGCCTCTCTTCTAATAAAGGCCCTCTTTCCAAAAAAAGCCCTGCTCACTATTAGAGGATTTACGGTATATTGAGTGTGATGGGATATTTTGACGGGAAATGAGAAAGCATACGTGGAAAGGTGTGAGTTTTTGCAGTGCAGGTGTGTGCAGCACTAGCGCGTACCTGGGCGTCTTCTCCGTGCTCGGTCTGGGTTGGGCCGTGGTCTTCAGCTGAGCTTCCAGGCGGGCGTAGATCCCCCCTGCAGGCTGCACACAGTCCAGGAATGAGCCGGAAACCTACATCAGCAGCTTCTGCTCAGACTGCACACACCAACCTCCACCTCCTTCGTGTCCTTGGATCTGCTCTGCTCCTGCTCTCCAAACCTCATCTTGGTCAGGTGGCCGATGATCTCCACCATGCGCCGCTGGTCTGGATTCATGCACAACAAGAAAAACCCTCAACGAGCGCCGACATGAGGCCATTTTAGACACGTAGAAGTGAAGACGTGTCCTCACCTTCTTCTCTCTGAGCGTCCTGGTTGTAGCGCATGGAGCGGGAGCTGTCCCACTTACTCTTCTGGACACTCACACTGCACGGCACACGAGGGGTTAAACAGGACACGTTAAACAAGCCCACCTTTACACGGGAGGGGGGACGACCTTTACACGGGAGGGGGGACGACCTGTACATGGGAGGGGGGACGTGATGGAAGCCACTTACGTGAAGGGGGTGTTGTCTCTGCTCTGAGACTGCAGGAAGGAGAAGCAGAAAGTAAATGAGCTGCTCTCAGTTTCACTGACCGGAGGATCCGGATCACTGCAGAACCGGACCGAACCGGATCCGGATCACGGCCGAACCGGATCCGGATCACGGTCAAACCGGACCTGGATCACGGCCGAACCGGACCTGGATCACGGCCGAACCGGACCTGGATCACGGCCGAACCGGACCTGGATCACGGCCGAACCGGACCTGGATCACGGCCGAACCGGACCTGGATCACGGTCGTACCGGACCGAACCGGACCTGGATCACGGCCGAACCGGACCTGGATCACGGCCGAACCGGACCTGGATCACGGTCGTACCGGACCGAACCGGACCTGGATCACGGCTGAACCGGACCTGGATCACGGCTGAACCGGACCTGGATCACAGATGAACCGGACCTGGATCACAGCTGAACCGGACCTGGATCACGGCTGAACCGGACCTGGATCACGGCTGAACCGGACCGAACCGGACCTGGATCACGGCCGTACTGGACCTGGATCACGGCCTAACCGGACCTGGATCACGGCCGTACTGGACCTGGATCACGGCTGAACCGGACCTGGATCACGGCTGAACCGGACCTGGATCACGGCTGAACCGGACCTGGATCACGGCCGAACCGGACCTGGATCACGGCTGAACCGGACCTGGATCACGGCTGAACCGGACCTGGATCACGGCTGAACCGGACCTGGATCACAGCTGAACCGGACCTGGATCACAGCTGAACCGGACCTGGATCACGGCCGAACCGGACCTGGATCACGGCTGAACCGGACCTGGATCACGGCCGAACCGGACCTGGATCACGGCCGAACCGGACCTGGATCACGGCTGAACCGGACCTGGATCACGGCCGAACCGGAACCGGACCGGACCTGGATCACGGCTGAACCGGACCTGGATCACGGCTGAACCGGACCTGGATCACAGCTGAACCGGACCTGGATCACGGCCGAACCGGACCTGGATCACGGCTGAACCGGACTCGACCCGGACCTGGATCACAGCTGAACCGGACCTGGATCACGGCCGAACCGGACCTGGATCACGGCTGAACCGGACCTGGATCACGGCCGAACCGGACCTGGATCACAGCTGAACCGGACCTGGATCACGGCTGAACCGGACCTGGATCACAGCTGAACCGGACCTGGATCACAGCTGAACCGGACCTGGATCACGGCCGAACCGGACCTGGATCACGGCCGAACCGGACCTGGATCACGGCCGAACCGGACCTGGATCACGGCCGAACCGGACCTGGATCACAGATGAACCGGACCTGGATCACGGCTGAACCGGACCTGGATCACGGCTGAACCGGACCTGGATCACAGCTGAACCGGACCTGGATCACGGCTTTGTGAATGCTCTTTAACTTGCATAAAACCCTTTTCAGATCTACACTGAAGGCGTTTTCATAAAGATGCTGAACAGTCCTACACTTCTGCTTCAGAAGAAATCATTTCAGAAAGTTCCTCACTTACTTTCTCACATTTTTCCCTGCGCTGGAAACTTGGAGAGGACAGCTGCTTCTTCAGAGGTCTGTGAGTCTTTTTGGCCTTTTTAGCCGCTGCAGACGAGAAAAATGCAACATTAACATGTTTGCAGGCGCCATCTGCAGGAGCAGAGAGGTACTGCATCACTCTGCACCGGGAAAACAGAGGGAGGTAGGATAGACGGGGACGTGAGGACATGTCTCTGAGAGATGTCCCCATGTCTCAGAGGACATGTCTATGTCTCTGTTCCATCTCTAATGAGACCAGTCTCAATAGAGATGGAAGAGGACGTGATCGTCATCAGGCTTCAACCTCCAGCGAGACAAAAAATGAGAAACCAGTTTTGAGTATTATGACATTAAACCAAAGCGCAGCAACCAGCAGGGTTCTGGTCCAGCGGGGTTCTGGTCCAGCGGGGTTCTGGTCCAGCAGGGTTCTGGTCCAGCAGGGTTCTGGTCCAGCGGGGTTCTGGTCCAGCGGGGTTCTGGTCCAGCAGGGTTCTGGTCCAGCGGGGTTCTGGTCCAGCAGGGTTCTGGTCCAGCGGGGTTCTGGTCCAGCGGGGTTCTGGTCCAGCGGGGTTCTGGTCCAGCAGGGTTCTGGTCCAGCGGGGTTCTGGTCCAGCAGGGTTCTGGTCCGCTGGGTCTGAGATATGTCCAGACTTTAGGAGATTTTAGGAGGAAGTCGCAGCACATATATTTGCTGCAACTTCCTCCTAAAATCAATAGCAGCGCTTAAGGAAAACCTTGCAGAATATGGACAAATTTCAGGATATCTGACTAACGAAAGTAAATCTGTAGATGATGATTTCAGGTGAATGCCCAGCAGAGTTGAAGGTGAATGTGGACTTCAAATGGACCAACAAGGGATTCAGATACTTAGGTGTGATCATTACCCCTCAAATTTCACAGTTATTTAAGGCTAATTATAAAAAGTTGATGACAAGAAATTAAGAATGATCTTGTTAAATGGGAGATCTTACCCCTGAATCTCACTGGGAGGGTAGAAATAATTAGAATGAACATATTACAAAGATTGATGCTCCTATTCCAGTCACTTCCGGTCAATATCCCCAGCTCCACCTTTAAAATGTTGGATAAAATTATGTCTGATTTCCTATGGCACAACAAAAAAGCAAGAATCAAATATAAAACACTTCTATCAGTCAAGAATAAGGGTGGTTTAAACCTACCTGATCTAAGGAACTACTACTGAGCAGCCAAACTTCTGCGGTTATATTATAGATAACCAACAATAAAGATGTAATATGGGTGGAAATGGAACAAAGAGCTTGCTCAAAAATATCCTTGGAATCACGAGCCTTTACAACAAAAACAGTACGAAGAGATCTCAGCATCCAGAATCATTGAATTAAAGAGACAATTAAAATATCGTCAGCTATACAAAAGAAATTCAACTTATCAAGTTCAGTGAGCAAAGCTACAAAAATTGCCAAAAACCTTGATTTCATACCATGCGGAATGGACAAAAGTTTTAAGAGTCGGACTAATAATGGATTAAAATTTATTGCCCAGATTTTTAAAGGAACAACTTTGAAATCATTTGAACATATGAACAAAGTTAAATAAATTTTTTTTTACACATTTCCAGAAGTCTATGACCTGTGGGCAGTCCCAGAATATATGAGTGAAATCCCCTACCAGCCCACAATTTCAATTTGATGTTTTACTGTATTTTGAGGTGATAATATCAAATCTTAACCTTCCACTCAAACTCCCACCATGTAGGGCTGCTAGTTAGTTTATGTACTCCAGCGTTTCCTCCCATTCTTCATATGTAATAATTGTATTTGCTTCCAATTCCCATTTTTCTTTTACATCTGTATTGTTAAACACAGATTCGTATCGTAGTGCTTTAGAAAGTTTTGATATCAGCCCCTTTTTTGATTCATCACTTCTCACTGATACCATCAGTTCTTCAACCCAATGATCTTATAGACAGAAACAGTGCATATTTACTAAGAATCTTGCTAATGATAGCAAAGAAACAGATTACAATTTCCTGGCTGAAACCACAACCTCACAGGAAAAACAAAGTGAAACAGGTTTTTATCATGGAGCAAACTGCTGCAAGACTACAGTTGAAACTAGAAACATTTGAGAAAAAATGGAAACCAATAACACAGATAATAGATCTCTAGACCTCATGTATAAGTTTTATTGTTTTTTTTTTTTTTTTCTTATTATTTATTATATGTGTATGTATATATGGATATATGTATGTATGTGTGTATGTGTATATATATATATATATATATATATATACACAGTATATATATATATACATATATATATATATATGTGTACAGGTATGAGCCCAAAAATTAGAACATTCTTAAAAAGTTAATGTATTTTTATAATTCAACTTAAAAGGTGCAATTTACATATTGTATAGACAAATAATATGTGAATCAATATATTTCAAGCTTTTATTTGTTTGGATGTTGCTGATTAGAAGTTGCAGCTTAAGAAAACCTCTAAATCAAACTCAAAAAAATTAGAATACTGCATAAAATCAATCAGAGAAGGGCTTTAAATACAAAAATATCAGGCCTCCTAAAGTAAAACTTTGCATTTGTACTTAGTCCTTGATGGGGGGGCCCCTTTAATGACTCCTTAAAGGGACACTGTGTAACCGGGAGCAGCTCCCTCGTACTTTTCATGCTGCATTCACGTGAAACCGGGCAGACCGACGACATCCGCTGCATGTAAAGTTATCACCGGCCTCTATGTGAAGATGTGGTCCGTCAGTAACAGTGACATCAGTCCACATCTGTTCGGTTGTCATGGCGATGTCGTATTGTTTTCCCCGACCCATGTTTTACCGTCTTTCGCTCGGCTTCATTGATTAAAATGACATCTGGTTTGTTACCAACGGCCGTCTGCCCGACTGCACGTGAACGCAGCATCAGTGAGACGCTGGTTTCTCCCACTGCAGCGCGGTGACTTTTCAAAGGCATTACCTCGAACTGAGCTGAAAACTCCGGTGTGTCCGGTGAGTTTCTGTGTTTTCCTGCTGTCACGCTTCTCCTGAACGCAAAAACATGGCGATACGACATGGCAGCCCCCACCGAGCCGCCCCGCTCGATGTGTAAATGAATGATACGAACGGCAAATTTAGAACTTAGAGGAGCACTTCAGTTTGTTGATGGGAGTGATTACTGATTAATGAAAAAACACTTTTGAACCAAATAATCAGTTTTTGTGAATAAAACACAGGAGAACTTACAGAATGTCCCTTTAACCCGGCGTGGCATGGATGCTAGCAGCTTTAACCCGGCGTGGCATGGATGCTAGCAGCTTTAACCCGGCGTGGCATGGATGCTAGCAGCTTTAACCCGGCGTGGCATGGATGCTAGCAGCTTGTGGCATATCTCAGCTGTTATGGAGACCAACATGCTTCCACCACAGCCTTGAGCTCTTCTTTATTGTTTGCTCTCTTCCCGTTCAGCCCGGTCTACCATCTACCAGGACATTTTGGAGACCTTCATGCTTGCTTCAGTGGACCAGCTGTATGGGGATGCAGACTTCATCTTCCAGCAGGACTTGGCACCTGCCCACACTGCCAAAACTACCAAATCCTGCTTCAACAACCATGGATCACCATGCTGGATTCCCACACACCCACCTACCTAACCCCATTGAAAACATGTGGGACATCGTCAGAGAAAGCTGAACGGGAAGAGAGCAAACGATAAAGAAGAGCTCAAAGCTGTGATGGAAGCATGTTGGTCTCCATAACAGCTGAGATATGCCACAAGCTGCTAGCATCCATGCCACGCCGGGTTAAAGCTGCTAGCATCCATGCCACGCCGGGTTAAAGCTGCTAGCATCCATGCCACGCCGGGTTAAAGCGGCTAGCATCCATGCCACGCCGGGTTAAAGCTGCTAGCATCCATGCCACGCCGGATTAAAGCTGCTAGCATCCATGCCACGCCGGGTTAAAGCTGGTAGCATCCATGCCACACCGGGTTAAAGCTGCTAGCATCCATGCCACGCCGGGTTAAAGCTGCTAGCATCCATGCCACGCTGGGTTAAAGCTGCTAGCATCCATGCCACGCCGGGTTAAAGCTGCTAGCATCCATGCCACGCCGGGTTAAAGCTGCTAGCATCCATGCCACGCCGGGTTAAAGCTGCTAGCATCCATGCCACGCCGGGTTAAAGCTGCTAGCATCCATGCCACGCTGGGTTAAAGCTGCTAGCATCCATGCCACGCCGGGTTAAAGCTGGTAGCATCCATGCCACGCTGGGTTAAAGCTGCTAGCATCCATGCCACGCCGGGTTAAAGCTGCTAGCATCCATGCCACGCCGGGTTAAAGCTGCTAGCATCCATGCCACGCCGGGTTAAAGCTGCTAGCATCCATGCCACGCCGGGATAAAGCCGCTAGCATCCATGCCACGCCGGGTTAAAGCCGCTAGCATCCATGCCACGCCGGGTTAAAGCCGGTAGCATCCATGCTACGCCGGGTTAAAGCTGGTAGCATCCATGCCATGCTGGGTTAAAGCTGCTAGCATCCATGCCACGCCGGGTTAAAGCTGCTAGCATCCATGCCACGCCGGGTTAAAGCTGCTAGCATCCATGCCACGCCGGGTTAAAGCTGCTAGCATCCATGCCACGCCGGGTTAAAGCTGGTAGCATCCATGCCACGCCGGGTTAAAGCTGCTAGCATCCATGCTACGCCGGGTTAAAGCTGGTAGCATCCATGCCACGCCGGGTTAAGGAGTCATTCATGCAAAAGGGCCCAAACCAAGTACTAAGTACAGATGCATGATTTTGTTTTAGGAGGCCTGATATTTTTGCTTTTAAAATCCTTTTATAATTGATTTTATGCAACATTCAAATTTTTAGAGTTTTTGAATTTGAGGTTTTCTTAAAGGTTGAATATGGAATACGGACAGAACAGCGACATCACGTGTGTCTAGGTCAGGGATGCCCAAGTCCGGTCCTCAAGATCTACTATCCTGCATTTCTTAGAACGAACCCTCCCCAACACACCTGGTAATGAGCCGTTCTTTTGGTTCAGGTGTGTTGGAGAAGGAATGCAACCAAAATGTTCAGGATAGTAGCTCTCGAGGACTGGACTGGGGCACCCCTGGTCTAAATTGTAGTTGCAACGGCAGAAAAACAACTCCAGCCGCTGGGATGCCAGGCTCGCTGCCGATACGGAAGTGACCAACAGTCTGCAGCATGTCCAACAATGCAGAGGAGTTTATAACTGACAGCTAACGTTAGCCATGTTAGCAAACAAGCTAGCTTACCGATCCAGGAGGAAAGTCGCCATTTCCGTGTTTTGATGCTGTGGAAAACGTTTATGTGGGTCCATTTAGTGTCGTCTTCACCTAAATTTACTCCAGGTTTTGCTCTTCTCAGGTCACTCCTCCTCAGAAACAGATAATATCTCCAGGACTCTGAAGCAGCTGCTTCACTCACCGTCTCCACTGTTTCCCTGTAAGCAGCCTAACTGTGCCCAAAATATTGTTGCCACACAGAGATCGTATTGGCTTGTAGACGTAAACACAATGCCATTGTCAAACCCGTAAAAATTTATTTAATATTTATTTTCAAGCTAAATATATATATATTTTTTAGGAAATGTTGTACTTTCATTCTGCAACCCTCTAGACGACCTGTGGAGGTATTATAGCTTTTAATAAAAATGGTCCATATTCAACCTTTAAGCTGCAAGTCCTAATCAGCAACATCCACACAAATAAAAAGCCTGAAATATGTTGATTTGCATATTATTTATCTATACAATATGTAAATTGCACCTTTTTAAGTTGAATTACAGAAATACATTAACTTTTTCAGGATATTCAAATGTTTTGGGTAGTACCTGTGTATATATATGTATTTTATATTTTTTTTTAATCTCTTCCTTTCCAAACCTCCACCGACTAGAAAGAGAGACACACAGGAACTAGGGACCTCGGCCCTCAGTTCCTAGAACCTTTTTAGCTTCTACTCTGAGGCAGGATCTTTTCAGGGTTCCATAGGAACTGAAATACGTAGATGTTTGGTGATTGGTAGAACTGGCAAGCCCCGCCCCTTGCGTGAGCTCCGCTTCTTCCAGCCCGCCATGTTTAAAAAGTCCCACAGCTGTTACAACCGTTTACAGAGATCGTAATAACAACAAGAACTATTCCAATAGGACTGTACCAATTATTAAATCCATCACAATGGTACACGTTCCGAATCCAGAACTATTCTGAAATGTCCAAAATAAATTACTTTATACTAATTTAATGACCCAAATACAGCTGCAAAGTGTGGCAGTAGAATCTGCAGCTGCCACCCGGACACTTTAGTGGACGGACCATCCACTAAAGTGTCCGGGCGTACTTCAACGAAAGGTACACAAGACGTTATGTGATGCAAATGACGGTGATCAGGGAAAGCTGGAAAACTAGCTTTTATAATAGCTTTGATATAATGAAAGTAATAGTAATAATAATAATAATAATAGTAGTATTATGTGCTTCACCGTGACATGGCTGCATGAACACATCCCGGACTGTAATGCGTCTGTACACGGCTTCAAGACGGTCCGTGCAGACCGAAATAAACAGCTCAGCGGGAAGCTAAAGGGAGGCGGAATTGCAGTGCTGGTCAATCAGCGTTGGTGCCATCCAGGACACGTCACTGTCAAGGAGAAGATCTGCACAAGAGACATTGAACTGTTAGCTGTGAGTTTCCATCCATATTATTTACCCAGAGAGTTTGCCTGTTATTCTGGTAGTGGTTTATTTAATACCAGGTACCGCACCAGAGACAGCCTGTGATGTCATCAGCTCCGTCGTGGCTAAACTACAAACACAGCATCCAAACTCATTCATGGCGATCTCTGGAGACTTCAACAACGTCTCCCTCTCTGCTACGTTACCAACTTTCCAGCAGTTTGTCAGCTGCTCCACCAGAGAAAATAAGATGTTGGACTTATTTTATGCAAATACAAAGAATGCATACAGCTCCTCTGCCCTGCCTCCTTTAGGAAGATCAGATCATAATCTGGTTCTTCTCACCTCCACCTACAAGCCCATCGTTCAGCAGCAACCAGTCATTAGGAGGATGATTAAAACCTGGTCTACTGAGGCTGAAGATGCTCTGAGAGGGTGCTTTGAGGCCACAGACTGGAATGTCCTCTGTGAACCTCATGGAGATGACATCAACACCATGACTGAGTGTGTGACAGATTACATAAACTTCTGTGTGGACAACATCGTTCCAACAAGAACAGTGAGGTGCTTCCCCAATAACAAACCCTGGATCACCAGTGACCTGAAAAAGCTGCTGAACATCAAAAAGAAAGCTTTCAGGGATGGAGACAGGGAGTTACTGAAGACCACACAAAAACAACTGAAAACACAGACTAAGAAGTGAAGGAGGACGACAGGAAGAAGCTGGAGAGCAGCTCCAGCAGAACAACGTGAGGGATGTGTGGTCGGGAATGAAGAAGATCACCGGCTTCAAGTTAAAGAGGGGAAGGGCGGGAGACTGTCAGAGAGCTACAAAACAACTAAACTTCTCCTTCATCTTCTTTACCCCCCCCACACCACCCACAAAACACCCCACACACCCCATAACCCCACAGCTCCCCTATCCCACCTCCACCCTCTCACCTCTGCCTCCACAGTCATGGACATCAACACAGACCTCCTCTCCGTCTCAACATCAGGACATCCTGAGACCTCCTCTGTCTCCACCTCTAGCCTGACTGTCTCCTGTAACCAGGTCAAGAAACAACTAGAAAAACTGAACCGGAACAAGGCAGCAGGTCCAGATGGTGTCAGTCCCAGAGTCCTCAAGACCTGCTCAGAACAACTATGTCCGGTTCTCCAGCACCTTTTTAACACCAGCCTGAGACAGAACAGAGTTCCTGTGCTGTGGAAAACATCCTGTCTTGTTCCAGTCCCTAAAAAACCACAACCAGCTGAACCAGATGACTACAGACCAGTTGCTCTGACATCTCACATCATGAAAGTCCTGGAGAGACTCTTACTGGCTCACCTCAACAAGCAAGTGAACACCTTTCAGGACCCATTACAGTTCGCATATCGTAATGGGCTTGGGGTTGAAGACGCCATCATCTTCCTGCTTCAGAGAGCCCACTCTCATCTGGACCAGTCAGGCAGCACTTTGAGGGTCATGTTCTTTGATTTTTCAAGTGCATTTAATACTATTCAGCCTGCTTTGCTATGTCAGAAGCTCCATAACTTCCAGGTGGATCCTCCACAACCACCTGGATTTACGACTATCTAACAAACAGACCACAGTTTGTGAGACGGGGCAGATGGGATGGACTGGAGCACCACAAGGGACTGTACTCCCACCATTCCTCTTCACACTGTACACCTCAGACTTCCAGTACAACTCTGAGTCCTGTCATCTGCAGAAATACTCTGATGACTCTGCAGTTGTGGGGTGTATCAGTGATGGACAAGAAGCAGAGTACAGGGAACTGGTCAGTCAGTTTGTGAAATTCGGTAACAATCAGCTCATCTTAAAGCAACCCTTACCGATGTTGCATTGTTACACTATTTTTTCAATAGGGTAAAATGCTATGGATGAGGAAATGGAACTCTGAAATACAAGACAGACCCACCATTAATAAAAAAAAAATATTATTCCAATCTCTAAATATTCAATGAAAACTCCAACCAATCCTTGAAGCACCCCTAGGATTGGCCAAGGGATCTGCCTGTCAGACCTTTGCTTCTGCACTGGGAGGCAGAGAGAATAGGGGTGTGTCTTAGGAGTGAGGCGGGACTGTTTATATTCAAATAATCTTGCTGTGCTTTCTGAAATGCAAGATCAGTAGGGGTTTCTTTAAATACCAGCAAGACTAAAGAGATGATTGTTGACTTCAGGAGGAGCAAGAATAAGCAGCATAGTCCTGTCTACATCCTGGAAGAGGAGGTGGAGGTGGTGGAGAACTACAAATACCTGGAGTTCAGCTGGACAACAGACTCGATTGGAAATGCAACACTGACTACATCTACAAGAAAGGTCAGAGCAGACTCTACTTCTTAAGGAAGCTGAGATCATTCAACGTCTGCACCAAGATGTTGCAGATCTTCTACAAGTCTGTTGTGGAAAGTGCAATCAGCTTTGCAGCCATCTGCTGGGGCAGCAGCATCAGAACCAGAACCAGAACCAGAACTTGAAGAAACTAAACAAGCTGATCAAGAAAGCTGGTTCTGTGCTGGGGAGAACTCTGGAGCCGCTGGAGCTGATTGTTCAAAAAAGAATGCTGCACAAGCTGATGAAGATGATGGAGGATTCTTCCTCCTCTCTACAACACGGTGAAGAATCAACAGAGTGTGTTCAGTGGGAGGCTGCGTCAAGTTCACTGTAGGACGGAGAGATAAAGAAATTCATTCCTGCAGCAGCATCACCCTGAAGAACAAGACTGACCTTGTTTCTTGGACAGCTCTTCCTCGTCTCCAACCTCGTCCTCGGTGACCTCTGACCCCGTGGTGTACTCCTCATCCTCTGACAGGAGCGACTGCTGCCTCTGGAAGACAACGGTAAATCAGCATCACCCTTTTCTAAACCGCACGTTTCGAAGAGGTTCACGTAAACGTTCTTTCCAACAACCAACAGCACCAGAGATCACGTTCAGAGAGAAAATAAAAACACCAAGCTACATAAATGAGTTTAAGTTTAGATTTTAGAGATTTTGCATAAGAGAATGAGGGTCCTACCAGCTGGAGGCTCCAGTTTTTCAGGAGGGAAAACTGGATGAAAAGACGGGAAATGGATCAGTGAGAAGCATAAACCAGGTTTCAGGTCCAGCAGAGACGGGGGGGACCTACCGTGCTGCCTTCTCCTCGCAGAGGTCCGAGTAGGGTCGGCTCCAGGAAAACGCTGCAGTCCTGAACCTTTTCTGCAGCAGACGGGCTGTCCTCAGCACTGAAACACAGACACGTTTGTTTTTATATCCCTGTGGGGTACATCCATTGACATAATGCATTCCCTAGCCCTTTACCCTAAACCTAACGCCCATAACTGATTGCCTAAACCTAACCCTTGACCTAACCCTAACCAAAACCTAACTGTAACTTAATCAAAAACCTAATCTTGACCAACAAAACGTCCCTCGAACATGATCCCCACAATGTTGCAAAAACGCACGCACACGCTCACGCTCACGCTCACGCTCACGCTCACGCTCACACATGCTTCATTACAACGTCTGGAAGGTCTGCTGAAAGATGAGCAGCAGCTGTGGTCGTCACCTCTCTGGAGCTGCGCTGGTCACACACACGGCGTCTCTGTGCAGCAGCAGGTCATTCAGGACTCGGGTCTGAGTCCTGGTCTGCTCGTCACAGTCCTCCTCACCGGGTACGTTCACGATGTGGTCCCGAAACCTGCAGCCCTGCAGGACACGGACAAGTATCATCAGTCAGAGGACCAGGATAAAGATGAAGTCCTGACAGAACAACCAAAGCCAGGTTCAGACCCGCGGTTCTCCAGACCTGCCTGTGGTCCGGCTCCGGACCTGGGGCAAGATTCAAGACACGTGGTCGGTCTGCGGACCCACGACCAGTCTCTGGCTGGTCTCTAGGTCTCTGGACCTGCAGCCAGTCTCAGGGCTCCTGAAGGTCAGCAATGCTCAGTTCAGAGGTTTGTCAGGATCTATCTGATCCTGAATAATGAGGAGTGAACCTGAATAATGAGGTCTGAGCCTGAAAGAGGACTGGGCCTGTATAATGAGGACTGGGCCTGTATGATAAGGACTGGGCCTGTATGATAAGGACCGGGCCTGAATAATGAAAACCGGCCTGAATGAGGACTGAGCCTGAATAATGAGAATTGGGCCTGAAAAATGAGGACTGAACCTGAATAATGAGGACCAGGCCTGAATAATGAGGACTGAACCTGAATAATGAGGACTGTGCCTGAATAATGAGGACTGTGGCCTGAATAATGAGGACTGTGCCTGAATAATGAGGACTGAGCCTTAATAATGAGGACTGAGCCTGAATAATGAGGACTGTGCCTGAATAATGAGGACTGTGCCTGAATAATGAGGACTGTGCCTGAATAATGAGGACTGTGCCTGAATAATGAGGACTGGGCCTGAATAATGAGGACCGAGCCTGAATAATGAGGACTGTGCCTGAATAATGAGGACTGGGCCTTAATAATGAGGACTGAGCCTGAATAATGAGGACCGGGCCTTAATAATAAGAACTGAGCATGAATAATGTGGACTGGGTCTGAATAATGAGGACTGAGCCTAAATAATGAGGACTGGGCCTGAATAATGAGGACTGAGCCTAAATAATGAGGACTGGGCCTGAATAATGAGGACTGTGCCTGAATAATGAGGACTGTGCCTGAATAATGAGGACTGAGCGTGAATAATGAGGACTGGGCCTTAATAATAAGAACTGAGCATGAATGTGGACTGGGTTTGAATAATGAGGACTGAGCCTAAATAATGAGGACTGAGCCTGAATAATGAGGACTGAGCCTTAATAATGAGGACTGGGCCTCAATAATGAGGACTGGGTCTGGATAATGAGGACTGGCCTAATAATAAGGACTCCGCCTGAGTAATGAGGACTGAGCATGAATAATGAGGACTGGGCCCGAATAATGAGGACTGGCTGAGCCTGAATGAGAACTGAACCTGAATAATGAGGACTGGGCCTGAATAATAAGGACTGGGTCTGAATAATGAGGACTTAGCCTAATAATAAGGACTCCGCCTGAGTAATGAGGACTGAGCATGAATAATGAGGACTGGGCCTGAATAATGAGCCTGAATAATGAGGACAGGGCCTAAAGAATAAGGACTAGGCCTGAATAATGAGGACTGGACCTTAATAATGAGAACTGGGCCTGACTAATGAGGACTGAGCCTGAATAATGAGGACTGGGTCTGAATAATAAGAACTGAGGCTGAATAATGAGGACTGAGCCTGAATGAGGACTGGGCCTGAATATTGAGGACATGGTCTAAATAATGAGGACTAAGCCTGAATGAGGACTGAACCTGAATAATGAGGATTGGGCCTGAATAATGAGGACTGAACCTGAATGTAAACTGGGCCTTAATCATGAGGACTGAGCCTTAATAATAAGATCTGAGCCTGAATGTGGACTGGGTCTAAATAATGAGGACGGAGCGTGAATAATGAGGACTGGGCCTTAATAATGAGGACTGAGCCTGAATGAGGACTGAGCTGAATAATGAGGACTGGGCCTGAATAATGAGGACTGGGTCTGAATAATGAGGACTGGGCCTGAATAATGAGGACTGGGCCTTAAATAATGAGGACTGAACCTGAATGTGGACTGGGTCTAAATAATGAGGACGGAGCCTGAATAATGAGGACTGGGCCTGAATAATGAGGACTGGGTCTGAATAATGAGGACTGGGTCTGAATAATGAGGACTGAGCCTGAATGATGAGGACTGAGCCTGAATAATGAGGACTGAACCTGAATAATGAGGACTGGGCCTGAATAATGAGGACTGAACCTGAATGTAAACTGGGCCTTAATAATGAGGACTGAGCCTGAATAATGAGGACTGAGCCTGAATAATGAGGACTGAGCCTGAATAATGAGGACTGAGTCTGAATAATGAGGACTGAGCCTAAATAATGAGGACTGAGGGTCTGAATAATGAGGACTGAGCCTGAATAATGAGGACTGGTCCTGAATAATGAGGACTGGGCCTGAATAATGAGGACTGGGTCTAAATAATGAGGACTGGGTCTGAATAATGAGGACTGGGTCTGAATAATGAGGACTGGGTCTGAATAATGAGGACTGGGTCTAAATAATGAGGACTGTGCCTGAATAATGAGGACTGAGCCTGAATAATGAGGACTGGGCCTAAATAATGAGGACTGAACCTGAATAATGAACTGGGCCTGAATAATGAGGACTGAGCCTCTAAAAATGAGGACTGAACCTTAATAATTAGGACTGGGTCTAAATAATGAGGACTGAACCTGAATAATGGAACTGGTCCTGAATAATGAGGACTGAGCCTTAAAAATGAGGACTGAGCCTTAATAATTAGGACTGGGCCTAAATAATGAGGACTTGGCCTGACTAATGAGGACTGGGCCTAAATAATGAGGACTGGGCCTGAATAATGAGGACTGAACCTGAATAATGAGGACTGGGTCTGAATAATGAGGACTGTGCCTGAATAATGAGGACTGAGCCTGAATAATGAGGACTGAACCTGAATAATGAGGACTGGGCCTAAATAATGAGGACTGGGATGGGATTTAAAAGCTAAACCAACAGTGAATCTAGATTTTTTTTATAAATGCAGCAGAACTGAACTCCCCCCTCATCAACCAAATTAAATTCATCCTCCCTCCATACATCTCTCCACAATAAACTCTTATGCTGACTCCCCCCTACTAGAAAAAACCCTCTGAAAAAATCTCCTCCTAAAAATACTACGAGTAATATAAAAAAATATCTCACCACTATATGTCAATTTCTCTTTCAAATATTTATTTTATTATCTTAAAAATATTTGTATCTCCAAAATTTACCTTAAAAAAATAATATTAACAAATATAATTTACAAATATATAAAAGAGGCGCGACTCGGTGGCAAACAAACCAAACCCAAATTTGTGGAAAAATTTTTTTTTTTTTTCTTTTTTTATCCATGGAGCATCAGAACAAGATTAGGCCACGCCCACCTGCCAGCAAGTAAATAAGTAAGCAAGTTAGAAAAAGACAGGAAATGAATAAAATACAGTCTAATATTAGATAAACTTATGATTTATAAATAAATAAAAATGATTGATAAATAAAACAAAAACAAAACAGTTTTTAAAAAAGGGAAGAAATAAAAAAAGACTGGGATGAAATAAAATACAGTTAAATATTAGATTTATTATTATCATTATAATTTATTATTATTATCACTACATATTATTATATTATATTATAATATATTATATTATATTATATTATATTATATTATATTATATTATATTATATTATATTATATTATATTATATTATATTATATGATATTAGAAGATGATATAAGATAAATACAATGAATGAAATATTAGATGAATTATAAAAAAAAATTAAAAAATATTGTCTGAAAATAAATTCATAAAAAATATAATATAATTATAATATCATATAATATAAATCAATATGTAGTGATAATAATAATAAATTATATTAA